>JAUIMM010000008.1:2530000-3000000 GCA_031769625.1 Taudactylus pleione | reverse complement strand
ACAGGAGGCAGCTCTGGGGCTATTCATCATCACTAATGGGTCTGGTACACATGTGTAATTACTAGTTTCGCATTAACATAAATCAGGCTTCCGCTGCATCTCAGTATCAGCCCCCTTGACTCTAACCTGCAGAGCTTACAGTTATCCATGTTCCTTTGTAAAGTGCACCTTACAGTATAAATAAAAGATAATAATGATAATGTCCAACGTCTCATCACAAACTGCTAGCAGTGACATTAGACACAATACAGCTGTGTGTGCACAGTCTGACAGTGTACACAGGACTCCGCAGGAGCTTTGCCTCTGTGGATCACCTTTAGTGACCTCATGTATATGCATCACTGGCTTTATAAATAAATTCAGAGCATGAAAGTCCAGCCGCCTGTCATTTGCTGCGTCTATTGTATTATACAGGAACCTGGAGCTGTAGGGAATTCACTATCATGGGGGAAGAATACATAATGCGAGCATAGACCCTGTCAATTAAAACAAATATAAATACTGTTCTCTAATAATGCTGTGACTCGTTCCTGAGTCACTACACATAATAATCCTGGCGTATTCCTCACTGCCGCTATCAAGTGCGTCACTGGACACGGTCAGCGATATTCATCTGCTCCATTATTACTGGGGTGGTGCGGTGAGGGTAACCTACGGGTTCACCATGCCAGACTATGGAGACGCGCTCGCGCAGGAGCCGGCTAGGCAGATTGTGTATACGTGGGGCAACTGAAAGCCCAGATTTGAAAGATTAAAATTAGATAAAATATATAAATCTTGAATAAATATAAAAAAAAGTTTTCATAACTTATAAATGGCATTGCGGTGAGCAGCACAGCTGGCGTAGTGGATAGCATTACTGCCTCGCAGCACCGGTATTCGGTCTTTAGTTCTACAGTAAATGGTAAACAATGTTTAGGTAGACAATACAAGCGAGACAGGTGATAGGTCGACAGAGTCTGAAGCTCGACACACTAAAGGTCGACTAGTAATAAGGTCGACACATAAATGGTCGACATGTGTTTGTTTGTTTTTTAGGGGAGTGACCGGGCGGGTGACGGGCACTTGTGGGCATGGCGGGGGTGGGGGCCACGTGATTGCATCAGTTTGTCCCCGCCCCTGCTACACAATGCCGATAATATAGGCATTGTGCAGCAGCGGGCGAGGCCAAAGTGACACAAATCGCGTCACCCCCACTGCGGGGGTTGCAAAGGTTATTGCGGGGGGATAGGAGGGGTGGGCGGCAGCCGGGAGGATTGCCTGCCTTCCCGGGAGGTCAGTAGCGGCACCCAATTTTCAGAAAGGCTCCCGACCAAATCGGGAGGGTAGGCAAGTATGGGTAGGTAATATAGAGTGTAAGCTCCACTGGGGCAGGGACTGATGTGAGTGACTGATATATTCTCTGCAAAGTGCTGCAGAATATGTGTCTGAGTGTGACGCTGCTTCGGCCGGGTTAGCACCATTTTGTTGTAGCCGTGTCTGCGATTTTATACTAATACTGAGACCCCCACTATTTAGCTTGTCCAAATAAATATAATAAATCCAAAATAGAAAATAACAGAGAGGTCTTCATCTATAACAGCCAGCGGGGTTATCACAGCTGTAACACATACATGCCGACTTTTGAAGTGCTCCTATCAATGACCGCTCTGGGGGCGGGGCCGAGCTCTCACATCACTAGGCACCGCCCACCGTCACCGCAAAATGCCGCGATTTGTGGGTCTGTGAGGAGGGTGTGTGGTTAAAATGCCACGATTTGCATAATATTATCCCCATCTTCTCCATATGAATCCACGATTCCTGGTTTAATCTCCCCATCCTGCCCACTGTGTCCTTTCAGAGCAGTGACACATGTTCTCATGCACACAAGAGCACCGACGTCCAGCAAAAGGAGCCGGACAGGGGCGGAGGGATCCATAAGGGTTGCGATACACAAGCGGGAGCAAACGCCATCTGCAGATGGCGAGTGCTCCCGCAGTCGAGCTCCGAAAATATTGTATTTTCGGAGCTTGATGAATTCTGTCCCCATACTAATGTATGGGGACAGTGTGCCAGTCCGCAATAGTAAGGTAAGTAGGAGATATATTTGATAACTCCTGCTTTACCTTCTTGATGAATGGCCTGATAATTTAATTTCTACAATTGCAAGTGATGATGAATAGGCCCCTAAAGGGCCTATTTATTATGGCGGTTTTTCATACAATTATGCAGAAACTAGTTTCTGCATAATTTTATGTATCACCGCTAAGTACTAATCACCTAATGCATGAGAATTCACAGAAATCTCCTGCAAAAGGCTATCTCAGGGGCGTATCTATACTTTGGCCAGGATGGCACTTGCCAGGGGCGCCGGCCGCCAGGGGGCGCCACCTGGCAGTGCCACCATAGCAATAGATGCGCTCTGCAGTGCTGTGGACAGATAGGTTATGGTGTGCTGGGCACCCGCTGGAAAGGATAGGTAGGCAGGGTGCGGGTGGCCACAGCCACACTGAGCACAGAATGCTGACCCGGCCGCTGCTGCAAGTTTTGTTTGCCGGGTGCCCGTTGCGGTGTATATCAGCGGCGCACCCGGCTGTACTCACTTGCTGCTATGAGGGTTGTGTATATAGATCCCCTTCAGTAGGTACATCTACGGAAGGGGATCTATCCACAACCCTTCTATGTGCTCTGCCTCCCTCAGCTCCCGCATGGTGCAGTGACTCTTCTCCCAGTGCAAGGGATCGAGGAGCTGTGCGGCGCCGCACAGCACTGTGAGGTTACAAGTCAGTGTCTTCTAGTTAGTGTTGGCAGGGTAGGGGGTGGTGGTGTGTGTGTTATTAACAGGTCAGTGACAGTCTCTTGTTAGTGTTGGTTGGGCGGGGGGGTGTGTGTTTGTGTTAACAGGTCAGTCTCTTGTGTGTGTGTTGGAAGTATGTAGTGTGTATGTTATGTGTATGTGTTTGTAAGTATGTAGTGTGTATGTATGCTGTGTGTGTGTTTGTAAGTATGTTGTGTGTATGTTATGTGTGTGTGCATGTATGCTGTGTGTGTGTTTGTAAGTATGTTGTGTGTGTTATGTGTGTGTGCATGCATGCTGTGTGTGTTTGTAAGTATGTTGTGTATATGTTATGTGTGTATGTATGCTTGTAAGTATGTCATGTGCGTATGTATGCTGTTTATGTGTTTGTAAGTATGTCATGTGTGTATTTTATGTGTGTATGTATGCTGTGTGTGTTTGTAAGCATGTCGTGTGTATGTTAAGTCTGTATGTATGCTTGGAAGTATGTCATGTGTGTATGTATGCTGTGTGTGTGTGTTTACAAGCATGTTATGCGTGTATGTTATGTGTGTATGTATGCTGTGTGTGTTTTTAAGCATGTTGTCTGTATGTCTATATATAATATATATATATATATAATTATTGAACACCCCCCCCCCACTGTGTGGTAGGGGAAAATGCAAGAGAAAGGGGGGGGGCGCTGTCCCTTAGCTTGCCAGGGGCTCTCAGACCCCTATATACGCCCCTGAGCTATCAGTGCAGGTCACAGTCCTCGTTATTATTATCTTGTGGGACTGCGATCTTCTCCTTATGTACCAAATTCCAAAAAGTGCCTTGTGCCAATCCTACTCTGGTCTTCAGGACATAACCCAACAGTGAACGGCGAGCAGACAGATCAGGGCGATATTCAGAGAGAGCATACAGGCCCTGATTCAGAGCCGGACACTCTGACAGAGTGCTCGCTCTGAATCAGGGCCGGTCTTTTTTTGTTTTTTAAGAACGGCCTCCTGGCCGCTCGGATAGCTGTGGGTGACCACCCACAGCTATAGCGAGTGGCCATGATGATGGTCGCGATGGTCAAGACCCTTGTGGTAGGGTCTCGTGGCCGCAAGCCCCAGAGAGATTTCTAACAGAGCCGGAATCTCTCCACTGACATCACTGGTGATGTCAGTGGGGCTGGCCCCAAACGGTAGGCGTTCTCATGGAAACGCCTCCGTCTGGGCAGCCACCCCCCTTGCCCGCCCACCAAAGGGGGCGTGCTGTCACTCAACATCGACAGCACTCCCCCTTTGGTGCGAGACCCGCAGCGACGGATTGCCCGTTGCTATCCGAGTCTCTCGCATGCGCACGACGGAGCCAGCTCTGTCGTGCGCATGCGCTCTGGGCCACCATCGACCCGGTTGCGAGCGCTCAGCGCTTGCGACCAGTTCTGAATCAGGCCCACAGTCCCTGACAGCATTCTCACATGTCCTGAGAAAATCCCTCTCACAGAAAAAGGCAACGATGAATGCAAAGTACTTCCCCGCCATTGGCCCTTCTAACCAAGCATACAACTGATGGAGTTAGCTCAGCTGTGATATATTACATTTTGATTTAGCCCATGATAAGCAATAATACAAAATAGGCCTAATTTATTAACGAGTTTTATTATTCATACGAGTGATAACACTTGTTGTGTATGATAAATGATGCTCCAGCCAATCAGCTCCCAACTGTCATTTTTCAAACAGATGAAAGTTGGGAGCTGATTGGCTGGAGCACCATTATCATATGCAACCAGTTATATCACTTGAATGATAAAACTCGCTGATAAATAGGCCCTGTAAGTCTACCTTTCGCAACTACAACCTAACTAAGGTTCCCCTGCTGCTGATAGGGCAGCAGGAAGGCTCCCTAGTGCCTGGCAAGCTAGCACTGAGAGGCCCCAGCGCAGGGTTGCCTACCCTCCCGATTTGGGCGGGAGCCTCCCGATAATTGGGTGCAGCTCCCGCCCCCCCGGAAAGGCAGGCAAGCCTCCCGGCGGCCGCCGATCCCCCCAACATCCACCGCAATTTAGTCCTTGCCCCCGCTGCGAGGGCAGCCAGTGACGTGATTCGCTTCATTTTGGCCCCGCCCCCTGCCTCACAATGCCTGTATTATCGGCATTGTGTAGCGGTGGCGGGGCCAAAATGACGCGATCGCGTGACTCCGCCCCCGTGATACCTACAAGCATCAGGCACCCGTCCGAACACGCCCCCTTTTTAGGCCACGCCCCCTGCTGCTCTGCCGATCTGCTGCTCCCTCCCGGAAGGAGCAGCCAGAAAGTTGGCAACTATGCCCCAGCGGGCCCAACGATCACTCTGCATAAACTTGGACAATCTGGGTCCCGCCCACCTGTAATAGTGGCGGAGCTTTTATGCAGTGCAGCCCATCGGGGACTCCCCCGGTTCCCTGGCAGCCCAGTCCGAGCCTGTCCCCCTTAAGCATTAAGTGGGTATTGCAGCAGATTTCGACAGTCCCTCTATTTCATCTCCCACTCTTGTAATGGTCGATTGCATATGCGCAGTGGCGCTGATGGGTGGTTATCTGGATGTAAGGTGGTGGGGTAACTGATCACTTTAGCTTTTTTACGTCTCAGGTGTCCCTGCAAGGAACGCATGATAACTACCTCCAACAAGTACTTTCTTATTGCAGTGATACGTGGTGATAACAAGTTATACCTATTGATAGGTCATCAATCATCGCATTTTGCACACGATGCATCCCGCCAATCATTGCATGCCTGCCGCCGTAAATAACGTTGTATGCTTGAAAAAATCACAAAGGACCGCTCTCCCAATAAGAGCTGTGGTTTGCGATGGAAGGGCTTCCGGGTTTATGACCCAGAAGTCCTTCGGCTCATGTGTCGAGTGACGCACATGCCGTGGGGAATGCTGGGAGGCATCCGACTGGATCCCTCTCAGGGGGTAGTGCGAGTAAAAGCCCACAGGCTTCTATTGGACAACGCCATCTAAACATGGCACTGCCCACCACATCCATGCAAGGAATGTATCGCATTACGGAGATTGGCGCATATGCGGTGAGCGGCCAAACCTCCGAAAACTTCATTTTCAGAGGTTTGACCGCAAAATCTGCAATGATGCATCCCGCCCTAAATATGGAGCCGTAGGTAAATAAATCCAGCTACAATGGGATTCTAGGAGCGCAGCACTTAGATGTCAGAGTCGCACCGTTCTGCGACTTGTAGGTGATCGTCCGGCAATATTTACAGACGGAGGACAGAGGATGATTTAGGCCTGTCAGCTCCTGCTCATTTACTAAGGGCCTCAGATAAGTGGTGGTGCCTACGTCATATTTATGCACCTCAGACACAAAACACCCCCTACCTCCATTGTGTCCTGGGAGTCCGCGCAGACAGATTTAGCATCGCAGAGATGTTAATAATCGCCACAGGCGCTGACACACACTTACATGACGCAAAGCAACACAATGACAGCCATTTCTGCCTCGTTCTGTATCATGGGCTGAGGCCTGGGCCAGAATCATCTGTGGCGGAGATTTTTCATTCAATGATGGATCAGAAATAAATAACTTGTGGAAACTGATTCAGCCTCAGCCAGAGGACGATATTTTGCGGAGATCTGACATTTAGCTGCAGGTGGTGTTACATCTGGCACGGAGACATCACTCCTTTACATACACTTCCTGGAGGAAGCGGCTCCTGCTCCACAAACAGTTTACAAAGCTGTTAAAATTAAACGTGACCTGCTAAACAAATGCACACAAAAGAGAGGAAAGTGCCAGACGCTGGTAACAGGATGCACTGTGCTTGGTCCTGGGTTATTACGTGCCGATAATTCATGACAAGACACCTAATCCATTGACCTATTCTCTCGCTCCTATACAGATCTTCTTTATTACAGTCATTCCATATTTTTATAGAGCTCCCTCTTTTTTTTCTTCTTCACTGAAGCACATACCTATTGTAACCTTCCAAAGGCCCCATTTTTGGTCCCTAAATGGTCCCTAATCATAGTGATGAATTGTAGCGGTGATAGATCAGTGATGTAGAAGTACTGCTACACGTAGATGACAAAGATGGAATGTATCCTAATACAGGTCGCAATGAGCTTTAGAAGTTACATTTAAGGACTACAACTCCCAGCATTGCTGCCCCCTGCAATCTCGCTGCCTGCACTGTTTACAACCTTCAACAATACTTTTCCAGGGAACCTTTGTTGTGGACTGGGGGCCTGATTCAGACCCGCTCGCAAGATGTGATCGCTCGCTTGCAGAAAGGGGCCGGATATGTAAAGTAAGTACTCGCACTGCGTCGCGTAAGGCATACTTGCCGACATTCAGCTCCCTCCTTTCGGGAGGGAGCTGAATGCCTGCATAGAGGGGGAGGCGTGGCCGGCTATGACAACGTTTTTGGGGCAAGGTCAGGGGCGTGACCGCACAAACGCGTTATTGTGGGCCCGCCCCCTCTTCACAATGCCAAAAATAAAGGCATTGCGAAGCAGGGGGCGGAGTCACGATGACGTGATCAGCGCGAATCGCGTCATCGGGCATCCCCGCTGCGGGGGTTTCAAGTTGTTATGCGGGGGGCAGGCGGCAGCCGGGAGGCTTGCCTGCCTTTCCGGGGGGGTCGGGAGCGGCACCCGATATTCGGGAGGCTCCCAACCAAATCGGGAGGGTAGGCAAGCCTGGCATGAGGACGCCCACTGTGTGTTAGTGAGCTACGGCAAACTGCGCTCGCAAGTGTCTGAAGACGCCCCCTTGCCACTCGCAACACACGTCATCTCCGTGAAATGTAGGATTAATCGGGACCGTCGTGAGCCATCGGAGCTGCTCGCAGCCCTTGGGGTTGCCTTAACCTGCCGCAAGCACTGCGATCAATGCGGGCTGAAATACATGCAGGTGACGTGTACAATGACGCTACTTTGCTAATTTTGCACGCCCTTTAAACACCGTTTTGGTGGCCAGACACTCCTGCATTCACAACACCACTCCCCCGTTCACATGCACCTTCCCCTGTAACCACCCACAAACGGCGCTATCTGTCACTCCAAGCAGCGACCTGATGGTGGCTTACGAGCTACCAAAAGCAGATCGCAACGAATGGCTTGCGCACGCGCACTGCGAATTATTCGCATGCGCAGATGGGGGGAAATCGCTCAGAGCAAGCGATCGCCCCTTAGCGAGCGGGTCAGAATCAGGGCTTGGGTGGAGCTAGGGGGCACCATGTGATCTTTACTGCCTCTCGCAGGGATGGACGATAAGCCTCCCAGCTGTTGTAGAACTACACATCCCAGCATGTCTTGCCACAGTTTTGCCATTTGGCCATGCTAAAACTGTTGCAGTGCATGTTGGGATTTGTAGTCCCAAATCACACAGCTGGAGGCACTTACTGCCCACCACCGCTGGACCTGTGTGTACTACAACCCCTATCATGACATGTTTACTGAGGCCAGCTAAAATAGTTTTCTTTTGTGTGTCCTTTAAATGCTCTTCTAGGCCAGAGAATAGGAATAGATAGTACTGCATCCAGAAGGAAGAATAAGAGAGACGGGGGCAGAAAATTGGCATCTCTGGAATAATTCTGCTGTGTTAAGTTAGAAAATAGACCTAGCCTCAATACGCCATACGGCGCAAGACGCACGGCGCGACTGAGCGGAACAGAGTACCGTATCGTTCTCTAATATTTGCATCTTATTCGCTTTGCAGGCGCAGCGGATAACAACTCACCGTGCATTAGAGACGCTGGGCTGTGGCTTTAACTGCACAGGAATTAGCTTTAAATGCATGAGAACAAGCCGCGGACGCTGATTCAGACGCATTCGCACACAGATGTACAAATGTCACACATCAGATTGAGCAGTGCTTTGTCAATTCCAGTTGTTTTACTTATGAGAACAAGACGCACAATTCCAGCGAGAAAGGCGCTGGGCGCACCTGGCTCGCACGGGACCTGACTCGCACTGGAGAGGAGCTGTTTGCCGTCACTTAAGCAAAAGTGTACGAGGAAACATCTGTACATGCAGTAATGGGAAAACACATCATAGACTGTGTCAGCAGAGGAAATTGTAGAAGTTTGGGGAGTTTCTGATGACAAGGATTCTAGACAGAGCGACGGCCTTTCAGTGACACATGTTCCGGGTAACCGTGGTCACGTGACACGCCCCTACACAAATGTGAAAGTGGAAGAGCTCGGAAAACACCTCGGTCATGCAGGACAGGACCTATGCTGGTCTGCATAACGTAGCTCTCTGCACGTGCCAAACAGCGCCGATGCTCCTGCGCAGATTTGTGCGATTCTGTCTGTCTATCTATCTATCTATATATCTCATATCTATCTATCTATCTCATATCTATCTATCTATCTATCTCATATCTATCTATCTCTCTCATATCTATCTATCTATCTATCTATCTCATATCTATCTATCTATCTCATATCTATCTATCTATCTATCTATCTATCTATCTATCTATCTGTGTGGATAAATGTTGGTGCCCCCCCAATTAAAGTTAACCACCCCCCCAGCTCCTATGCCAGCCCCAGCTGCCACCGCCTCCCTATGCAGTTCCCTCAGTAGTGGTCCCCCTGTGCAGTGCCCTCTGTAGAGGTCCCCCTATGCAGTGCTCCCCAGTAATGGTCCCCCTATGCAGTGCCCCCCAGTAATGGTCTCCCTATGCAGTGCCTCCAGTAGTTGTCCCCCTATGCAGTGTCCCCAGTAGTAAGGGCCCCTATAGTGCCCCCAGTTGTAATGCCCTAGTAGTGCCCCCAGTAGTAATGCTCCCTGCAGTGCCCTAGCAGTAATGCCCCTTGAAGTGACCCCAGTAGTAAGGGCCCCTGTAGTGCCCCCAGTTGTAGTGCTCCCAATAGTGCCCCCAGTAGTAAGCCCCCTGAAGTGCCCCCAGTAGTAAGCCCCCTGTAGTGACCCCAGTAGTAAGCCCCCTGTAGTGCCCCCAGTAATGCCCCCTGTAATGCCCCCAGTAGTAAGCCCCCTGTAATGCCCCTAGTAGTAAGCCCCCTGTAATCAGAGACGTAACTAGACTTTTTGGTGCCCTGTGCCAGAAAGAGCATTGGCGCCCCCCTTATTTTTCAAAGGGACATAACGCACGAATAAAAGGGCCATGGCTTCATGGGGAAGGGCCAGGGAAGAGATAGGGGAGGCCAGGAGATGCCGGGGATAAATAGGGACATAATATAGTGCACCTGAGAGAGGGCCATGACCTCATGGGAAAAGGCCAGGGAAGAGATAGGGGAGGCCAGGAGATGCTGGGGATAAATAGGGACATAATATAGTGCACCTGAGAGAGGGCCATAACCTCATGGGAAAAGGCCAGGGAAGAGATAGGGGAGGCCAGGAGATGCTGGGGATAAATAGGGACATAATGTAGTGCACCTGAGAGAGGGCCATGGCCTCATGGGGAAGGGCCAGGGAAGAGATAGGGGAGGCCAGGAGATGCTGGGGATAAATAGGAACATAATATAGTGCACCTGAGAGAGGGCCATGGCCTCATGGGGAAGGGCCAGGGAAGAGATAGGGGAGGCCAGGAGATGCTGGGGATAAATAGGGACATAATGTAGTGCACCTGAGAGAGGGCCATGGCCTCATGGGGAAGGGTCAGGGAAGAGATAGGGGAGGCCAGGAGATGCTGGGGATAAATAGGGACATAATATACGGTAGTGCACTTGAAAAAGGGGAATGGCTTCAAGGGGAAGGGGCAGGGAAGAGATGGGGGAGGCCAGGAGATGCTGGGGATAAATAGGGACATAATATAGTGCACCTGAGAGAGGGCCATGGCCTCATGGGGAAGGGCCAGGGAAGAGATAGGGGAGGCCAGGAGATGCTGGGGATAAATAGGGACATAATATAGTGCACCTGAGAGAGGGCCATGACCTCGTGGGGAAGGGCCAGGGAAGAGATGGGGGAGGCCAGGAGATGCTGGGGATAAATAGGGACATAATATAGTGCACCTGAGAGAGGGCCATGGCCTCATGGGGAAGGGCCAGGGAAGAGATAGGGGAGGCCAGGAGATGCTGGGGATAAATAGGGACATAATATAGTGCACCTGAGAGAGGGCCATGGCCTCATGGGGAAGGGCCAGGGAAGAGATAGGGGAGGCTAGGAGATGCTGGGGATAAATAGGGACATAATATAGTGCACCTGAGAGAGGGCCAAGGCCTCATGGGGAAGGGCCAGGGAAGAGATAGGGGAGGCCAGGAGATGCTGGGGATAAATAGGGACATAATATAGTGCACCTGAGAGAGGGCCATGGCCTCATGGGGAAGGGCCAGGGAAGAGATAGGGGAGGCCAGGAGATGCTGGGGATAAATAGGGACATAATATGGTGCACCTGAGAGAGGGCCAAGGCCTCATGGGGAAGAGATAGGGGAGGCCAGGAGATGCTGGGGATAAATAGGGACATAATATAGTGCACCTGAGAGAGGGCCATGGCCTCATGGGGAAGAGCCAGGGAAGAGATAGGGGAGGCCAGGAGATGCTGGGGATGAAATAAGAGGAAGCTACAAGCAAGAATGATAATAAACAGAAATTTGACAGGCCCAAACAGTGCCCCCTGATCTGTGGTGCCCTGTGCGATGCCACCGGCCGCACTACCCTAGCTACGGCCCTGCAGGCCCTGTAATGCCCCCAGTAGTAAGCCCCCTGTAGGGCCCTCAGTAGTAAGTCCCTGTAGTGAGCACCCCCGCCGCGCACGCACACACAAAAAAATAAAAAATACTTACCTTAAACCCTGCTCCAGTGCTGCTGCCGTCCGTCCCTGGCGCCCGCTCCTCGGAACTATGGGAGTGACATCATGACGTCGCTCCCTTAGTGCATTGCGGGATCCGGAAGCCGGAGCTCAAGAGTGAGCTCTGGTTGCCGCCGGGGGGAGGGAGAAAATAAGGAGTGGGCGCCCGCTGGTAACACACTCAGCGGGCACCCAGCAAAGGGAGGGTGCAGGGGGTGCGACTTCACCCCCTGCACCGCCCGTAGTTACGCCACTGGAGGTGGAGTGCCGATCAGCGGAGCTCCTTCTCCATGCAGCTCCTCAGCAGTGCCCGGAACGACCAGGGCACAATGGAGCCAGGTGCCCCCTTCAGGGCTGGCGCCCGGTGGCAAATGACTCCATTGTCTCCGGGAGTTCCGCCACTGATCTGTCTATCTCATATCTATCTATCTATCTATCTATCTCATATCTATCTGTCTGTCTATCTATCTATCTATCATCTATCTCATATCTATCTATCTATCTCTGATCTATAAGCATGATGATAGTCTAACCCACATACTTCCTGTAATCGGCATTGTAGGCTCTGGAATGTTATTGTGCTGTGTTATGTGAGACGTGTCCTCAGTTGACATCATGCAGAGAGAGACAATAGAGTGTGAGACACTAAGGATGAATTAGATGACAATGGGTGACCAGTTATAGGACACACCTAGGACATCAGATTCACCCCCCCGGGGGCTTTTGTGTATCTCTAATGCTTCGTTAGGCAGTGATTTAATTACACCCAGCGTGCCGAGACATCTGCATCCAGCCAGAGTGTGCACTGCGCAATGGATGACTTACTGCCCAGCATGCAAATTGGGACATGCTGCCCCTCGGCTCTTCCTGCAGGAAACGTCAGTGACTGGCACAACTCTATTAACTCTCCCAGGCTCCTACCACCAGCACTAATCAGTGCTCTGACAGGATTTACCCTTTCATTTACAGGATGTGGGGGTCTATTCACTGAGCCTTGGAGAGAGATAAGACCCAGCCAATCGGCTCCTAACTATCGTTTTATCAAACACAGCCTGTAAACTGACAGTTAGGAGCTGATTGGATGGGACTTATCTTTCTCCATTGTATCTCTCTCCAAGGCTTAGTGAATAGACCCCTTAACCCTTTAATATCAGACGAGAAGAGTAAACCTCAAAATACATTTCAAGCCACAGGTGACATGTACTCATTAACCCTTTCCGTCTGTTATGTATGACGCCCCACAGGATGGACCCTGGCGCCGAGGTTGGATAGTGAAGTGACAGATGTTCACATTTACAGTATGGGGTTTTCCGGCCGTCCGAGGTGACAGCTGGAAGATACTGTACCCATGTCCGCCAGAATTGTTTGTTTTGGGGGGGGGGCAGATAAATGTTACGAATTGCGAGCAGTTACTGTAGAATTAAAATGACAGAACTGTCCAGCAGTATCGGTGCACCCCTGCTTCTTACTTTGGGGGAGATGTACCAATCCTCGGAGAGTGATAAAATAGAGAGAGGTAAAGTACCAACCAATCAGCTTCATAAGGCCCCCATACATGGAGCGATATGCACTTTGTGATGCGACTTGCGATCCGACGGCCGACATATGGCGTGGCCGATATGCCGACACCCCCCTCCCCCACCCGCATAGCGCTGCATGAGATCGTACATCTCTTCCCCAGATCAAGGGAACATGCAGTAAGATCTAGAGGTGCGATGTACGACGCAACGGGAGCGCGCACTGGCCGATATCATGCCCACACACGGTACGATATATAGCAGCGATATTGTACCAATCCGTCGGACCGGCTGCTATCTCACACCGTGTATGGGGGCCATAACTGTCATTTTTCAAGCACAGCCAGTAACATGACAGTTAGGAGCTGAGTGGCTGGTACTTTATCTCTCTCCACTTTATCTTTCTACAAGGCTTAGCACAGCTCCCCCACTAGTGTGAGGTGGGGACGTCACAGCCAAGCGCCATGCTGCCAGTGTAACACTGGCACTGTGGGGGCAGCACCTGGCAGTTACACGCGTCTGAAGCTGCCAGCTGCTTCTCCTTCATGTCAGTGGCCAGCGCTCTGAGTAGGGGCGACATTACGGGCCTGACTCGAACGCAAGTCAGTTACTTGCATGGTTTTGCGCTGCGCATTCCTCTGAGCATCTCCAATTGCGGCTGAAGGTGCTGAGTGGGTGGTAACGTGCGTTCGTACATAGCGCGGGGATAATTGATGGGATTGCGAGCTATGTGGATTTGTGCGTACGTACATGTATACGCTTGTCAGACGGAAATATTACACCACGGATTGGGCTCCTGCAAGTGATCACCGATAATGACGATGTTCATGAAACCAAGCGCAGGGACCGGGACAGTGCAATCATAAGCGTGCAGCTCCGCATACGAGAGAATATGTATATATTTATTTCTATTTCCGAGCATGCATTTCCCGTGTAATTAATAGCTATTTCCCACTGTTTCACTCTTTCACTGTTTTAGAGGCCCATTAAGCATTGGTGACACCTGGAATCGGTAATGGCAGCACTGGCCCTGAGGTCGGCACTTTTGCTTGTGAATAGGCCCCAATCAGAGGACACTGAGGGCCTGATTCAGAGCTGGACGCTATTTGCGCTCGCTCGTTCAGAAAAAGGGGCCGGCTATTTAATTTGAGCGCTCGCTCTTTGCGGTCTGTTGACGCCTCTATGTCTGAGCAAGCGAACGAAACATGCGCTCGCTATTTTGTAAAGACGCCCCCCTGGCCGCTCGCATCATACGTCATCTCCGCTATTTATTAGATTAATCGAGTACATCGAAAGGCGTCTGAACTGCTCGCAGTGCTTGTGGTTGGATTTTCCTACCGCAATCACTGCGAGCAGTTCAGGCTAAGAAACAACCAAGTGACGTGGTTGATGACGCTGCTTTGTTAATTATGCACACCCTTAAAATGCCCGTTTTGACCGCTTGGCACGCCTGCGTTCGGATCTCCACTCCCCGTTTTCAAGCACCTTCCCTTGTTACCACCCACAAACGCCTCATCCTGTCACTCAAATTAGCAGGCACTCGCTATTTTGCGAGCGCTCGATTTCCGACCGCAATCACTGGTTGGCGCATGCGCATTACGACCCATACGCATGCGCAGTTGTGCGAACATCGCTCGGAGCGAACGAGCGGCCGCTTACGAGCGGCTCTGAATCAGGCCCTGAGACTTTTATATCATGGAAGGGCAAGTGCACCGGATGGGATGATGCCATTTTGCGCAATCATGTCTGTTGACCCGCTGAGTAATGCCGCCATTAGCATCGTAGCGCATTGGGGGCAATTCACAGTGAACCACAACATCAAGTCTCCACCCACTTCACTAGGGAGGTGAGCAGGACCTGGGAGGGTGGCCTACTCTGCAATTCTGGGCACGTGGGTAGTTAACATGTATACCACATTTTAATACAGTACTTAGATTATAATATCTTACATAGGTAATCTCTTACTGCTAAGCCGCAATGGCTGCTGGAAATGCGCCCTCCGCACGTCTCATTTAACTGTCATGTCCTGCAATCTGAAATCTAAATTGTGTGGGGTCAACCAATCAGGTGCCACGTTAAAAAACTCACCTCCTGCCCTATTTAGTCTGAGGGCCTGATTCGGAGTTGTACGCTATTACTGCCGCAGCTGTGGATGTGCGATATGCTAATGCAGCAATGGCTGGGACTGAGGGCCTCATTCAGAGGCGGTCGGAGGATGCAAGCGGTCGCTCAGAAACTGGGCGGCCACTTGCATCCTGACCGCCCGCCTCTGTTAACACCCACAGCTCTAGCGACCGCTCGGGTGATGGTCGCGATTGTCATTGACCATCGCGACCATCGGGGCTTACGACGAGACCCTAGGGTAGGGTCTCACTTGTCGTAAGCCCCGGAGAGCTTCTGGCTCTGTCAGAGCCGGAAGCTCTCCACTGACATAACTAGTGATGTCAGTGGGGCCTCCCCCAAACGGCAGGTGTTCCCATGGGAACGCCTCCGTTTGGGCTGCCACCCCCCCGGCCCGCCTTCCAAACGGGGTGAGCTGTCAATCAACATCGACAGCTCGCCCCCTTTGGAAAGAGACCCGCTACGACCAGCGCTGTCGGTCGTAGCGGGTCTCACGCATGCGCACGAAGGAGCCGGCTCCCTCGAGCGTATGCGCACTGGACAAACATCTACGACCGCACGGCCGCCTCTGAATAAGGTCCTGAGTCACCTACCTGAGCTATCGCAGCTGTCTGCAACTGTGAGCCTGATTCACTACGGATCGCAATATAGCGTACGCACACAGTTCAACTGCGATAGTATGCTAATCCAATGCAAAGCACTACATAAGGACGCCCACTTCACCTACGTGCACATCCGTAATGGTTCGCAAGACTGCGAAAACATCGGTACAATCGAGTAACATCGGACCCATACGCACATTTAAGGCAGGTCAGGAATTGCTGACTTTAGCGCACGCTATGAGGCAGAGCTGAGGGGAGCCCATCTCCCTTGTCAGAGTTACACGTGTTATATACATTTGTCACCATTGGGTGGTACATAGGGGCCCTTACACACCTTTGCTGTGGGGCCTTCAAATATCTAGTTACGCCCCTGATCGCAGTGGATAATTTATGCACACCCCTGCAATGGCATTGAAACCCACTGGCATGCCTGCGTTCGCCTGACCCCCCCCCCCACCTCACCACCCACAAACGGTACTTTCTGTCAATCACTCTGCGATGGGTCTGCGCAGTCCCGATCGCAATAGCTAGTTCACGCCCTGCGATACATACGCATGCGCAGTACGCAACAATCGGCCGACTGCGTGCATATTAGCAACTGCGTTCCAAGCCAAATCAAGCTCTGTGTACTGAGTATGGCTGCCCGGTACCTACAGTACTATACTTCAATAACCAACACCACTGGATAATAACCGATCTAAGGGGCCTATTCATCAACACTAAAATAACGTTTTTAAGGACATTTTCCTTAAACAACGTTATTTTGGTATTCATGTAGCCACTTAGCACAGGAGATATCACAGATATCTCCTTGCTAAGTCCCCCTGCGTTAATTTCCACACTCCCCGTACATTAGTACATTAGTATTAGTATATTAGTACATTAGTATGGGTACATTAGTACATTAGTATGGGTACATTAGTACATTAGTACGGGTACATTAGTACATTAGTATGGGGATGTGGAAATTATGGTATTCATCAAATTCCGAAAATTATGAATTTTCGGAATTTGATGCAGTTACTATTCGCCACTGTGAGGTGGCGAATAGCAGGTGAAACTTACCTGTATCCGCGTGTGCAGGTCCCCCGACGAGTCCCTCTAGCGCTCTGCTCCATCCTCAGGCTCCGGAGGCTGGTCGGACATGTGTGCTCCTCAGCAGAGCACAAGAAAGTTTAGAAAAAGAAAAAAAAGTTAAATTTTTTTTCTAATCTGTCATGTGGTCTGCTGGGAAACCACATGACAGACCAGCAGGACGGAGCCGGAGGCTGCTGCGCGGACAGGTAAGTCGGGGGGGGGGGAAGGTGAGCGGAGGGGGGTGGGGGGTCGGGGGGGGTACACAAGCTTACTGCATCTGTAGGCAGTGCTGCGCATGCGCTGGTTTTACAGATGTAACAGCGCATGCGCAGCACTGTTTCCAGACGCGATAAGGTAGTGTAGGCAGGGAAAGTATCTATTTCCCGAAAAGCTGTCATCGCAAAAATGACAGCTTTTCGGAATAGATACTTGTGGAGAGGTGGAATGATGAATTCCACCTATAATTAGCTAGAACTCCATGCGAGTTCTAAACCTAATTATCTCCATCAAATTTTTAGGTTTAATGAATAGGCCCCATAGTGTGAGTCATCTGCTGGTGTGTGTCTATATAACTCTGCAGTATCAACACCGGCACACACCTCATTTCTAACATTATGTTCACTGATGGCCGTGCTTTAGCCATCTTACGTCTCAGTATAGGGAGCAGAAAACAGCTGAGGGAGTGATTTACAGCTGCCGCGTTCTCAGCTGCGCTATTTGTCTATTTGCTGGAAATACATCTTGATACATGAAGTGTATCTTTAGCAGCAGCACAGGGGAACAGATTCAGGCAAGAAGGTGTCACTGCGCACGTGAGAAATTTATCAGCGCAATAAGGAGCGTAGGCTTTCTCTTGTGCAGGCCGCCGATGGGCTCAGACTTCTCACTTCTCATTGTCCCATGTAATAGCGAAAAACCCGAAGACTAAATAACGCAAAAGTGTAAAATTATAACTTTTGCAAAAAATTGTTACCTTAATGTCAAACGGTGGCTTTATATGCTCTCTAATTCAGTCCAGGTTTTACTTACATGTGGAAATAAATAATAATAATAATTATAATATATATATATGTTGGAAATTTAATATATATTTTTTGGCCACTTCTGTGATACACTTTAAAAATTCTTTACTACTCCGTATATTAAATATTTGTTTATATGATGAAGTTATCCCAGGAACACGCCCTGTTACTCAGCACTAGTCACCCACCTCACTAATAATGTGTAATGGCTTTGTCACCAGCTGGTGGGTGCAGGTTTAACCCTCCCGATGCCTCTACCACGCATGCCAATAATAATACACAACACAGGATACAGTAGCAGTGTCCTCGTTATACAGACATTATCTCGCTCGTTATGAATACACCACAACAGGCTCATTACATCAATCTACATACACATAATAGTGGGAATCACTGGCACTGGGAGGGGCTGGTGTAGAGTTGGGTGTAATTGTTCTCTTTTTGTTGCAAATTGCTCACTTTTGTACCACGCATGTCGGCATGTGCACAAACTATTCTCATCTCCTCTTCCCGGGTGAATTAAATGTTGTAAAGTATCATTTTGTGTCATTCTGCTTAACAGAGGGCCTGATTCAGCAAGGAACGCAGTTGTTAATACGCATGCAATCGGGTGATAAATTTGCACTGTGCATGCGTACGCATCGCACGTGTGTGAACCGGATGCTGCGATGAGGACTGCGATTGCAGAGGATGCGCAGACCCATGGCAGAGTGATCGACAGGAAGTGCCGTTTGTGGATGGTGATGGGGGGGCTGGGGTGAACGCAGACGTGCCAGTACCTCTCAAAGCCGTTGCAGGGGCGTGCATAAATTAGCCACTGCGATACCAGACGCGGCCTGAGGCCTCGTAGCGTGCGCTGAAGTAAGCAATTCCTGAGGGAGGTCTGACCTGCATTAACTGTGTGTATGGGTCCGATGTTACAGATGGTTTCGCTATGTTGGCCACGTATACAGATGTGAGAAAGGGGAAGTGGGCGTCCTTATGTTAGGCTGCAAACATTTGCATATCACCGCTGATATTAGTGCGTATAACCAGAATAGTGATCCTAGCTGAATCAGGCGCAGAGTCACGCAATCACAGGAGAAATAACTTGGGCTTGTAGGGACAAGAGTACCTGCTCATGGTTACAGATTGAAAATGATAAGAATAAAAAGGCTTGCACATTCTGCAGAGTACAGCTCTGGAATAGATATATATGTAAAATTGATAATAAATTAATAAAAAAAACAATTCATTGGTGCACCCCTGGCTGTAAAATTGATAATAAATTAAAAAACAATTCATTGGTGCAGCCCCAGGCTGAATAATTAATAATAAAAAGAAATTCATTGGTGCAGCTCCTGGATGTAAAATTGATAATAAATGAATTAAAAAAACAATTTATTGGTGCAGCCCCAGGGTGAATAATTAATACTAATTTAATAGAAAAAGTAAAAAAAAACAATTCATTGGGTGCAGCCCCTGGCTGAATAATTAATAAAAATAAATTAATTGGTGCAGCCCCTGGCTGTAAAATTGATGATAAATGAATTTAAAAACAAATCATTGGTTCCTAAACCAACCATACCATTAATTTAAAATGGCAGGCAGCAATGCCCCAACGACCACATAATGGAAAGGAAAAAGTTGCAAGATGGAATAGTCCTTGGACACTCCCACCCACCCGTATGTTGTATACATTACAGGACATTCACAGTTTAACAAACCAATCATTTCAGTGACAAGGACTGCCAATTGTGGCTGAAATGATTGGTTTGTTTGTACCCCCATAAAACAAGCTGCCAATGTGCATTGGACATGGAAATGATAATGATCCCATACACAAACTTTCTTTACATTATAAGTTGTCATCGTCCTCGTCATCCCCATCAGTGTGTACATCCTCTTCTTCACACAATATTAATTTGTCCCTGCTGGAATCCACAATAGGCACCTCTGTAATTTTTTGATGTAATTGTTAGTAGAGGTCTTCCTTGTGGAATTTGTAATTCATTTTAATGAACATCATCTTTTCCACATTTTGAGGAAGTAACCTCCTACGCCGATCACTGACAAGGTTGCCAGCTGCACTGAAAACTTTTTCGGAGTACACACTGGAGGTGGGAAACTTAAGTAATGCAAAGCTAGTTTGTGTATGGGCCTCCAAATTGCCTCTTTTTCCTGCCAGTACTAAAAGGGACTGTCTGACATGCCTATTAGGATGTTATCTCTGAAATAGACCTCCACCATTCTGTGAATGGAGACCGTATCACACATAGTCACGATAGAAGACATGTCACTAGTAGGCAGTTCTCTCAGGCCCGACCAAATGTAAGTTTTTGGTGAATGATCTGCATGACCAGCAGGCATTCTGTAAGGAAAATTTAGTTTTTTCCTGGCAGCTGCAGAAACTGAAGGAGGAGATGATGGCGTTTCACATGCGGCTGCAGCTGACAATTTTTTTTACCAACAGCTCTTTGCATAGTTTTAGATTTCGGTCTGTTGGAAAGAAAACTCACAAGGTAGGACTTAAACCTAGGATCCAGAAAGGTCGCCAAAATATATTTTTCAGATTTTAGTAGATTGACGACCTTTGGATCCTGATGAAGTGAATCAAGGGCTTGATCCACCAGTCCAACATACCTTGCACAATCGCTCTGTTTCAGCTCCTCCTTCAGTTTCTCCAGCTGTTTTTGCTGATGAGGGGAATGACCTGACTCAAGCTGGCAGTGTCTGAACTAACTTCACGTGTGGCAAGTTCAAAGGGTTTGAGAACCTTGCACAACGTGGAAATTATTCTCCACTGCGCTTGAGTAAGGTGCATTCCCCCTCCACGACCTATGTCATAGGCCGTTGTATAGCGTTGGATGGCCTATTGCTGTTCCTCCATCCGCTGAAGCATATAGAGGGTAGAATTCCACCGAGTTACTACCTCTTGCTTCAGCTGATGGCAGGGCAAATTTAACAGTACCTGCTGGTCATGCAATCTTCGTCAAGCGTTTGCCAAATGTCTAAAATGTCCGGATATTTTGCCGGCCACGGATAGCATCTCCTGCACGCCTCTGTCATTTTTTTAAAAATGTTGCACCACCAAATTAATTGTGTGAGCAAAACATGGGACATTTTGGAATTCGCCCACATGTAATGCTCTCACAATATTGGTGGCATTGTCCGAAAACACAATTCCTGAGGAGAGTCCAAGTGGGGTAAGCCATTTAGCAATAATTTCCCTGAGTTTTTCTAAGAGGTTCTCAGCGGTATGCCTCTTAGTGAAAGCAGTTATACAAAGAGTAGTCTGCCTCTGTATCAGCTGTCTTTTGGTAGATGTTGCTGCTGCTGTTGCTCTTGTAGGCAATACACCTACCGAGTGGGCTGTCACAGTCATGTAATCCTTAGTTTGCCCTGTCCCACTTGTCCACATATCAGTGGTCAAGTGGACAGTGGGTACAATGGCATTTCTGAGGACATTAATAAGGTTTTTTTTAATGTCCTTGTACAGACTTGGAATTGCTGTTCTAGCAAAGTGGAATCTAGAAGGGATCTGGTAGCGAGGACACAGGACCTCAATTAACTGTTGAAAACCCACTGCAGTAATGGCGGATACCGGATGCACATCTAATACCAGCATAACTGTTATGGCATCAGTAATCCGCTGTGCAACTGGGTGATTGCTGTCATACTTGTTTGCCCTTGCAAACGATTGTTTCACAGTTAATTGTTTTTTGGAGGATACACTACAAGTAGTCTTCCTCCTGGTCCCCTTCTGGGATGAAGATCCACTCACAGCAACAGCAGCAACAACAGGTGTAGTCATCAAGGATCCTTCTGAGGAATCATGCATAGGAGAGGAGTCAATCATTCTTCGAATAACAACACTGGATGCTGCAGGACTACTCCCGATGACGAATGAGCATGTTAATGATACAGGTGTTGGTGTTGGAGATCAAAGGTGCTTGGATCCCACAGAGAGGGAGGAGGTAGGTGACACTGCACTTGTTACGTTTTGAGTTTTGGAACTTGGCGACAGACACTTTGATATTTGATGAATGCGCTCCAAATGATGTAACAAGGAGGAGGTTCCTAGGTGGTTTAGGTCCCTCCCTCTACTCACTCTTGCTTGGCAATGGTTACATTTTGTTTGACAACTGATGTCCGGATTGGGGTGGAAATAATTCCACACGTGAGAAGTGGATTTTTTTGTATTTTGCCCCGGCATGACAATGGGCTTCAGCTTTTTCAATCCATGGGCAACAGCTGTTGCCTTACTTACACAAAGGACATCCTCGGCATCAACATCCTCATTACCAACATCATCATCATCAACATCCTCATCATCCTTAGCGCCTTCAACTACCAAAATATCCTCCTCCTCCATGTGCAATTCCACAGAAGCATCCTATGTCTGAAAGATGTTGACTGCCCTTCCCCACATTTACAGAGGGCACACAAATGTTGGAACTTGGAGGATCCTCCAGTACACTAGTATTTAGGTCTGGCTCACACATGGCAACCACGGACACACTTGCACTCTCCTCGGGGATTTGTGAATTTGATTTCTCAGGGCACACAGTTGGTTTTTCCGGAGCTGTCTTACTCTTCTTAACTTTCAATTTTTTAATGGTATCACCTCCACTACTACTACAAGCAGAAGGGCTATCAGAAACAGCAGTCATCATAAATAAAGGCCAAGGCCTTATCCTTTCCTTGCCACTTCGTGTAGTGAATGGCATATTGCCAATTTTTGGTTATCTAAAGGCAACTTCGATTTTTTTTTTCTTTACTACAGTAAAAGTAGCTTTACCATATCCATGGCGTGACTTAAGCCCTGGGGCATGGACCTTCATAGAGGACAAGGAAGTTGATGGCCTTGCATTATCATGATGACTGCTGGTGGCAGCTACAACATGTGGTTCTTGGCCTTGCTCTCCTGTCATGTGACAGCCCTCCATATTTTTTGCAGTCTTGAAGCAGTGTCACAATCACCAATAGTGTAGCCAAGGTGCAGTTACAAAATTCACACACGTGCAGTCGTGCGCACACAGAAAATAAATAGACAAAAGACACTATTTGTTTTTTGGGGTTTTTTTCCGGTCCACAACTTAGGCCCAGAGCACATATTGATGATGACTGGAGTCGGGCAGCACTAGGTTGCGTTGCTGTATCTTGTGCGGCTAAGCCTAACATGCATACACACACACATACAAAATAAATTGACAAAAGACACTATTTTTTTTATTTTTTTTCGGGTCCAGAACTTGGGCCCAGAGCACAGATTGATGACGACTGGAGTCGGGCAGCACTAGGTTGCGTTGCTGTATCTTGTGTGGCTAAGCCTAACACGCACACACACACAGAAAATAAATAGACAAAAGACACTATTTTTTTTTTTTTTTTTTTCGGGTCCAGAACTTGGGCCCAGAGCACATATTGATGATGACTGGAGTCGGGCAGCACTAGGTTGCGTTGCTGTATCTAGTGCAGCTAAGCCTAACACGCACACACACACACAGAAAATAAATAGACAAAAGACACTATTTTTTTGTGTTTTTTTTTCGGGTCCAGACCTTTGGCCCAGAGCACAGATTGATGCTGAATGGAATCGGGCAGCACTAGGTTGCGTTGCTGTATCTTGTGCGCATAAGCCTAACACAAACACATACACAGAAAATAAATAGACAAAAGACACTATTTTTTTTTTTCGGGGTCCAGAACTTGGGCCCAGAGCACCAATTGATGATGACTGGAGTCGGGCAGCACTAGGTTGCGTTGCTGTATCTTGTGCGGCTAAGCCTAACACGCACACGCACACACACATACAAAATAAATTGACAAAAGACACAATTTTTTTTGTGGGTTTTTTTCGGGTGCAGAACTTGGTCCTAGAGCACAGATTGATGACGACTGGAGTCGGGCAGCACTAGGTTGCGTTGCTGTATCTTGTGCAGATAAGCCTAACACGCACACACAGAAAAAAAATAAAAATACAATATATATTTTTCTTTTGGGGTCCAGATCTTGGGCCCAGATGGACGCAGCAAATAGCACAGCACCAGCCCAGATGGATCCGCACCAGCCCAGATGGACACAGCAGACAGCACCTGCCCAGATGGACGCAGCAGACAGCACAGTACCAGCCCAGATGGATCAGCACCAGCCCAGATGGATGCAGCAGACAGCACAGCAGTGACAGCACCAGATGGATCAGCACCAGCCCAGATGGACACAGCAGACAGCACCAGCCCAGATGGACGCAGCAGACAGCACAGCATTGACAGCACCAGATGGATCAGCACCAGCCCAGGACACAGCAGACAGCACAGCACCAGCACCTCTCCCAGCCCTACACTAACCACCCTCCCTGTTCAGTCTCCGCAGCCGGAGTGAAATGGCGGCCGCCGCGTGGTCCCTTATATACAACATAGATCATAGAGATGAAAGATCGCGAGCCGCAAGATTTTTGACTCTGTGGTTTTGCCTCGGCTTCAGATCCGGGGCCGGGGGAGGAACCGAACGCACTTTTGGTTCTTGCCCCGGATCTCAACATCCATGGGTGGAATCCTGAAAAGCGGGACTGTCCTGTTGAAGTTGGGATGGTTGGGAGCTATGCCTAAAGATGCTCCATACAGTGCTGTACTTCCTGGTGCCAACGACCCTGTCTCCTCAGTGTGACATCATGACATGAAGTGTATGGGGCGCGAAGACGGCGCAGGGGGCTAAATCACCCTGCTCCAGCACTGACGGCATGATATGTATGACTACTGCAGGATGTGCAAGGAATACTGTATCAATAATATAGCAATGAAAGATTATTAACAGCTATATCTGGGCTGTATTCATAATTCACATGCATCCGCTAAGTGTGTCAATAACAGATCTCAGGAGGGGCAGAGGGGGGAAGGGGGGTCCATGGTTCCCACTGCTCATTTCTGACTGAGGACAGCTAGTGAGAATATTATATAATAATTCCTACAGGGTAGGCCAGTATGGTTCTAACAGTATTAGCTAAGCTTTGCAATTTGTAAATGAATATTTTGCTAAATTGTACAGGGGCCTATTCACCAACACTAAAATAACGTTATTAAGGACATTTTCCTTAAATAACGTTATTTTGGTATTCATGAACAGACTTAGCACAGGAGATATCACAGATATCTCCTTGCTAAGTTCCCCTGCGTTAATTTCCACACTCCCCATACATTAGTACATTAGTACATTAGTACATTAGTACATTAGTATTAGTACATTAGTATGGGTACATTAGTACATTAGTATTAGTACATTAGTATTAGTACATTAGTACATTAGTATTAGTACATTAGTACATTAGTATTAGTACATTAGTACATTAGTACATTAGTATTAGTACATTAGTACATTAGTACATTAGTATTAGTACATTAGTACATTAGTATTAGTACATTAGTACATTAGTATTAGTACATTAGTATTAGTACATTAGTACATTAGTACATTAGTATGGGGATGTGGAAATTGCGGTATTCATCAAATTCCGAAAATTATGAATTTTCGGAATTTGATGCAGTTACTATTCGCCACTGTGAGGTGGCGAATAGCAGAATCGACTTACCTGTATCCGCGTGTGCAGGTCCCCCGACGAGTCCCTCCGGCGCTCTGCTCCATCCTCAGGCTCCGGAGGCTGGTCTGTCATGTGTGCTCCCCAGCAGAGCACAAGAAAGTTTAGAAAAAGAAAAAAAAAACCACATGACAGACCAGCAGGACGGAGCCGGAGGCTGCTGCGCGGACAGGTAAGTCGGGGGGGGAGGGGGGTACACAAACTTACTGCATCTGTAGGCAGTGCTGTGCATGCGCTGGTTTTACAGATGTAACAGCGCATGTGCAGCACTGTTTCCAGATGCGATAAGGTAGTGTAGGCAGGGAAAAGTATCTATTTCCCGAAAAGCTGTCATTGCAAAAATGACAGTTTTTCGGAATAGATACTTATGGAGAGGTGGAATGATGAATTCCACCTATAATTAGGTAGAACTCCATGCGAGTTCTAAACCTAATTATCTCCATTGAATTTTTAGGTTTAATGAATAGGCCCCTAAGTCTACTACCAGAGCTGGGAGATGATGTTTCATTCATTCTCCTGGGCACTGTAGTTGGGGTAGGAATGAAACACTTTATGGCCAAATTCCATTGACAAATGGTATTAAATTTTGTGGCCAAATGCATAGCGGTGCGAATATTTCATATAACAATTTAAAGAATTGCGCTAATCTGTGTGAGACGCGAGCGGTGTAGCGGCACAGCAATGACTGAGTGATACAATTAATTTTAAAAGAAAAGATTATGTCTGCGCTCTCTGCGGCTCCATGCGGCATGTTATTTACAAAGACCGATACGTCCATAATGAAATATTCTCCGCATGTCTCTGTGTAACAAGATGTTTCTGTCTCCTCATTACTCTCATGGCTGATCGCGACAACACGAGGCTCATTAGGAATGACTGCTTGTATCCAAACGTAGACGACAAGATAATAAATGATTATAGTATCACACACTTGGGAATGTCTCAGAAAACAACATAACCTTGGCACTGCTAGTACATAGTCATAAGGGCACCTGAAGCTACATAATTATGTGGGCATTATTCTAAAACCCCCACAAAAGTACGACATCGTGGAGATCTCTCCTGGATAAGGGAAGGGTGGGAACAGTGGGTGGGTGGGCGGGATCCGCTTCTACCCTAACAATTTATACCCAAGGCGAGATGTATCAAGTCCTGGGGTAAATTTACTAAAGTTCGATTAGAGATTAATTTTTATGAATCACTGAAATCTCCTGAGATCGAATTGAACTTGAACAGCACAATCCTTTAGTAAATCTCAAATTTAGTAAGAATGGATTTTGCTTTCGATTTTCAATCTTGTTTTAGTTTAAGAAGGGATTTGCTGTTCGATTTTGCATCGATTTTGCAAACTGAACAGCAAATCCCACTCCAAAACGAACTTCAAAGCCCCAAATGAATAGAACTGCTTCATGCTTTCGTTTTCAGCATGAGCAGTTCGTTTTGACACAGATACATGCATAGATCAGTGAGATGCATGCATGTATCTTACTGTAAAAAGCTTGTTAAGTGCTAATGTTTTAAAAAAAATGACGTGGGGTCCCCCCTAAAACAGAACCAGCCCTGGACTTTTCATAGCCAGTCCTGGTTGTGTAAGTACAGGGAAAAAATTGCGTAGGGTTCCCCTGTACTTAGCACAACCAGCACTGGGCTCTGATCCAGTCCTAGTTCTGGAATTACAGGGAAAAAATTATGTAGGGTTCCCCTGTCATTTCCATAACCAGCACTGTACCCTTTCTAGCAGGGGGGGGTAATGTCACAGCTAGGGAAACCCTATCACCGTGTACCCCAGTCGAAACATTACTCCTGAACGCTAGTCAGCCCAGGCTGGGGATCCCTGGGGAGTTGAGAACCCCCACAACAAAGCGGTCCCCCTCTCCAGGGCACCCCAGGCCTAGACTGATAGCCCGGGGCTAGCCCCGTCACCCGTGGGCGGTGGGTGCCGGGTTGATAGTGTAAAAGTGTAGTGTAAAAAAAAGAATAGTAAACATTGGGCCTGATTCAGACCCACTCGCGAGCGGCTGTCCGCTCGCAAGTGGGTCGATGTTATGGACTGAGGATGCGCACGATGGAGGGAGCTCCGTCGTGCGCATGCGCCAGACGCGACGAGCGAAGGAAAGTCCTTCGCTCGTTGTGTCCGATCAAAGGGGGCGTGTTGTCAATGTTGATTGACAGCACGCCCCCTTTGGTGGGCGTGCCGGGGGCGTGCCTCCCTGACGGGGGCGTTCCCACGGGAACGCCTCCCGTCAGAAGCCGGCCCACTGACATCACTAGTGATGTCAGTGGGAGTGATTTTGGCTCTGATAGAGCCAAAATCACTCCGGAGCTTGCGGTTGAAAACCTCAACCGCAGGCTCCGGCTCGCAAATTCGATGGTCGCGATGGTCTCGATCATCGCGACCATCACAATGCCCGCTCGTATAGCCTGTGGGTGGTGACCCACAGCTATACGAGTGTCCAGGAGGACGCTCCATGAAAATGGAGCCCGGCCCTCATTCAGAGCGTGCGCTCTGCTCAGAGCGTACGGCTCTAAATGAGGGCCTTTGTCTTTACGAGTAGAACTGCAGGTCCCAGCAAGCCTACCCTGCATGCTGGTACTTGGAGTACCACAAGGACTCTTTGGAACATCAATATTTGATAAACGGCGGAGCGGTGAGTGCTTTGTTAGCTATAAGACATTCTCTGCTGACTTTCCCCTTCTGGGAATTGGGAAGCAAAGCACGTATTTATCAATTGTGACATTCTCTAAACAGGAGTTTTCGCAGACATTTATTTTCATTAGGAAGAAACATATCATTCATCTATTTATTATTTTTATGAATCTTTTCTGTTGGGATAATTTTTTATTAGTGCACTGGTATAATATGCTGATTGTATATTCAGAAGTAATAGGTACTGCAGTTCTAGTTTTATGTGTATTTTAAAACGAATAAATAATTTGAATGAACCAATTTTGATTATTTAATTGCATTCTTGGTGAACATAAGTGCAGACACACTTTTCTTGTATTTGTATTTTGTTTGAGAGGATTTGTGGCAGTCTCCTCTGTATGTCAGCTGCTGTGTATTCACCTAAAGATCCTTGATTGATTAAGCGCTCCACTGTGTTTTGGTTTCTCTAATGGGGGGCATCCACTACAAGATCTGAAAACGACAGCACGATTACGACATTGTAATCGTGCAGTCGTTTGTCAGTCGTGTGATGTGCCTGCACTGAACGAGCAGACGTTCAGTGCAGGGTCATCCATCATCTGGAAACATGCTGAGCCTGACGATATCGTCAGGTTGACCAGCATGTTTGCACGATGATAGATGTCTAAAAGATGTCTAAAAGATGTCTAAAAGACCAAATTTTCAAACGTTTTTCAAACGATGTTTGAACGATTATCGAACAATTTTATCTTTATCGTTCAATCGTTCAACTTTATCGTCTAGTGGATACCCCCTATTATACATCTCCCTCAAATAATGTTTTCCATGGAGTTCAGGATAGCGTGTGGACATTCACAATGTCAGCAATTATAAAGTAGATGTCACATTGATGACAGGTTCCCTATGCCGACCGAGCACACGTCGACATGTTCTTAACATGTCGATATGGAACCTGTTATACATTGCCATACAATCAACATGTAGAAATGTTGACAGCTAACAGTAAGATATGTAATGTTGACACTTATGACTACATCGTCATGTGCTATATCAACATTTTAACCCTGTCTACATGCTGCTGCTGTCGACATGTAGCATGTCAACATTTTAACCCTGTTGACATGGTACACTTCGACATTGTGGTGTCGACATAATGAATGTCTATATACAGGCATTGCCGACATGGTGGCTGCATTCCTTTCCATCAGCCGTGGTCAATGTTAGGTACAGTCAGGCAAACCAGCTACAGAGAGGCAGACAAATGGCTGAGCTACATTGCTGGAACGCTGGTTATAAAGAACGTTTAGACATCATGTCAGATCATATGATCCTCACCGAGCGTGACGGAAACATTCGCAAATCAGTCTACGAGCTCTCTCCCGCGTCCTGGTGGGGCCTGAGGAGGGAGCCCTTACGGTGGTTTCCGGATTATTGCTGAGAATGGTCACATCAATCATTTCTGCTCTGACTGATGGGGTTAAGCACATAGGATGGCATTTAGGGAATATTGGAAAACCTCCTCCATCGTGACTGAGAGTCATACTGTCCCCGAGGCCATAGCATCATCCACAGCTAAATCTGTTTACCAATGTTTTCATACACAAGAGATATTATTATGCCCATGTATCCCTACACCGAGGTCAACGGATCTACAATAATGAGCAAATGGAAGGGAACTAGAGGATAACTATAAAACAGGATTATAGGGAAACTGGTATATTGATATATTCAAATAGGTGGGGAAGGAGTGATTAAGGAGGATGCATTTGGAAGGGGTCCTGTGGAGGTAGAGAACCTTTGAAGCAGGTTGCAAAGTGAGAGGGTGACACAGACGGGGAGAGAGGAAAATGAGACGAGCAGCAGCGTTCAGGGTAGGCTTAGGAGGGTAAAGATGAAAATGGCCAGAGAGGAAGAGATCCAGAGAGGAGGAGGTTACAGTGGTCGAGGAGGGGGATTACAGGGTGTTGGTGGCATCATCGGTTAGAAAATGCCAGATCCTAGAGATGTTCCATAGATGAAAAGATATTCTGAATTCGTGGGGTGAAGGAGAGGGAGCAGTCAAGGCTGATACCCAAGCAGCAGACTTGAGAGACAGTAGAGAGGGAGATGTAATCAGCCAAAAGAAAAAGAGGGGGCCCTGGAATGAGGGAAACCAATGAGCTTGGTTCTGGTCACATTTAATTTAAGAAAACACTGGGATGTCCAGGATGAGATGGCAGAAAGGCAGGAATGGTCCCGCGAGAGGATGGATGCAGAGAGGTTGGGGAATAATAGGCCAATTTGGGTGTCATCAGTGTAATGGTGGTATTGGAGACTGAAGGAGCTGATGAGGTTGCCATGGGAGGAGATGTAAAGGTAGAAGAGGAGGGGTCAAATATTAACCCTTGATGGACAAAAAAGTAACAGTTAGTGAAGTAAGAGGTGAACCAAGAGAGGACAGTGTCACAGAGACCATTGCAGTGGAGGGCTTGAAGGAGAAGCGAATGGATCAACAGCATCAAATGCAGCAGAACAGATCTAAGAGAATGAGAAGAGGCCACTGTGCATGCGGAGGCCATTGGTGACCTTGGTGAGGGCAGTTTCTGTGGAGTGGTGGGGAAGGAAGGCAGACTAAAGGAATGAGAGGGTTGGGAGAGGGACATGGGGAGTTGGAGATGGAATCTTCTTTAGGTGTTTGGAGGCATATAGGAGGAGAGGGATAGGGTGGTAGATAGAGAGTCAGAGCTAGTGACGCACAAGTGGGACAGGTTGAAGAAATAGGCAAGGTGGGAGCAGCTTTCAATAGAGAGGGAGCATAGTAGATAGGAGGGAATGGGGTTTGGGTGGCAGGTAAAGGTGGATATGATAATTGGAAAATAATGAGAACAAAGGTGGAAAGGAAGTAGGGGTTGGAAGGGAGGCAGGGGAGGTATAAGAAGAGGTTGGTGGGATGGTGTCAAGTTTGGATGTGAAGTGTGTTGTGAAGTCAAGGGCAGCAAGGAATTATGCTAAGGGAAGAGTAGAAGGACAAAGGAAGGAGTTGATGTTGATGAGGATTGGAACATTGGGAGAAGATGAGAGGCTTAATGTAAGAAGGGAATATAATTTGAAGTGGAGGAAATGAAAATGAGAGCTTGATTTCTTCCAGTACCATTCAGCAGTGCAGAATGCATTTATGAAGGTAGTGAGTGAGCTTAGTATGCCAAGGTTGGGGTGCAGACAGCCTAAGACTGAGGGAAACAGTTGGAGCAGTAGAGTCAAGGATGGAGGTGAGGGTAATGTCATAGAGAGATACAGCTTGATCAGGGTCAGACAGGGTGGAGATTGGAGAGAGGAAAGAGTCCAGTCAGGAGGAGAATAAGGCAGGGTCAAGAGCATCAAGGTAGTGCTTGGCAAGAGCAACCTTGCAGTTGGAAGAAGGTGACAGGAGAATGGGGAGGCTAAATGAGAGAAAATGATGGTCAGATAGAGGCAAGAGGGAGTTAGTGAGGTTGGACAGAACAGAACATTGGTGGAAGTATAGTTCCAGGGTGTGTCTGCTGGAATGGGAGTGGTGGAATGTTCATTGAGAAAGGTCAAAAATGGTGGAGAATAAAAGAATTTTAGAAGCAGCGGTTTCTGTGGGATTGAAAAGTGGGATTTAAAGGATGAATGGTCGGGGGAGGGAAAGTGGTTCAGCCAGGTGGTGAAGTTATCTAGGACCTAGTTGAGTCAGGAGGAAAGAAGGTAACAAAGACACAAAGATCTGAAAGCTGGACGAGGCATATTGAGTGGATCTTAAAGGAGGAGAAGGAGTCTCGGGGTAGGACATGGAAAGTGCAGCCAGAAAAGAAGCCTCAGATGCCACCACCCCACCAGTTACCATGACGAAGGGTGTGGGAAAGTGGTGTGAGACGGGGAGAGCCAGGTTTCTGTGGTGGCTAGGAAAATAAAAACATTCGAGATGAAGCAGTCATGAACGGTCATGATATTGTATTACATACACATTTGACCTCATTTGGTTCGAAATCAAATGGGCAAATATTATATGTTTTGTTGTCAGAGCCATAAGTGGGGGTGAGTGAGTGGTTCCACTACCCAGAGTGCACTGCCTAGGGGATGGTACTGTCCCTCCTCAGTGGCACCAGCAGTCGGTTTGCGTCTTGCAGGGTTTACGGAACGGTCATAGGACACTCAGCGCTAATTTCCGTCCTATTACCAGCTGCCCCACCCCACTTCCATAACATCATTACATCGGTGGCCTGGCCGGCACAGGGTGGAATAATGCCCCGCTAGGGCCCTGTCTGTGGTTTATTAAACAGGAACTAGAGAAGCTTCAGCAATGAATTCACATCCCCATTTTTTATCATCACTTTTTGTGGTGAGATTCTCAAATATTATTTTTAAACTGCCTTTTTTTTTTTTAAAGACTGTATTCATAGGATGCCACCACCCAGCCTCTGATAGATTAAATCCACGTGCTTTCAGCGTTTTATGCCGCCAGTCGCCGGGTGATAAACATTAAGTAGAAAGAGTCTAGCAAGAGGAAGCGAAAACAGAATTATGATCCTAATTGTATGAAATGCCCAATTAAGTGTCTATGGGCTCTATTTATTAACATTATTTTTACTAAAATAAAGTGAAAAAGGGTGTTTTCACACCCTTTTCACATTATTTTAGTTTCACCTGTAGTTATTACAGGGCAATTGGAGTAGAACTAGTAAAATTCTACTCCAACCCCTAGTATCACTTATTTTTAGTAAAGCAGATCGCATTTCCCATAACTGTAATGGGAAATGTGTTCCGACTAGAGTTAATAAAAATAAATTGTAAAAAAATACCGGGGGAAGCCCTATGATAATAACGCCACCTGGAGGTGGCGTTATCCAGGGTCTCCCCCGGTTACCGGGCTCCCACTCTGCTCTAACGGGGAGAGCAGAGCCGGGAGCCGGTACCAGTAATCAGCTATGTGGTCTAAACAGACCGCAAGCTGATTACTGTAAAAAAAAGAAAAAAAAATTTTAAACATTTTTTTTTACTTACCTGAATCCAGGGACCGGTGATCGGGCCTCCGGTGATGGCTCCTCTCTGGTCAGCTGGTCTCCCATAGTGCACTGCGGCTCGGTCATCATGTGATCGGGTCCCAGTGCAGTATGGGAGATCACCTGATCGGGAAGCCCGGAGAAGATCACCGGAGGCCAGGAGGATGCAGGTAAGTGTAATGAAGGGAGGGGGGGGTTGCGGTGGTCCGCGATTGCGGGGGGCGGGGCTTAGCGTCGGTGGGGGGTAGCAGCGTCGGTGGGTCGGCGCATGCGCGGGCTCTTAGTCGCAGTATTTTTTCTGAAAATACCGCGACTAGAGTGCGGATGGGATCCGCAGGGACAGAGCTTTATCGCAAGCTCTGTCCCTGCAAGGGATTTATAGTAAATCCCTGTGATATTGCCTGAATTCGCAATGCGAATTCACTCGGTAATATCACACTACAATCCGCATTCAATATGCGGATTGCAGTAAATAGAGCCCCAAATCTTGTTTTTGACAAGTGGTATATCTTATATAAAATGTTTTTGACAAGTGGTATATCTTATATAAAATGTTTTTGGCAAGTGGTATATCTTATATAAAATGTTTTTGATAAATGGTACAAACGCTGTTGTCTTCCTATGGTGTGGTCTGTTATCTAACTTGTATAGAGTAATAACTTACATAACAGCGACTCTTGCAAGACTGAACTCATCTGAGGGAAATAGCCGTCTATATCAATGTCTCTTTGTCCTGGGTCAAGTGGAGAAAAAAAAAAAAAACTCAACATGTCCCTGTTTTGTTTTATAAATAAATATATACTTTTGTTCTCTTGAACGAGAGTTATTCCCCGGGGACATAGGTTAAAAGTTTTTAGCTAGTGACAAGAATCAAAAAATGTTGAGATGTTGAACGTTCTCATATCTTCTTTTGGAAGTTATATGAATTTGGGATTCGGTGGCCATCTTGGTTAGGGAATGAAGCCTCCCTGTAGGAGCCAATTTGGCGTCTGCGCAGTAACGCTCTTCATCTTCAACACCCCCTCACTACAAGCATCTCCGTGTTACACAAACATTTACTCAGAGCTTCTTTGTAGCAACCTATAAAAAATAAAGGGTTAGACAAGTGAGAAAACATCAACATTTCAAATCACTTCTTCTCTGTAGATATCTCAGTAGGATTTCTCTCTCTGGGGCTTATTCATCATGAGAAAGAATTGTAAGGTCATAATTATGTTTTGAAATCACATCGAATTCAGAGCAAATATCGGAGGCATTCATCAAGCCTCCTTTACTAAATTATCACTTCCAAAAACCTGCTCTTTTTGTGGCTACAGCTTTCACCTGCTTCCTCTGTATCTTCTGCACAGAGTCCACGCTCCCTCCCAAATCTTCTCTCCCCCGGTGTCTGCTCCCTCCCCGGAGCACATTGCCTCTCCACATACTCTCCCAGTGTCTGCTCCCTGCATCATTACCCCTGGTATGTGCTCCCTCCTCGCCATCCTCTCCCAAGTGACTGCTCCCTCCCCGGAGCACATTGCCTCTCCACATACTCTCCCAGTGTCTGCTCCCTGCATCATCACCCCTGGTATGTGCTCCCTCCTCGCCATCCTCTCCCCCAGTGTCTGCTCCCTCCCCAGAGCACATTGCCTCTCCGCATACTCTCCCCAGTGTCTCCCTCCCTGCATCATTACCCCTGGTATGTGCTCCCTCCTCCCATCCTCTCCACCAGTGTCTGCTCCCTCCCCAGAGCACATTGCCTCTCCACATACTCTCCCCAGTGTCTCCCTCACTGCATCATTACCCCTGGTATGTGCTCCCTACTCGCCATCGACACTGGGGAGAGGATGGAACATTGCATCTCCACATACTCTCCCAGTGTCTCCCTCCCTGCATCATTACCCCTGGTATGTGCTCCCTCCTCGCCATCCTCTCCCCCAGTGTCTGCTCCCTCCCCAGAGCACATTGCCTTTCCGCATACTCTCCCAGTGTCTCCCTCCCTGCATCATTACCCCTGGTATGTGCTCCCTCCTCGCCATCCTCTCCCCCAGTGTCTGCTCCCTCCCCAGAGCACATTGCCTCTCTGCGTACTCTCCCCAGTGTCTCCCTCCCTGCATCATTACCCCTGGTATGTGCTCCCTCCTCGCCATCCTCTCCCCCAGTGTCTGCTCCCTCCCCAGAGCACATTGCCTCTCCGCATACTCTCCCAGTGTCTCCCTCCCTGCATCATTACCCCTGGTATGTGCTCCCTCCTCGCCATCCTCTCCCCCACTGTCAGCTCCCTCCCCGGAGCACATTGCCTCTCCGCATACTCTCCCCAGTGTCTCCCTCCCTGCATCATTACCCCTGGTATGTGCTCCCTCCTCGCCATCCTCTCCCCCAGTGTCTGCTCCCTCCCCGGAGCACATTGCCTCTCCACATACTCTCCCCAGTGTCTCCCTCCCTGCATCATTACCCCTGGCATTTGCTCCCTCCTCACCATCCTCTCCCCAGTGTCTGCTCCCTCCCCGGAGCACATTGCCTCTCCGCATACTCTCCCCAGTGTCTCCCTCCCTGCATCATTACCCCTGGTATGTGCTCCCTCCTCACCATCCTCTCCCCCAGTGTCTGCTCCCTCCCCAGAGCACATTGACTCTCCGCATACTCTCCCCAGTGTCTCCCTCCCTGCATCATTACCCCTTGATATGTGCTCCCTCCTTCCATCCTCTCCCCCAGTGTCTGCTCCCTCCCCAGAGCACATTGCCTCTCCACATACTCTCCCCAGTGTCTCCCTCCCTGCATCATTACCCCTGGTATGTGCTCCCTCCTTCCATCCTCTCCCCCAGTGTCAGCTCCCTCCCCAGAGCACATTACCTCTCCATATACTCTCCCCAGTATCTCCCTCCCTGCATCATTACCCCTGCTATGTGCTCCCTCCTCGCCATCCTCTCCCCCAGTGTCAGCTCCCTCCACAGAGCACATTGCCTCTCCGCATACTCTCCCCAGTGTCTCCCTCCCTGCATCATTAGCCCTGGTATGTGCTCCCTCCTCGCCATCCTCTCCCCCAGTGTCTGCTCCATCCCCGTAGCACATTGCCTCTCCGCACACTCTCCCAGTATCTCCCTTCCTGCATCATTACCCCTGGTATGTGCTCCCTCCTTGCCATCCTCTCCCCAGTGTCTGCTCCCTCCCCGGAGCACATTGCATCTCCGCATACTCTCCCCAGTATCTCCCTCACTGCATCATTACCCCTGGTATGTGCTCCCTCCTCGCCATCCTCTCCCCAGTGACTGCTCCCTCCCCAGAGCACATTGCCTCACTGCATACTCTCCCAGTGTCTCCCTCCCTGCATCATTACCCCTGGTTTGTGCTCCCTCCTCACAATCCTCTCCCCCAGTGTCTGCTCCCTCCCCAGAGCACATTGCCTCTCCGCACACTCTCCCAGTATCTCCCTTCCTGCATCATTACCCCTGGTATGTGCTCCCTCCTTGCCATCCTCTCCCCAGTGTCTGCTCCCTCCCCGGAGCACATTGCATCTCCGCATACTCTCCCCAGTATCTCACTCACTGCATCATTACCCCTGGTATGTGCTCCCTCCTCGCCATCCTCTCCCCAGTGACTGCTCCCTCCCTTGAGCACATTGCCTCTCCACATACTCTCCCCAGTGTCTCCCTCCCTGCATCATTGCCCCTGGTATGTGCTCCCTCCTTTCCCTCCTTCCATCCTCTCCCCCAGTGTCTGCTCCCTCCCCGGAGCACATTGCCTCTCCACATACTCTCCCCAGTGTCTCCCTCCCTGCATCATTACCCCTGGTATGTGCTCCCTCCTTCCATCCTCTCCCCCAGTGTCTGCTCCCTCCCCAGAGCACATTGCCTCTCCACATACTCTCCCAGTGTCTCCCTCCCTGCATCATTATCCCTGGTATGTGCTCCCTCCTTGCCATCCTCTCCCCCAGTGTCTGCTCCCTCCCCGGAGCACATTGCCTCTCCACATACTCTCCCCAGTGTCTCCCTCCCTGCATCATTACCCCTGGTATGTGCTCCCTCCTCACCATCCTCTCCCCAGTGTCTGCTCCCTCCCCGGAGCACATTGCCTCTCCGCATACTCTCCCCAGTGTCTCCCTCCCTGCATCATTACCCCTGGTATGTGCTCCCTCCTCACCATCCTCTCCCCCAGTGTCTGCTCCCTCCCCAGAGCACATTGACTCTCCGCATACTCTCCCCAGTGTCTCCCTCCCTGCATCATTACCCCTGGTATGTGCTCCCTCCTCACCATGCTCTCCCCCAGTGTCTGCTCCCTCCCCAGAGCACATTGCCTCTCCACATACTCTCCCAGTGTCTCCCTCCCTGCATCATTACCCCTGGTATGTGCTCCCTCCTCACCATCCTCTCCCCAGTGTCTGCTCCCTCCCCGGAGCACTTTGCCTCTCCGCATACTCTCCCCAGTGTCTCCCTCCCTGCATCATTACCCCTGGTATGTGCTCCCTCCTCACCATCCTCTCCCCCAGTGTCTGCTCCCTCCCCAGAGCACATTGACTCTCCGCATACTCTCCCCAGTGTCTCCCTCCCTGCACCACTACCCCTGGTATGTGCTCCCTCCTCACCATCCTCTCCCCCAGTGTCTGCTCCCTCCCCAGAGCACATTGACTCTCCGCATACTCTCCCCAGTGTCTCCCTCCCTGCATCATTACCCCTGGTATGTGCTCCCTCCTTCCATCCTCTCCCCCAGTGTCTGCCCCCTCCCCAGAGCACATTGCCTCACTGCATACTCTCCCAGTGTCTCCCTCCCTGCATCATTACCCCTGGTATGTGCTCCCTCCTCGCCATCCTCTCCCCCAGTGTCTGCTCCCTCCCCAGAGCACATTGCCTCACTGCATACTCTCCCCAATGTCTCCCTCCCTGTATCATTACCCCTGGTATGTGCTCCCTCCTCGCCATCCTCTCCCCCAGTGTCAGCTCCCTCCACAGAGCACATTGCCTCTCCGCATACTCTCCCCAGTGTCTCCCTCCCTGCATCATTACCCCTGGTATGTGCTCCCTCCTCTCCTCCAGTGTCTGCTCCCTCCCCGGAGCACATTGCCTCTCCGCACACTCTCCCAGTATCTCCCTTCCTGCATCATTACCCCTGGTATGTGCTCCCTCCTTGCCATCCTCTCCCCAGTGTCTGCTCCCTCCCCGGAGCACATTGCATCTCCGCATACTCTCCCAGTGTCTCCCTCCCTGCATCATTACCCCTGGTTTGTGCTCCCTCCTCACAATCCTCTCCCCCAGTGTCTGCTCCCTCCCTTGAGCACATTGCCTCTCCACATACTCTCCCCAGTGTCTCCCTCCCTGCATCATTACCCCTGGTATGTGCTCCCTCCTCGCCATCCTCTCCCCAGTGTCTGCTCCCTCCCCAGAGCACATTGCCTCTCCGCATACTCTCCCCAGTATCTGCTCCCTGCATCATTACCCCTGGTATGTGCTCCCTCCTCGCCATCCTCTCCCCAGTGTCTGCTCCCTCCCCACAGCACATTGCCTCTCCGCATACTCTCCCAGTGTCTCCCTCCCTGCATCATTACCCCTGGTATGTGCTCCCTCCTTGCCATCCTCTCCCCAGTGACTGCTCCCTCCCCAGAGCACATTGCCTCACTGCATACTCACCCAGTGTCTCCTTCCCTGCATCATTACCCCTGGTATGTGCTCCCTCCTCGCCATCCTCTCCCCCAGTGTCTGCTCCCTCCCCGGAGCACATTGCCTCTCCACATACTCTCCCCAGTGTCTCTCTCCCTGCATCATTACCCCTGGTATGTGCTCCCTCCTCACCATCCTCTCCCCCAGTGTCTGATCCCTACCCGGAGCACATTGCCTCTCCACATACTCTCCCAGTGTCTGCTCCCTGCATCATTACCCCTGGTATGTGCTCCCTCCTCGCCATCCTCTCCCCCAGTGTCTGCTCCATCCCCCGGAGCACATTGCCTCTCCACATACTCTCCCAGTGTCTCCCTCCCTGCATCATTACCCCTGGTATGTGCTCCCTCCTCGCCATCCTCTCCCCCAGTGTCAGCTCCCTCCACAGAGCACATTGCCTCTCCGCATACTCTCCCCAGTGTCTCCCTCCCTGCATCATTACCCCTGGTATGTGCTCCCTCCTCGCCATCCTCTCCCCCAGTGTCTGCTCCCTCCCCAGAACACATTGCCTCTCCACATACTCTCCCCAATGTCTCCCTCCCTGCATCATTACCCCTGGTATGTGCTCCCTCCTCGCCATCCTCTCCCCAGTGTCTGCTCCCTCCCCAGAGCACATTGACTCTCTGCATACTCTCCCCAGTGTCTCCCTCCCTGCATCATTACCCCTGATATGTGCTCCCTCCTCGCAATCCTCTCCCCCAGTGTCTGCTCCATCCCCAGAGCACATTGCCTCTCCGCATACTCTCCCAGTGTCTCCCTCCCTGCATCATTACCCCTGGAATGTGCTCCCTCCTCACCATACTCTCCCCCAGTGTCAGCTCCCTCCCCAGAGCACATTGACTCTCCGCATACTCTCCCAGTGTCTCCCTCCCTGCATCATTACCCCTGGTATGTGCTCCCTCCTCGCCTTCCTTTCCCCCAGTGTCTGCTCACTCCCCAGAGCACAGTGCCTCTCCACATACTCTCCCAGTGTCTCCCTCCCTGCATCATTACCCCTGGTATGTGCTCCCTCCTCGCCATCCTCTCCCCCAGTGTCTGCTCCATCCCCGGAGCACATTGCCTCTCCACATACTCTCCCAGTGTCTCCCTCCCTGCATCATTACCCCTGGTATGTGCTCCCTCCTTGCCATCCTCTCCCCAGTGACTGCTCCCTCCCCAGAGCACATTGCCTCTCCACATACTCTCCCAGTGTCTCCCTACCTGCATCATTACCCCTGGTTTGTGCTCCCTCCTCACAATCCTCTCCCCCAGTGTCTGCTCCCTCCCTTGAGCACATTGCCTCTCCGCATACTCTCCCAGTGTCTCCCTCCCTGCATCATTTCCCCTGGTATGTGCTCCCTCCTCGCCATCCTCTCCCCTAGTGTCTGCTCCCTCCCCGAAGCACATTGCCCCACCACATACTCTCCCCAATGTCTCCCTCCCTGCATCATTACCCCTGGTATGTGCTCCCTCCTCGCCATCCTCTCCCCCAGTGTCTGCTCCCTCCCCGGAGCACATTGCCTCTCCACATACTCTCCCCAGTGTCTCTCTCCCTGCATCATTACCCCTGGTATGTGCTCCCTCCTCGCCATTCTCTCCCCCAGTGTCTGATCCCTACCCGGAGCACATTGCCTCTCCACATACTCTCCCAGTGTCTGCTCCCTGCATCATTACCCTTGGTATGTGCTCCCTCCTCGCCATCCTCTCCCCCAGTGTCTGCTCCCTCCCCAGAGCACATTGCCTCTCCGCATACTCTCCCCAGTATCTGCTCCCTGCATTATTACCCCTGGTATGTGCTCCTTCCTTGCCGTCCCATACTACTGTGTTGGCTGAGGCCAGCTGCCGGTGGAAAGAACTGATACACTCTTCGCAGATGCAGACACTTCTGATGGGTCTTACAGGTTGTGGGAACAGAAGAATTGACTTTTCTGAGGAGCCAGCAGCCACAGGAAGGTAAGATACAGCTGGGAGGGATCTGAATAGATTCTTCTGCTGCATAAGCTGCCGTATAAGCGCATTTCAGGCTTGCTGCCCTTTGTCAAGGATTTGTCAAAGATAGCGTCTTTGATCTTTTCACAGAAAGGTTATGATTAAAGAAAGTTAACCAGATGCTGTTAGTGCAACTCAGACGCAATTTTATCCCGGGTCCCTTGCTGCGTAGTAGTGTCCAGCAATGTAGTTCTTGTACAGGTGCCAAATGTGTGTGAAACGCGTTGGAAGCGGATTACTGTACTATTGTGCCGCGATTGACATCATATGTATTGTGCCATCGGGCAAATGAACAGGACGGACTCACAGGGAACCAGCCAGCAGGAGTGGAGCGCAGCACAGAAGGTAGGCAGCAATAGGGATCGTTAGCCAGGTAACATGCTGTCATCCCAGTGTGGCTACGAGCTGGCAACATCGGAACCCCAGCATCCCTCTACAGTTCTTTTAAATGTACATTAAAAAGAGCTATATAACATTTCTATGCACTAACCATTTTTATTTTTACAGGTATTGCGCTTACACATTTTATTATTTATCTCTTGAATATACACTTACAAGCGCTCTATATTAAATTTTATTGCATGTTTTTTTATGAGTAAAGCTGCTAATTTTATAACCAACAATAGCGTGGTTTTACACAATATATCTAGTTCAGGATATGTCTCCAATTGCTAGCATATCCAGTGACATGTACTTGTTCTGCCTTTCAAATTCCATCTGTTCTGTTATTTGTGCTGTTTCTTTGAATATGAAATATCTAGACTTGACAAGCTTTCTGGTATTTGGATTCTATAATCTGTAGCCTTAACTTTCATGGCAATAGCCGAACATGATGCACTTTACTGATATTGATTCCACCTTGCATCTTCTTTCCTTTGGTATGTGTCCATAGGCAGTATTGCAAAAGTTTTGAGAGGTCTTGAACTTCATTTCCTCTTTGACCACGCTTCAATAGGTGTTTTTTTCTTTAGGGCAACTGCGAGAGAACAATTTTTCAGGTAAACTGCTGTAGACACGGCTTCTGCTCAAAACTGCTTGAGTAGGCCTCTAATTTTCAAGTGGGCTTCAATTGTTCCAACTTTTTTAGCTGTAAGCATTTGATTCCCAATTCTTTTGGATCACATGCAGTCAACGTGGTGAACATTCCTCATTGCAGCTGAAATGACTTGTAGCGTCTGAATCAATATACCAACAATCCTTTCTGCGGCTATCTGTGACACTCAGTGCTGATTCATCTTGCCATTGTATTTCTTACTCTGCATAGCATTCACATTATTTTGCTTGCACCCAAATGCTTTGTGATCTGTCTTGTGACATATGAGGCCAAATGTAATAGGGTCCAAGTTTTTTGTACGTGACAAACTCAGACCTGCTCACACATCTGGAAGGTGCGGGTTTGACCCAAAACTCAGAAATTTAATAGGGTGCAAGTTTCTGTGGCGCAGTTTGACTCATATGCGAGTGAATGCGAGTTAAACTGCTGGTAAGCTCACACAAGGGGCCAAATGTAATAGGGTGAGAGTTTAGAAAATGCGAGAGTTTAGTAGTAACCTCTGACACTTTTTAATCTTGAACAATGTAATAGAGTCTGAGAACATAGAAACTCTCATGTATTTAGACTCAAAAAACTCTCACGATTTAAACTCTCTTCCAGATGTTTTCCCATTTTGAAGATAAAACTCGACCAATGTGACAGGTTACTGCTAAACGCTCACATTTTCTAAATGCTCACCCTATTACATTTGGCCCATGGTGTGAGTTATACAGAAGCCTTCACAGGTCAGTGAGATCCATGAAGGCTTCTGTTTAGAAAAAGTAGTAAATTGTTAAAAATGTAAAAAAAAAGAAATGACAAGGGGTTCCCCTTTAAAAGCACAACCAGCACCAGGCTTTTCTGAGCCACTCCTGGTTGTGAAAATGCAGGGGGAAAAAAACATAGGGTTCCCCTGTATTTTCATCAACCAGCACCGGGCTCAGTGAGCGAATCCTGGTTGTGGAAATACAGGGGACAAAATTATCAGGTATTTTCCACAGCCAGCACCAGACTCTTTCTAGCAGATGTGTAATGCCCTGGCAAAAGCATTCAACACCTGATTGCTAGTCAGCCCAGGCTGGGAATCCCTGGGGAGGTGGGGACTTCCCCAATAAAGGAGATCCCCCTTTCCAGGGCACACCAGGCCTGGGTTGCTAGCCCGGGGCTATCCCCTTAACCCCTGGGTAGGGGGCTGCCGGGTTGATTGTATAAAAAAATAGAAGAAATAATATTGTCTTTAACAGTAGAAACTAGAGGTCCAAGTAAGCCAGTCCTGCATGCTGGTACTTGGAGAACCACAAGTATCAGCATGCGGGGCATTAAGGGCCGTTGGTACCTCTAGTTCACCTGCAAAAAAAATATTTAGGGCACAGACAGTGAAGGTTTTATTATTTTATTTCTCATATACTCACTCATTGGACAGAATTCAATTGATTACGCGGTCCGGATCTCCCGTCTAAAGTGACAGGAGATCGCGAGCCGCCATTCAATTGCTGCCGTTCTTCGCGCTGATCGCGCCCATAGAGGTCAGGTTTAGCCGCGTAAAGCAGCTAAACCCAACCAAAGTGCTGGGCGCGATCGCGAAAAGTGATGTTTGGGCGCCCAAACATGTCACTTTTCGCACAGTTCAGCTCTCATCCCCCAGGGGCTGCGAGCTGAAATGTAGCGCTTGGCAGCTGATCGCGCCCGACAGGAGCAAGAATAGAATAGCTCCGTCGGTCGCGATAGGGGATGAAAACAATTGAATTCCGCCCATTGTCCTCTTCTCCATGTGGCATCTACATAACCTGTAAAAAATAATATCTATACTCACCTACCCTTGTGTCATGTCCTATTCTGTCCACTGTCTTCAGAAAAAAAAAAAAAAAAAATGGAGCACACGGACATGTACCCTTCTCTAAGGACTGTACCTTGCAAATGAGGCCCCAGCCGCTGCATTTCCCATAGAAATACATTGGCTGAGTATTCATTGGCTGAGAGAGGCGAGCCTCCGCCTCTCTCAGCCAATGAGCAGTTTCTACCATTGATTTCAATGGTGGGAACCTCTAGGTTACTAAAGGTTACTCCTGTTGACAGTGCATATTAAACAAGCACTGAAACGTTGAAAACTATATGATTCTCCTAAAGTCGTTTTTTCTATTGCCCTGAGTGACGCACCATTACTGCTGTTTATGTATATATGTATATATAAAATGCAACTAGTTCCCAATCTTTATAGGCTCCCGGATGAGGAATTTATCATACACCATTTTTGTACCATATAATGACATCAGTGAAGATTAATCTGCTGCTCTCTGTACCCGTGTCATGTAGTGTGGATAATGCATCAGGCATATTTCGCTGTGTCCCGTGTGCTGTCAGATCTTCGCACCAGTGGAACCGCTGAATTATAACATAAATTAGGTTATTGATCAAAGTATGAAAGCTGAGGCCTAAGTGACGAGAAGCACCACACAGAATTCATTAGCAATAAACCCAATTGGGTGTAACTGGGAGACTTGTGATGTAATAGGTGACGTTAATGCAGAATATTGAGGAATAGATAAGACCTAGTACAGAGCAGGCGAGGGTTTGTGGCTTTGTGTTTGGATGTACAGTTGTGACAAATGGTGGTAAAACTTTCATTGTATAATCCTGTTTCATATGGATGTAAAGGGCAGGCTACTTATTGCTGTACGCAGAGTCGCGCCATTTTTCTTCTGTTGCTGCAGAACTCTGTAATTCCCTATTTAGGACTAGTGAGCAGGATCCTATTCCCTAAACATTCATGAGTCTTATTCAGCAGACACTATGCAAATGTAATCCCCCAAACTGAACGGCAATACAACCTTGTCCTGCTGACACGAGGCCTTCCAAGGCCTACCCAGGGCCCTAGCTAGGTGTGTGCGAGCACCAGGGTGCAGGGCCTAGGCGGCATTGATAAATGTGGCAGGCCTGGTGGTATCACTGCTCGGTGGCACCTGTATTTTGCTTATAGGGTGCGTAGGACAGCACCCTGCAGCTTTTATAGAGCAGAGTTGTCCTAAGGATGCAGACAGGTGCTGAGTCTCATCCTGGACCCGGAGGCTCGCCTACTCTTAATGACATCATTAACAGGTAGGCTATTCATTATCAGGTTCTAGACCCAATAATTGCAACAGTAAGAAAGTACCGCCGGGATGTATTAATAATCACATGCAGGGACAGGGGCTCCGATAGAATCCCATGGAATGGCCGGCGGTTGGATTCCCAGCAGCGCCTGGCCGACATCAGCAGAGTTCCCGGCAGCGGAAGCCCGACAGCGCTGGAAATCCTCATCGTGGATAGGTAAGTATTCTCTAACATAACCCTAACCTTCCTTAGGGGTGACTAACCCCCCCCCCCAAGTGCCTTACCCTAATCCCTAAGTGCCTAACCCCCCTTTCCCTGCTGCCTAAACCTAAGTCCCCCCCAGGGGTACCTAACCCTCCCTCCCCCTAGCCTAACCCTAACCTTCCCGGGAGGGTGCCTAACCCTAAGCCCCCCCCCGGTGGCCTAAACCTAACCCTCCCCCCCTGCGGCTGTCCGCTCGCGGCACCCGGCATCCCTTCGATCGGGATGCCGGGCGCCGGTCTCCCGGCATCGGGGAAATGCCAGGCGTCTACATCTAGACGCCCGGCATTTCATCCCTCGCCGGGATATGACAGTAGGGAAGCCGGCTGCCGGTATTAAGGCAGCCGGCTTACCGATTGTGTACCAATCCCGTCCCTGCAGTGTGTTAGAAGTGAAGCGATCACTAATGCATACCTTCCAACTGTCCCGCATTCAGCGGGACAGTCCCGATTCCTGCGGTGGGAGGGAAGTTGGGGGGAGCAGGTAAGCAGAGCGATAATAAATGCCATGCGCAAGCGCACGGCTTCTATTCACAGTGCGGGGAGGAAGCCCGTGGGCAGCCCAGCATCGCGGATATGCTGGACACTCCCATTAGTGATGTAAACTGAGGTGTGCCACCAAGCCACGCCTCTTTATGGATAGGCCACGCCCTCTTTACGGAAGTCCTGTGCTGTGAAAACCAAATGTTGGGAGGTATGCTAATGTGATCCCTTCACCTTCGGGACTCCAGCACAGTTCTATGCATGCATGAATTGCTGACCGTGTAGACTACAATGGCTAATGCCACTTTGGGCAAGCTCCGGAATGCTGGAGCTTGGTACATTCTGCAATTAATCAGCCCCCATAGAAACGTTATTAGCATTACTTGATAAATAGGCCTCTATGTCACATGAGAAGTGGGCAGGGCCGGCGCAGGGTGCATTATCGCCCTGCTATGACCATGTGGCTTCCACAAGGCCAAACCACTCATTCCTGAAATAATCTGTGCTGCTGAAAATATTTTTAGGACCTGATTTGCCAGAAATGTTTCTGACCCACCCACTTCAAAACCGATGACATCCCCAGACAAGCAGGATTTTAAGATTCATATACGTTTGGGGGATCCTTAATATATGTGGGTACCCGTTTTTGGGGGAATATGCCACAAATATTATTTGATAAATAGGCCGAGCCCCCAAGTCCATTTAGTGACTCTGACACAGTACTACTCACCCTTACCTTATGTACAGGTTCATCAAGTGCCAACTGCTTTCTCTCCTTGCAGCTTACCACAACTTGCCCTACAAGATCGTGAGTTGTCCTCACCCTATGCTCGCCCATTCACCGTACGCTCGCCCCCTCACCCCCTCATCGGGCCTAGCCAGTAATTTTATTGCTGTATGTTCTTCCTTGATATGTCAGATTGCACTGTGGGGCTGAATCGTTTGCTATGATGCGAACGCTCGTAGCTGGCCGATAGTCGCTAACTGCGCATGCGTACGCATCACAATGCACAAGTGCGAACCAATGCGAGAGATCGGGATGTGTTTGCTTGCTGCGCATAGACAGCCCAGTAGATTGAGTAAACAGGAGAGGCCGCTTGTAGGTGGTGGTAACGGGCTGGCCATTAAAAACGGGGGAGTGGAGGTGCAAACGCAGGCGTGCCTGAGCATTTCACCGGCATTTTAGAGGCGTGCATAATTATAAGTCAGCATCTTAGTACACGTCACCTGGCTTGTTTTTACACTGAAGTGCTCGCAGTGCTTGCGGCAGGGTATGGTCAACCTCAAGCCCTACGATAGCATCCGATGTTACCCGATGTACCGATGGTTGCATACTACACTTCCTGGACATGGCGTGTACAAGTGTGCATCTTAAAACAGGCTGGTGGGTGTCTGCATACACTGTGTGGTCGTTTTGTAAGAAATACTGGGCGTGCTAATGCATTGCTGTGAGAGTGCACTACTTACGCAATTTGCTTACACATCATGCGAGCGATCGCATCTAGCAAGTGGCTCTGAATCAGCTCCTCAGGCTGCAGTCCCACTCCATCTTATTATAACAGTCCAAATGATATGATCACTCTGATTCCATTATGGAGTTAAGTGGCAATTCTGCAGACGCTAAGATTTACACTATTTTACATATGAATGTTCTTCACCGACCTGGAATCAATTTCCCTCAGTAATTTGTTACATTGCTAATCTAATAGGGGAAGTGTGGCGTGCTTTCATCAAGGTGTAACGCTAAGTGAGAATGATGTTATTATTATATGCTGAGCAGATAGTGTGGGTGTTACTGTCACTTCCATATAATAGCAACAATGTGTCCTGGAATTGACAATGAGAAGGAACATTAACCATCCAACGCTTCTTACAATACACCGCCACTCGCGCACAACAAAAAGACGCGGAAGATCGCTGTCAACGCTCCACTTTCTGCTCACTTAGGGCTCTATTAATTATGTTAATTATCGGATAATTAACATTTGAACTTGCCTCGAGTGCCGGAGCAATTCATCGTCACTCCGGTGCGGAGACAGCGATCCGACAATCAGCGGTCTCCCCGAGTCTCTTGACTGCTCCTTTCGGGGGTTCACTAGACAAGGTAACAAGACCTCTCATTGCGTAAATGTATTCAACTCGTTCATATTCTCAGTCTGAACATGGCTGCCTGTGTCAATGCAATTGCGTCTTAGACGCAGTTGCTGACATTGACTCTCCTCCTACACGCCCGCCTCTGGCTTGTCACCCCCGTTACCACCCTGAAACGCCCACCGAAATTATATCTCCCCTGCATGCAATTCTGGTATCCATCAGGACGCAGACACAGTGCGACACGGACGCATGCACAGGCTGATAACATTAGGCGCTTGCGTGCAGCATCAACACGACACGCACCTGTGAATCAGGCCCTGTATACGGCCACCAGGAGAGTGTAAGCTGACGTCACTGGCTGTGGTCATTGCCGCACACTGTATACATAGGCAAACGCAAGGGGGGTTTCCGGTTGCCTGGAAACCCCCCACCCCACCCACACCATGACCACAATAGAAATAGTAATATAGTAGAATATTACTAATGCTGCATGATCTTCTAAGTATCACAAATGAAATAATTAACACAACCTGTGGATCTTTTAACATGTGTTAGCCAGTAATAAATACACCTGTGCACCAACTAGGAGATCTAGAAAACATGTACTGTTAGGGGTGCACTGCTATAGACCATCAATAGGCTTAATTATTAATACCATATAATAATACACTATCCAGTGCATAACGTGACCAATATGTACATACAGTATATGTCCAGGGCAGTGCTAGGTTCTTCTGCTGCTTCTCCCCCAGACTCCAGGATTTGCTCCCATACTCTGGAATGGAGCCTACATCTGAATCAAAAACATTCAGCTCAGGCAGGGTGGTCCTACTGCTGCATTTATTGGCTTAGTGTGATCACTGATCCTGTATATGCTGGAGTTATGACACTCAAAAGTTCAAAACACTTTGTATGATGCATATTAAAGCTGGATAAGTGCTAATTATACCCTCTTCATGGACTGGCCACACTCGTAAAATTAAGCATTTGGAAACCCCCCTTTAGAAATCCTGCGTTTGCCACTGGTATATGGAGCTGATTACAAGCGACCGATTGGTAAGCTGTACACACAGTACACAATCGGCAACACAGTATGTCTGTATCGGCGTTCCCTGTAACAAGGACTGTAGGCGGGTCACCCGTACACACAGGCAGATGTGAGATATATATCGTCATTGGCTGAGCTGCAAAGCCAACCTGATATTTCTTTGAACAACGTTGTGCACAGACATATCGGGTTTACACTGATGCACTCAAACAAATGATATGTGGACAAGTGTGTGCCCAGCATTACCTTAGTGAGGGGGCGCCGAGGACGTACAGACTCTTCAGCATTGTTCACCCTTCTTTAATCATACCTCCTAACATCGGAGGTCGGCATTTCGGGACAAGGGAAGGGGCCACGCCAATGAAGGAGCGCGTCGGCATAGATGAGGAGGCATGGCCACACTCAGGGGCGAGTTAATTGACTTGAGTCCACCTATGTTTAAGAAAAGTGTTTAATTTGAATTAAAAATAAATAACACTTGTCTGTGAGGAGTCCCACACTATTGCTTTAATGCGTTTACATACAAAAGCTTCATCAGGAAGACCTAAGAGAATTGAAAGCGCTTTTGAACTTAAAACTTAAGAAAAGAGATCTGAGGTCTGGATAAAAATTTTACATCTCAGAAGATCCAAAATTTTACAGCAGAATCCGGACTGGAATGGGTTAAAAACAAAAAAATAAATAACTACTGTGGTGTCCCATTCAAATCCCAATCAATATCCTTTAGAGAATCTATGGAATGGTTAGAATATTGGTGCTCACCAACAATCTCCATCTAATTTATTATCACCCTAATTCATCTGCCTCCCAGCCTGAACAAGCAGACACGCTGTGTGAAATGCGTCGCGCTAAACAAGTGACATAAACATCGTTTTTCTTGAGTTTATGCTTTATTTATAACACCTGTGGTATTTGTATTTACTATGATGAGTTCTTAGAAAAATATTTAAAGTTTTTATTGGTTCAATTTTTTTTTTTTTACTTGATCTGATATTGTTTAGTTTATGTTATCTGTAAGCATTTATTATCTGTGACTATAACTATTACACTTATTCTATCCCTAGATTGTGTAACACTCTGCGGCTGATTATGCTGTAGTGGCGTCTGCGAGTTTAAGCTAATGCTACTATAAGCCTTTCCCTTGCGAGAATGTGCAAAGATGAGATGCCCACTTGATGCGTCTTTAGACGCTACGATCGGTCGCACCATTGAAACGTGCTCCTGCCCCATCACAACCAGTTACTGTACCAGCCAAATCGGACTGTGATGTCATAGGCTTGCGATGGGAGTGAGTCTTGTGTACACAATGTTGTGTCGAACTCCAGATATACTGTAGTACACTGATATGTGTCACGGTGATATGGACAAAGTACACAGATGTGCATCAATGGGTGCTGCAGGTTTTATATCTAAAGTGGCATCATTCGGTGCTGCAGGCTTTGTATCCAAAGTGGCGTCTTGCGACACGGAGCAGGACACGAGGATAACAGGAAGTCCAAGATCAAATGATGTCAGGAGCCAAATACTATGACTTGGGAAGACATTGTACAGGCACTGAATGATCATCCAGGGAGTGTTTTTATATGCAGTGCCTGTTGCTGATTGGTGATTGAGTCCCAGTTGACAGGAAACACAGGTAGACTCTGGCTACAACAAGATGGCTGCGCCCATGAACTGGAGACTCCGTGGGCAATTTTGGAGGAAGACATCATGCAACTCTAGAGACGCCAGTCAGCGTGGAGGAGAGGTCTGTGCCCTGCGGCTGGAGCGTTGCCGTGACGAAGTCCAGCGGCTGCCCAAGCCCTCGAAGCAGAGTGCAGAGGTAAGTAATGCTGCTGGCTGGTCTCTCCATCGGGACCTGATATCGGTGTTCCCAAAGTCTGCAGGACTGTTCAGGGCATAGGAATGAGCGATATTCAATTAAATCAAATATATTTTTTTTGCTCACAGCAGCTGTATGTGAGATGGCCAGAGCTTATGTCCCACCCATAGAAAATACATTTTGTGGGGATAACTTAATTTATTTATTTTATTTATTTATTAACAGTTTCTTATATAGCGCAGCATATTCCGTTACGCTTTACAATTGGGGACATTAATAGAACAAAACTGGGTAATAACAGACAGATATATAGGTAGGAAGGCCCTGCTCGCAAGCTTACAATCTATAGGGAAATAGGCATTGATACACAAGGATAGGTGCTATATATCGCAGTTTGGTCCGGCCAGAATGCAGAGTTTCTTGGTTGGCTGCATGATCCTGAGTCACACAGGAATGTCGGCCAAATGTCAGGAGGATGTGAGAGAAAGACAATGGGGCATATTCAATTGTGTGCGAGAATAGCAAAAAAAAAACACCTGCGAGGTTTTTCCTGCAGGTGCGGGGTTCTTGCTATTCTATAAGGTGCGTGTTTTTTTAAAAACACGCACCGGGAGGTTTTTTTTATCACGCACCTCCTGAGCAAGCGTGATTTTCCAAAAAACAATGATATTAGGAAAAATCACCGGGACTCGCTCTGACACTCCCGCGGCACCCCCCATTAGGACTAATTAAGCAATTGGAAGTATCCAATTAGCTTAATTAGTCCTTAATTACTCACCTTCCGAAGTGCTGTCTTCTTCTTCTTCTGCATCCAGCGTCAGGAGGCGGCCATACTTGCCGACATTCAGCTCCCTCCTTCCGGGAGGGAGCTGAATGCCTGCTTTCTGTGGGGGGCGTGGCCGGGCTATGATGCTGTTTTGGGGGCGGGGGCGTCATCGCGGCCCCGCCCCCTCTTCACAATGCCGGAAAAAGGTATTGTGAAGCAGGGGGCGGAGCCACGATGACGCAATTCAGCGCGAATCGCGTCATCGGGCCCCCCGCAGCGGGGGTTTTTACTAGTAGTCGGGGGGTAGGCGGCAGCCGGGAGGCTTGCCTGCCTTTCCGGGGGTCGGGAGCGGCACCCGATTTTCGGGAGGCTCCCGACCAAATCGTGAGGGTAGGCAAGCCTGGAGGCGACTCTTCTGCAACAGGGTGAGTATGTCACTGTGTGTGCTGTATGTAAGTGTATGTGAGTGAATGAGTGTGTGTGTGACCCCCCGTGCGGTGTGTGTGGCCCTCCCCGGAATGGGCGCTGGGACAACTACATCTCCCAGCAGCCCTTGCTCCTCCCAGCAGCCCCAGGGTCTCCCAGCAGCCCCCTCTCCAGTAAGAAGAGAGAGGGGAAGCCACTGGGAGCTGCGGAGACCCCCTGCCAGGTAGGTGTTTTTTCTATTTTTTTCATTTTATGCGGCGCAGGGTTTTCAGAGTTGAAAACCCCGTGAGGAGCGCGCATACCCACGGTATTCCGGAATTGGGCACGAGCTGCGCAAGGTTTTTAACTCGCTAAACCTCGCGCCCAATTGTATATGCCCCAATGTGTGAGGTTATGTGTGGACTGTGAGAGGGGATGTAATAAGACATGGAAGTTATGAAGGTTATGTGGTCGGTTCTGGAATCTGATAAGCTTGCCTGAAGAGGTGAGCTTTCAGGAACGCTTGAAGGATTGGAGACTAGAGGAAAGTCTTATTGTGCATGGTAGGGCATTCCATAGAGTTGGCGCAGCCCAAAGAAAGTCCTGTAACCATTAATGGGAGCAAGTAATGCGTGGGGATGAGAGACGCAGATCTTGTGCTGAGCAGAGAGGTCGGGTTGGGAGATAGTTTGAGATGAGTGAAGAGATGTATGTTGGTGTGGTTTGGTTAATAGCCTTATGTGTAAGTGAAAGTATTTTGTATTGAATATGGTAGAAAACCGGCAACCAATGGAGGGACTGACAGAGCGAGGCAGCAGACGATGAACGCTTGGCAAGGCAGATGGATTGTAATGGCGATAGCCTGTTTTTGGGAAGACCGCAATAGTCAATGCGGGAATTAGAGTTTTTGCAGTGTCTTGTGTGAGATATGGTTGAATTTTGGATATGTTTTTTAAATGTATGTAACATGATTTTGAGACCGTTTGAATGTGGGGAACAAAGGACAGTTCAGAGTCAAGAATGTCACAAAGGCAGCGAGCTTGTGGGGCGGGGTGGATTGTCGAGTTATCAACAGTGATAGAGAAATCAGGTTGGTAACTGTTATTGGCCGGTGGAAATATAATTAATAAATGCAACTAACGTTTGTTGTGGCCACTTATCATGACATAAGAAATGAAGAGTCCTAGGTCCTAGGAATTTAACAATAATCACATCCGATGTCAGGAAAACCCTAATGTGATCACTTTACTTCCGGGTTCGGGACCCTGCACATTCGTGGTTATTCTGACTGTGCGAGTGGGGAGTGGGGGAATGGATCCTATGCATCCTGGTAAATGGTGCAGAAAGTACTGTAGTTTATAGGCTATAATGGCGTTAGCTACTGGGGCCAAGTTCCGAAATGCTTCACATATCAGATCTTAGTAAATGTGTCATTTTAGCAGCCCCATAGAACCCTGGAGCTATCTGCTGCGGCCCTCTATAAGTACATTCAGGAGATATTTGTCCTTCAAAACAGCTGTTGTGATATCCCGCAAATATGTTTTGCTTACTATGCTCCTTCCTTTGATAAAGTGGCATTTGAATGAATTTACAGGCTATGCACAAACAGCGATCTGAATCCAGACAGTGGAACACGGGACTTAAGATAGGTGTCGAAATTCCAATGCCTATCTTCATACCGACGCCGGAATACAGACAAGACGCCAGCCCAAACGAGGTAAACCGGGGACATCTTAGTTGTTAGCCGCGGGGGGGGTTAAGTTAAGGGAGCATAGCGGGGTTTGCATTAGGTTTTGGGGGGCGAGAGGTTAGGGTTAGGCACCCCTAGGGGGTGGGGGATAGGCACCACTGGGGTGGACAGGGTTAGGCACTAAGGGGGGAGGCTAAGGTTTAGGCACTAGTGGGGAGGGTCAGGGTGCGGGGTGGGGAGGGTTAGGGTTAGGCTACAAGATGGGAGCGTTATGGGGGAGGTAAGTATACTTACCCAACTCCTGTCGGGATACCAACCATCGTGGAGAATTATAGGGAAATAAGGTCAGTAATGTCAAGGAAACATGCTTATTGCAGTGTGATAATTCACAGGTACAGCACAGCTCCTGTATGAGTACACTGTCAGCACATTGAGAGTCACAGAGTAACGCGCCTGTATGAGTACACTGTCAGCACATTGAGAGTCACAGAGTAACGCGCCTGTCTGTACACAGGGCCTGATTCAGACCCGGTCGCTCTGACAGAGCGCTCGCTCTGAATCAGGGCTGAGTTTTTTTTTTTTAGAACGGCCTCCTGGCTGCTCGCATAGCTGTGGGTGATCACCCACAGCTTATGCGAGCGCCCAAAAAGATGGTCGGGATGGTCAAGACCATCGCGACCATCAGGTTTGCGACGAGACCCTGTGGTAGGGTCTCGCTGCCGCAAGCCCCGGAGTGCTTTTGGCTCTATCAGAGCCCAAAGCACTCCCACTAGTGATGTCAGTGGGGCCGGACCCAGACGGTAGGCGTTCCCATGGGAACGCCTCCGTCTGGGCAGCAACGCCCCCGGCACGCCCACCAAAGGGGGCGAGCTGTCAGTCACCATCGACAGCACGCCCCCTTTGGTGCGAGACTCATAGCGACAGCTTGGCTGTCGCTATGCGGGTCTCGCGCATGCGCACGACGGAGCTCCCTCCGTCATGCGCATGCGCACTAGGGCACCATCGACCCGCTTGCAAGCGCTCATCGCTCGCGAGCGGGTCTGAATCAGGCCCAGTGTACATACAGGCGCATTACTCTGTAACTCCCAATGTGCTGACAGAGGGCCTGATTCAGAGCCAGATGCTATTTGCGCTCGCTCGTTCAGAAAAAGGGGCTGGCTATTTAAATTGAGCGCTCGCTCTTTGCGGTCTGTTGACGCCTCTATTTCTGAGCGAGCGAGCGTCCGAAACATGCGCTCGCTATTTAGTAAAGACGCCTCTTGGCCGCTCGCATCATACGTCATCTCCGCTATTTATTAGATTAATCGAGTACATCGAAAGGCGTATGAACTGCTCGCTATTCTTGTGGTAGCATTTTCCTACTGCAATCATGCGAGCAGTTCAGGCTAAATGACAACCAAGTGACGTGGTCGATGACGCTGCTTTGTTAATTATGCACACCCATTAAACGCCCGTTTTGACCGTTTGGCACGCCTGCGTTCGGATCACCACTCCCCATTTTCAAGCACCTTCCCCTGTTACCACCCACAAACGCCTCATTCTGTCACTCAAATTAGCAGGCACTCGCTATTTTGCGAGCGCCCGATTTCCGACCGCACTGACTGGTTGGCGCATGCGCATTACGACCCATACGCATGCGCAGATGTGCGAACATCGCTCGGAGCGAACGAGCGGCCGCTTACGAGCGGCTCTGAATCAGGCCCAGTGTACATACAGGCGTATTACTCTGTAACTCCCAATGTGCTGACAGTGTACATACAGGCGCGTTACTCTGTGACTCCTAATGTGCTGACAGTGGGCCTGATTCAGAGCCGCTCATAAGCGGCCGCTCGTTCGTTCCGAGCGATGTTTGCACAACTGCGCATGCGTACGGATCGTAATACGCATGCGCGAACCAGTCAGTGCGGCCGAAAATCGTTTGTTTGCTAAATAGCGAATGCCTGCTATTTTGAGTGACAGGAGGAGGCGTATCTGGGTGGTAACAGGGAAAGGTGCTTGAAAACAGGGAGTGGAATTCAGAACGCAGGCGTGCTTAAAGGTCAAAACGGGCGTTTTATGGCTGTGCATAATTAATACAGCAGCGTCACTGACCACGTCACTTGGTTTTTTTATAGGCGGAACTGCTCGCATGATTGTGGTAGGAAAAACCAACCACAAGAATAGCGAGCAGTTCATACGCTGGTCGATATACTCGATTAATCTAATAAATAGCGGACATGACGTAGGATGCGAGCGGCCAGGGGGCGTCGTTTTCCAAAAAACGACCGCATGTTTTGTACGCTCGTTCAGACCTAGAGGCGTGAACAGACCGCAAAGAGCGAACGGTTCATTTGAATAGCCACCCCTTTTTTCTGAACGAGTGAGCGCAAATAGCGTCCGGCTCTGAATCAGGCCCTGTGTACATACAGGGCCGTTACTCTGTGACTCCTAATGTGCTGATAGCGTACAGACAGGCGCGTTACTCTGTGACTCTCAATGTGCTGACAGTGTACTCATACAGGAGCTGTGCTGTACCTGTGAATTATCACACTGCCATAAGCATGTTTCCTTGACATTACTGACCTTATTTCCCTATAATTCTCCACTTCCTGTACCGTGAACCAATATTTCAAAATAGTCACACAGAGACTGTATCTATGTCGTGTGTGATGGTGAAACCTATTGTGTAACGAGCCCTTAGATAGCGCTGTTCACTTGTTTTCTCTGAATACTCATATATGTGGTTTCCAACTCACTGAAGGCCTGATTCAGACCCGGTCACAAGCGCTGAGCGCTCGCAACCGGGTCTATGGTGGCCCAGAGCACATGCGCACAACGTAGCCGGCTCCGTCGTGCACATGCGCGAGACCCGGATAGCGACGGGCAATCCGTCGCTCCGGGTCTCGTACCAAAGGGGGCGTGCTGTCGATGTTGATGGACAGCACGAGTGATGTCAGTGGAGAGATTCCGGCTCTGTTAGAGCCGAAAGCACTCCAGGGCTTGCGGCAATGAGACCCTACCACATCTTCCTGGCCGCTCGCTATAGCTGTGGGTGGTCCCCCACAGCTATGCGAGCGGCCAGGAGGCCGCTCTAAAAAAACAAAAGGCCGGCCCTGATTCAGAGCGAGCGCTCTGTCAGAGACTCCGGCTCTGAATCAGGGCCACAGTCCCGATTGCAATGGCTAATTAGCCATTGTTAGTATGATTGCGTGCGCAGTCGCAGTTGCATATGGTAGTGAATCAGGCCCCTAGTGTTCTGTGGTCACATATCTACCTACTATACCCAGCGACTGTAGTGTAATATGTCATTTATACTGTACCCAGCGACTGTGGTGTAATATGTCATTTATACTGTACCCAGCGACTGTGGTGTAATATGTCATTTATACTGTACCCAGCGACTGTAGTGTAATATCTCATTTATACTGTACCCAGCGACTGTAGTGTAATATGTTATTTATACTGTACCCAGCGACTGTGGTGTAATATGTAATTTATACTGTACCCAGCGACTGTGGTGTAATATGTCATTTATACTGTACCCAGCGACTGTGGTGTAATATGTCATTTATACTGTACCCAGCGACTTTAGTGTAATATGTCATTTATACTGTACCCAGCGACTGTAGTGTATTATGTCATTTATACTGTACCCAGTGACTGTAGTGTAATATGTTATTTATACTGTACCCAGCGACTGTGGTGTAATATGTCATTTATACTGTACCCAGCGACTGTGGTGTCATATGTCATTTATACTGTACCCAGCGACTGTAGTGTAATATGTCATTTATACTGTACCCAGCGACTGTAGTGTAATATGTCATTTATACTGTACCCAGCGACTGTGGTGTAATATGTCATTTATACTGTACCCAGCGACTGTGGTGTAATATGTCATTTATACTGTACCCAGCGACTGTAGTGTAATATGTCATTTATACTGTACCCAGCGACTGTAGTGTATTATGTCATTTATACTGTACCCAGCGACTGTAGTGTAATATGTTATTTATACTGTACCCAGCGACTGTGGTGTAATATGTCATTTATACTGTACCCAGCGACTGTAGTGTAATATGTCATTTATACTGTACCCAGCGACTGTAGTGTATTATGGGCCTGATTCAGAGCCGTTCGCTATTTGTGGTCGCTCGTTTAAAAACAAGGGGTGGCTATTCAAATGATCCGTACGCACATTGCAGTCTGTTCACACCTCTAAGTCTGAACGAGCGAGCAAAACATACGCTCGTTTATTTGTTAAAAACGCCCCCTGGCCGCTCGCATCCTACGTCATGTCCGCTATTTATTAGATTAATCGAGTACATCGACCAGCGTATGAACTGCTCGCTATTCTTGTGGTTGGTGTTTGCTACCACAAATTTGCGAGCAGTTCTGGCTATAAAATAACCCAGTGACGTGGTCAATGACGCTGCTGTTTTAAATATGCACACCCATAAAACGCCCGTTTTGACCTTTAAGCACGCCTGCGTTCGGATCTCCACTCCCCATTTTCAAGCACCTTCCCCTGTTACCACCCACATACGCCTCATTCTGTCACTCAAAATAGCAGGCCCTCGCTATATTGCGTACCAACGATTTTCGGCCGCACTGACTGGTTCGCGCATGCGTACTAAAAACCGTACGCATGCGCAGATGTGCAAACATCGCTCGGAACGAGCGTACTGCCGCTAACGAGCGGCTCTGAATGAGGGCCTATGTCATTTATACTGTACCCAGCGACTGTAGTGTAATATGTTATTTATACTGTACCCAGCGACTGTGGTGTAATATGTCATTTATACTGTACCCAGCGACTGTGGTGTAATATGTCATTTATACTGTACCCAGCATGTCATTTATACTGTACCCAGTGACTGTAGTGTAATATGTTATTTAGACTGTACCCAGCGACTGTGGTGTAATATGTCATTTATACTGTACCCAGCGACTGTGGTGTAATATGTCATTTATACTGTACCCAGCGACTGTAGTGTTATATGTCATTTATACTGTACCCAGCGACTGTAGTGTAATATGTCATTTATACTGTACCCAGCGACTGTGGTGTAATATGTCATTTATACTGTACCCAGCGACTGTAGTGTAATATGTCATTTATACTGTACCCAGCGACTGTAGTGTATTATGTCATTTATACTGTACCCAGCGACTGTAGTGTAATATGTTATTTATACTGTACCCAGCGACTGTGGTGTAATATGTCATTTATACTGTACCCAGCGACTGTGGTGTAATATGTCATTTATACTGTACCCAGCGACTGTAGTGTAATATGTTATTTATACTGTACCCAGCGACTGTAGTGTAATATGTAATTTATACTGTACCCAGCGACTGTGGTGTAATATGTCATTTATACTGTACCCAGCGACTGTAGTGTAATATGTCATTTATACTGTACCCAGCGACTGTAGTGTATTATGTCATTTATACTGTACCCAGCGACTGTAGTGTAATATGTTATTTATACTGTACCCAGCGACTGTGGTGTAATATGTAATTTATACTGTACCCAGCGACTGTGGTGTAATATGTAATTTATACTGTACCCAGCGACTGTAGTGTATTATGTCATTTATACTGTACCCAGCGACTGTAGTGTATTATGTCATTTATACTGTAACCAGCGACTGTAGTGTAATATCTCATTTATACTGTACCCAGCGACTGTAGTGTAATATGTCATTTATACTGTACCCAGCGACTGTGGTGTAATATGTTATTTATACTGTACCCAGCGACTGTGGTGTAATATGTCATTTATACTGTACCCAGCGACTGTAGTGTATTATGTCATTTATACTGTACCCAGCGACTGTAGTGTAATATGTTATTTATACTGTACCCAGCGACTGTGTTGTAATATGTCATTTATACTGTACCCAGCGACTGTGGTGTAATATGTCATTTATACTGTACACAGCGACTGTAGTGTATTTTGTCATTTATACTGTACCCAGCGACTGTAGTGTAATATGTCATTTATACTGTACCCAGCGACTGTGGTGTAATATGTCTTTTATACTGTACCCAGCGACTGTGGTGTAATATGTCATTTATACTGTACCCAGCGACTGTGGTGTAATATGTCATTTATACTGTACCCAGCGACTGTAGTGTATTATGTCATTTATACTGTACCCAGCGACTGTAGTGTAATATGTCATTTATACTGTACCCAGCGACTGTGGTGTAATATGTCATTTATACTGTACCCAGCGACTGTGGTGTAATATGTCATTTATACTGTACCCAGCGACTGTGGTGTAATATGTCATTTATACTGTACCCAGCGACTGTAGTGTAATATGTCATTTATACTGTACCCAGCGACTGTGGTGTAATATGTCATTTATACTGTACCCAGCGACTGTGGTGTAATATGTCATTTATACTGTACCCAGCGACTGTAGTGTATTATGTCATTTATACTGTACCCAGCGACTGAAGTGTATTATGTCATTTATACTGTACCCAGCGACTGTAGTGTATTATGTCATTTATACTGTACCCAGCGACTGTAGTGTAATATGTCATTTATACTGTACCCAGCGACTGTAGTGTAATATGTCATTTATACTGTACCCAGCGACTGTAGTGTATTATGTCATTTATACTATACCCAGCGACTGTAGTGTAATATGTCATTTATACTGTACCCAGCGACTGTAGTGTAATATGTCATTTATACTGTACCCAGCGACTGTGGTGTAATATGTCATTTATACTGTACCCAGCGACTGTGGTGTAATATGTCATTTATACTGTACCCAGCGACTGTAGTGTATTATGTCATTTATACTGTACCCAGCGACTGAAGTGTATTATGTCATTTATACTGTACCCAGCGACTGTAGTGTATTATGTCATTTATACTGTACCCAGCGACTGTAGTGTAATATGTCATTTATACTGTACCCAGCGACTGTAGTGTAATATGTCATTTATACTGTACCCAGCGACTGTAGTGTATTATGTCATTTATACTATACCCAGCGACTGTAGTGTAATATGTCATTTATACTGTACCCAGCGACTGTAGTGTAATATGTCATTTATACTGTACCCAGCGACTGCAGTGTATTATGTAATTTATACTGTACCCAGCGACTGTAGTGTAATATCTCATTTATACTGTACCCAGCGACTGTGGTGTAATATGTTACTTATACTGTACCCAGCGACTGTGGTATATGTCATTTATACTGTACCCAGCGACTGTAGTGTAATATGTCATTTATACTGTACCCAGAGACTGTAGTGTAATATCTCATTTATACTGTACCCAGCGACTGTGGTGTAATATGTCATTTATACTGTACCCAGCGACTGTGGTGTAATATGTCTTTTATACTGTACCCAGCGACTGTGGTGTAATATGTCATTTATACTGTACCCAGCGACTGTAGTGTAATATGTCATTTATACTGTACCCAGCGACTGTAGTGTATTATGTCATTTATACTGTACCCAGTGACTGTAGTGTAATATGTCATTTATACTGTACCCAGCGACTGTGGTGTAATATGTGATTTATACTGTACCCAGCGACTGTAGTGTAATATGTCATTTATACTGTACCCAGCGACTGTGGTGTAATATGTCATTTATACTGTACCCAGCGACTGTGGTGTAATATGTCATTTATACTGTACCCAGCGACTGTAGTGTATTATGTCATTTATACTGTACCCAGCGACTGAAGTGTATTATGTCATTTATACTGTACCCAGCGACTGTAGTGTATTATGTCATTTATACTGTACCCAGCGACTGTAGTGTAATATGTCATTTATACTGTACCCAGCGACTGTAGTGTAATATGTCATTTATACTGTACCCAGCGACTGTAGTGTATTATGTCATTTATACTATACCCAGCGACTGTAGTGTAATATGTCATTTATACTGTACCCAGCGACTGCAGTGTATTATGTAATTTATACTGTACCCAGCGACTGTAGTGTAATATCTCATTTATACTGTACCCAGCGACTGTGGTGTAATATGTTACTTATACTGTACCCAGCGACTGTGGTATATGTCATTTATACTGTACCCAGCGACTGTAGTGTAATATGTCATTTATACTGTACCCAGAGACTGTAGTGTAATATCTCATTTATACTGTACCCAGCGACTGTGGTGTAATATGTCATTTATACTGTACCCAGCGACTGTGGTGTAATATGTCATTTATACTGTACCCAGCGACTGTAGTGTAATATGTCATTTATACTGTACCCAGCGACTGTGGTGTAATATGTTATTTATACTGTACCCAGCGACTGTCGTGTAATATGTCATTTATACTGTACCCAGCGACTGTGGTGTAATATGTCATTTATACTGTACCCAGCGACTGTGGTGTAATATGTCATTTATACTGTACCCAGCGACTGTAGTGTATTATGTCATTTATACTGTACCCAGCGACTGTAGTGTATTATGTCATTTATACTGTACCCAGCGACTGTAGTGTAATATGTCATTTATACTGTACCCAGCGACTGTAGTGTATTATGTAATTTATACTGTACCCAGCGACTGTAGTGTAATATCTCATTTATACTGTACCCAGCGACTGTGGTGTAATATGTTACTTATACTGTACCCAGCGACTGTGGTATATGTCATTTATACTGTACCCAGCGACTGTAGTGTAATATGTCATTTATACTGTACCCAGAGACTGTAGTGTAATATCTCATTTATACTGTACCCAGCGACTGTGGTGTAATATGTCATTTATACTGTACCCAGCGACTGTGGTGTAATATGTCATTTATACTGTACCCAGCGACTGTAGTGTAATATGTCATTTATACTGTACCCAGCGACTGTAGTGTATTATGTCATTTATACTGTACCCAGCGACTGTAGTGTAATATGTCATTTATACCGTACCCAGCGACTGTGGTGTAATATGTCATTTATACTGTACCCAGCGACTGTAGTGTAATATGTAATTTATACTGTACCCAGCGACTGTAGTGTAATATGTCATTTATACTGTACCCAGCGACTGTGGTGTAATATGTCATTTATACTGTACCCAGCGACTGTGGTGTAATATGTCATTTATACTGTACCCAGCGACTGTAGTGTATTATGTCATTTATACTGTACCCAGCGACTGTAGTGTATTATGTCATTTATACTGTACCCAGCGACTGAAGTGTATTATGTCATTTATACTGTACCCAGCGACTGTAGTGTATTATGTCATTTATACTGTACCCAGCGACTGTAGTGTAATATGTCATTTATACTGTACCCAGCGACTGTAGTGTATTATGTCATTTATACTATACCCAGCGACTGTAGTGTAATATGTCATTTATACTGTACCCAGCGACTGTAGTGTATTATGTCATTTATACTATACCCAGCGACTGTAGTGTAATATGTCATTTATACTGTACCCAGCGACTGCGGTGTATTATGTAATTTATACTGTACCCAGCGACTGTAGTGTAATATCTCATTTATACTGTACCCAGCGACTGTGGTGTAATATGTTACTTATACTGTACCCAGCGACTGTGGTATATGTCATTTATACTGTACCCAGCGACTGTAGTGTAATATGTCATTTATACTGTACCCAGCGACTGTAGCGTATTATGTCATTTATACTATACCCAGCGACTGTAGTGTAATATGTCATTTATACTGTACCCAGCGACTGCAGTGTATTATGTAATTTATACTGTACCCAGCGACTGTAGTGTAATATCTCATTTATACTGTACCCAGCGACTGTGGTGTAATATGTTACTTATACTGTACCCAGCGACTGTGGTATATGTCATTTATACTGTACCCAGTGACTGTAGTGTAATATGTCATTTATACTGTACCCAGCGACTGTAGCGTATTATGTCATTTATACTATACCCAGCGACTGTAGTGTAATATGTCATTTATACTGTACCCAGCGACTGCAGTGTATTATGTAATTTATACTGTACCCAGCGACTGTAGTGTAATATCTCATTTATACTGTACCCAGCGACTGTGGTGTAATATGTCATTTATACTGTACCCAGCGACTGTAGTGTAATATGTCATTTATACTGTACCCAGCGACTGTAGTGTAATATGTCATTTATACTGTACCCAGCGACTGTGGTGTAATATGTCATTTATACTGTACCCAGCGACTGTGGTGTAATATGTCATTTATACTGTACCCAGCGACTGTAGTGTATTATGTCATTTATACTGTACCCAGCGACTGTAGTGTATTATGTCATTTATACTGTACCCAGCGACTGTAGTGTAATATGTCATTTATACTGTACCCAGCGACTGTAGTGTATTATGTCATTTATACTATAGCCAGCGACTGTAGTGTAATATGTCATTTATACTGTACCCAGCGACTGCGGCGTATTATGTAATTTATACTGTACCCAGCGACTGTAGTGTAATATCTCATTTATACTGTACCCAGCGACTGTGGTGTAATATGTTACTTATACTGTACCCAGCGACTGTGGTATATGTCATTTATACTGTACCCAGCGACTGTAGTGTAATATGTCATTTATACTGTACCCAGAGACTGTAGTGTAATATCTCATTTATACTGTACCCAGCGACTGTAGTGTAATATGTCATTTATACTGTACCCAGAGACTGTAGTGTAATATGTCATTTATACTGTACCCAGCGACTGTAGTGTAATATGTCATTTATACTGTACCCAGCGACTGTAGTGTAATATGTTATTTATACTGTACCCAGCGACTGTGGTGTAATATGTCATTTATACTGTACCCAGCGACTGTGGTGTAATATGTCATTTATACTGTACCCAGCGACTGTGGTGTAATATGTCATTTATACTGTACCCAGCGACTGTGGTGTAATATGTCATTTATACTGTACCCAGCGACTGTAGTGTAATATGTCATTTATACTGTACCCAGCGACTGTGGTGTAATATGTCATTTATACTGTACCCAGCGACTGTGGTGTAATATGTCATTTATACTGTACCCAGCGACTGTAGTGTAATATGTCATTTATACTGTACCCAGCGACTGTAGTGTATTATGTCATTTATACTGTACCCAGCGACTGTAGTGTAATATGTTATTTATACTGTACCCAGCGACTGTGGTGTAATAATATGTCATTTATACTCAGGGCAGTTTCTAGGGTCTGAGGCTCCCAGTGTGAGCAGTCAAAATGCTCGAAGCAGTAATATTGTGGAGTGGGCGTGGCGTCATCATGAGGGGGTGTGGTATCACAGTAAGGGAGCGTGATCTAGAAAGACCACAGAATGACACCCACCGTGACTACTGAGTACAAGGGTGTCTAACCTGTCAGAGGCAAAGTGCTGAAAAATATATGTAGCTAAATAAAAGATAGACAGGATGCGCGTGCCGGAGGCGCGCGCTCAAAAAATGGGGTGTGGCCTAGCTGTCACAAGTACACGCCGCATTTCTGTGTGCATGCCTGTGGTGTGACATTTGCAGAAGTATGACCTTGCATCACACCCGGTTTTAGTCGCGTTGGGAGCGAGCCCAGCCAGATCCACATAAAATACACTGCAACAAACCACTTCCACATAAAATATATTGGAAAAGCCAGAGGCACATAAACTACGTTTTAAAACCACATCCACCTCAAATACATTATTAAATCCAGAACCACATAAAACACATTGAAAAAACATGATTCACATAATACACACTTCATTCCAGCCCCCTCCCTTACCATTCCAGCCCCCTCCCTTACCATTCTCTACCCTCCCTTACCATTCTCTCCCCTCCCTTACCATTCCAGCCCCCTCCCTTACCACTCCAGCCCCCTCCCTTACCATTCTCTCCCCTCCCTTACCATTCCAGCCCCCTCCCTTACCATTCTCTCCCCTCCCTTACCATTCCAGCCCCCTCCCTTACCATTCCAGCCCCCTCCCTTGCCATTCCATCCCGACAGGTCTTAGGCTTCCCCCCCACTGGCTCTCAGGCAAAAGTGCCCATTATGCAGTGCCCCCTGTAGTTGTCCCCATATGCAGTGTCCCCTGTATTTATGCCCCTTATGCAGTGCCCACAGTGGTAGTGTAACTTATGCAGTGCCCCCTGTAGTCATGTCCCCTGTAGTCATGCCCCCATCAGTAATGCCCCCAATAGTAATGGTTCCTGTTGTAGTGCCCCAGTAGTAGTGTCCCCAGTTGTATTGCCCCCAATAGTAATGCCCCCTGTACTAGTGTCCCCTTTATAAATTCCCCAGTATTAATGCCCCTGTATTAGTGCCCCCAGTAGAAGTGCCCCTGGCCCCTGAGTAATGCACCCAGTAGTGGTGCCTCCTAAGCAATAACCCCAGTAGAAGTGCCCCCAGAGTAATGTCCCTAGTAGCTGTGCCCAGGTGCCCCCAGTAGTGGTGGCTCCCCCCAAGTATTGTCCAGGCTGCCTGCACACACACACAAAAAAAAAAAAAAACAGTAACACTTACCTTCAGCCCCGCTCTGGCCCCAGCTCTGGCGTCCGATCCGCTCGGCTGCTCCTCTCTCTGCACTATGGGAAAGACGTCATGACGTCCTCCCATAGTGCACATTGTGGGAGCCGGAAGCCGGAGCCTCCGTCTCCGTCTCCGGCTGCTCTGCTCTGCCGGGCGCCCGCTGGTAACTGAATCTCAGCGGGCGCCCGGCAGTTAACATGCTGTTTCTACAGCAGGGGTAGGAGGCAGCGCGCCCCGTGCGATTGCACGGGTCGCCTGCCCCTAGAAACGGCCCTGTTTATACTGTACCCAGCGACTGTGGTGTAATACATCATTTATACTGTACCCAGTGACTGTAGTGTAATATGTCATTTATACCAGTGGTAGAACTAGAGAGTGGTGGGCCCAGGTACAAGAATATGCTTTGGGCCCCCCTATGCAGTGGCCCCAGTAGTGGTCTCCCTATGCATCGCCCCCAGTACTGCCCCTTATACAGTGTCCCCAGAAGTGGTCCCCCCTATGCATTGCCCCCAGTAGTAGTCCCCCCTATGCATTGCCCCCAGTAGTAGTCCCCCTATGCATTGACCCCAGTAGTGGTCCCCCCTATGCATTGCCTCCAGTAGTAGTCCCCCCTATGCATTGCCCCCAGTAGTATTCCCCCTATGCAGTGCCCCCCGTTGTAGTCCCCCCTATGCCGTGCCCCCAGTACTAATCCCCCCAATGCAGTGCCCCCAGTCGCAGTCCTCCCTATGCATTGTCCCCAGTAGCAGTCCCCCCTATGCATTGTCCCCAGTAGCAGTCCCCCCTATGCATTGTCCCCAGTAATAGTCCCCCTTATACATTGTCCCCAGTAGTAGTCCCCCCTATGCATTGTCCCCAGTAGCAGTCCCCCCTATGCATTGTCCCCAGTAGCGGCCCCCCCCTATACAGTGCCCCTAGTAGCGGCCACCCCCTATACAGTGCCCCCAGTAACCCCCCCTATGCTGTACCAGTTCCCGTGCCCACTTACACACACACACAAAAAAACACAACTTACCTGAATCCGTGCTCCTCCCGGCCCGCTCTTCTGCACAATGGGAGAGATGTCATTACGTCTCTCCCATCACCCGCTGCCGGGGGAGCCGGAAGGTGGAGCTCATGAGTGAGCTCCAGCTGGCTCCCTCCGTGGACGCAGCAGCCAATGAGAGTCTGTCTGACTGTCATTGGCTGCGATAACAAACACACAGCCGCCGCTCTCACTGCGGTCTGCACTTCACTTGTGGGGACACTAGCTGCGGGTGCAGCGGCGGCTATGGACCCTGCGCAAGCCACCGGGTGCACCGCCGCTAGTTCCGCCACTGATTTATATTGTACCCAGCGACGGTATTGTAATATGTAATTTATACTGTACCCAGCGACGGTATTGTAATTAGGGGTGTGCACCGGCCACTTTTCGTGTTTTGTGTTTTGGTTTTGGATCTGGATCTTTCTTCGTGTTTTGGATCTGGATTGGTTTTGCCAAAACCACCCTTCCGTGTTTTGGGTTCTGGGTTTTGTGTTTTGGATCTGTATTTTTTTGAAAAAAAGCATAAAAACAGCTAAAATCACAGAATTTGTAGGTTTTTCTGCTCCTATGCTATTATTAACCTCAATAACCTTAATTTCCACTCATTTCCAGTCTATTCTGAACACCTCACACCTCACAATAGTGTTTTTATGTCCAAAAGGTTGCACCGAGGTAGCTGGATGACTATGCTAAGCGACACGAGTGGGCGGCACAAACACGTGACCCATCTAGGAGTGACACTGCAGTGGCAGGCAGGATGGCAGTTAGAAAAACTAGGCCCCAAACTGTACATAATGCAAAGAAAAAAAGAGGTGCAAGATGGAATTGTCCTTGGGCCCTCCCACCCACCCTTATGTTGTATAAACAGGACATGCACACTTTAACAAATCAATCATTTCAGCGCCAGGGTCTGCCACACAACTGTGGCTGAAATGATTGGTTCGTTTGGGCCCCCACAAAACAAGCTGGCAATTAATGTGTCCCTGCACAAACTGGCTCTACGGAGGCAAGATGTCATCCTCATCCTCCTCATCCACCGATTCCTCACCCTCTTCAGTGTGTACATCCTCATCCTCACAAAGTATTAACTCGTCCCCACTTGAATCCACCACCACAGGTCCCTCTGTACCTTCTGGAGGCTGGTCTCCCTGGAAGAGCTGATAATTCATTTTGATGAACATCATCTTCTCCACATTCTGTGGAAGCAACCTCCTACGCCTTTCGCTGACAAGGTTCCCGGCTGCACTAAACACTCTTTCGGAGTACACACTGGAGGGGGGGCAACTCAGGTAAAATAGAGCCAGTTTGTACAGGGGCCTCCAAATTGCCTCTTTTTCCTGCCAGTACAGGTATGGACTGTCTGACATGCCTACTTGGATGCTGTCACCGATGTAATCCTCCACCATTCTGTCAATGGTGACAGTATCATATGCAGTGACAGTAGACATGTCAGAAATTGTTGCCAGGTCCTTCAGTCCGGACCAGATGTCCAAACTTGGTCCTGCCTGCCCTGCATCACCGCCAGCGGGTTGCTTAGGATACCTAAGTTTTTTCCTGGCAGCCCCAGTTGCGGGAGAAAATGAAGAAGGAGCCGTTGACGTGTCACGTTCCGCTTCAGCTGACAGTGTGTTCACCAGCAGGTCTTTGCACCTCTGCAGGCTTGTGTCGGCCGGAAAGAGAGACACCACATAGGCTTTAAACCTAGGATCGAGCACGGTGGCCAAAATGTAGTGGTCTGATTTCAACAGATTGACCACCCTGGAATCCTGGCAAAGCGAATGAAGGGCTTCATCCACAAGTCCCACATGCCGAGCGGAATCGCTCCGTCTTAGCTCCTCCTTCACTTTCTCCAGCTGCTTCTGCAAAAGCCTGATGAGGGGAATGACCTGACTCAAGCTGGCAGTGTCTGAACTGACTTCACGTGTGGCAAGTTCGAAGGGCTGAAGAACCTTGCACAACACGGAAATCATTCTCCACTGCGCTTGAGTCAGGTGCATACCCCCTCCTTTGCCTATGTCATAGGTGGATGTATAGGCTTGTATGGCCTTTTGCTGCTCCTCCATCCTCTGAAGCATATAGAGGGTTGAGTTCCACCGCGTCACAACCTCTTGCTTCAGGTGATGGCGGGGCAGGTTCAAGAGTGTTTGCTGGCGCTCCAGTCTTCGGCACGCAGTCGCTGAATGGCGAAAGTGGCCAGAAATTTTTCGGGCCACCCAAAGCGTCTCCTGCACGCCCCTGTCGCTTTTCAGAAAATTCTGCACCACCAAGTTTATTGTGTGAGCAAAACATGGGACGTGCTGGAATTTGCCCAGATGTAATGCCCGCACAATATTGGTGGCGTTGTCAGATATCACAAATCCCCAGGAGAGTCTAAGTGGGGTAAGCCACTGGGCGATGATTTCCCTCAGTTTCTCTAAGAGGTTGTCGGCGGTGTGCCTCTTACTGAAACCGGTGATACACAGCGTAGCCTGCCTTGTAACGAGCTGGCGTTTCTGAGATGCTGCTACTGGTGACGCTGCTGCTGTTGCTGCGTAAGGTGATACATCTACCCAGTGGGCTGTCACAGTCATATAGTCCTTAGTCTGCCCTGTTCCACTTGTCCACATGTCCGTGGTTAAGTGGACATTGTGTACAACGGCATTTTTCAGGACACTGAGGACACTTTTTCTGACGTTTCTGTACAGTCTCGGTATCGCCTGCCTAGTGAAGTGGAATCTAGACGGGATTTGGAACCGGGGACACACTACCTCCATCAATTGTCTAAATCCCACTGCACTAATGGCGGATACCGGACGCACGTCTAACACCAACATAGCAGTCAAGGCCTCAGTTATACGTTTTGCTTCAGGATGACTGCTGTCGTACTTCATCCTCCTCGCTAAGGACTGTTGGAGGGTCAATTGTTTAGTAAAAGTAGTGGTGTTCCTACTTCCTCTCTGGGATGATGAACGACTCCCAGCAGCAGCAGCAACAGCAGCAGCGGCAGCAGTAGGCGTAGCAATGCAGGATCCTCCGGAGGAATCCCGGATAGGAGAGTCAGTCATGCCAGTGATATGGCCTGCAGGACTACTTCCGATCCTGACTAAGGAGGAAATTGACGAGGAGGGAGTTGACGGTGTGGTTTGCAGGCGCTTGGATACAACAGGACAACGGGATTTAGGTGTCCCTGGACTGCTTACGGTCTGAGCCAAAGTTTCTGAACTTGACAGTAACTTTTTATGAACGCGCTGCAGGTGCCGTATAAGGGAGGATGTTCCTAGGTGGTTGACGTCCCTACCCCTACTTATTTCACCTTTACATATGGTACATATGGCAAGACAGTTGTTGTCCGGATTTGGATAGAAATATTGCCAGACCAAAGAGGTGGAATGTTTGGTCTTCTGCCCAGGCATGACCGTGATGGGCTTTTTCATCCCACGGACAACAACTGTCTCCCCCGGAGCCTGATTTAAACAAACCACATCACCATCAGAATCCTCCTCGCCAACTTCCTCCTCAGCGCCAGCTACACCAGTATCCTCATCCTGTTGTACTTCAACAGTGACATCTTCAATTTGCATATCAGCAAGTGGACTGTGGGTGCTCCTTTCAGCACTTGCAGGGGGCGTGCAAATGGTGGAAAGAGCCACCTCTTCCCGTCCAGTGCTGGGAAGGTCAGGCATCGCAACCACCACCACACTTGGACTCTCTTTGGGGATTTGTGATATCTTCTTAGTAAGCACAGTTCTTCGCTGTGCTTTTGCCAGCTTAACTCTTTTGATTTTTTTAGTGGGAGGAGTGCTTCCATCGTCATGTGAAGCTGAACCACTAGTCATGAACATACTAGGGATCGACCTTAGCCGTTCCTTGCCACTCCGTGTCGTAAATGGCATATTGGCAAGTTTACGTTTCTCTTCAGCTGATTTAAATGTCTTTTTCAAGGTCATTTTCCTGAACTTTGCCATTTGGGATTGTATGTGCCCTCTACTATGACATTGGGCATCGGCCTTGGCAGACGACGTTGATGGCATGTTATCGTCTATGTCATGACTAGTGGCAGCAGCTTCAGCACTAGGAGGAAGTGGTTCTTGATCTTTCTCTATTTTATTTTTATCGGAGAAAGTTTGGTCCTCCATTTATGTTATATCGATTTGATATATACGTGCGGCTAAACACAGAAAATAAATTTTTTTTTGGTTCGGACTGGAGTGTACTTTGTGGGTTACAGCACCCTTTAACGGTCAAGCCAGCCGGCCCTTTACTTATGACACAGGCGCACTCTTGGCACTACTTTGTTGATGCACGTGCGGCTACTGCGCACACAATTCACAAACACAGAAAATAATTTTTTTTTTGGTTTGGACTGGAGTGTACTTTCGGGAGTTACAGCACCCTTAACGGTCAAGCCAGCCGGCCCTTTACTTATGACACAGGCGCACGCTTGGCACTACTTTGTTGATGCACGTGCGGCTACTGCGCACACAATTCACAAACACAGAAAATAATTTTTTTTTGGTTTGGACTGGAGTGTACTTTCAGGGGTTACAGCACCCTTTAACGGTCAAGCCAGCCGGCCCTTTACTTATGACACAGGCGCACGCTTGGCACTACTTTGTTGATGCACGTGCGGCTACTGCGCACACAATTCACAAACACAGAAAATAATTTTTTTTTTGGTTTGGACTGGAGTGTACTTTCGGGGGTTACAGCACCCTTAACGGTCAAGCCAGCCGGCCCTTTACTTATGACACAGGCGCACGCTTGGCACTACTTTGTTGATGCACGTGCGGCTACTGCGCACACAATTCACAAACACAGAAAATAATTTTTTTTTGGTTTGGACTGGAGTGTACTTTCGGGGGTTACAGCACCCTTTAACGGTCAAGCCAGCCGGCCCTTTACTTATGACACAGGCGCACGCTTGGCACTACTTTGTTGATGCACGTGCGGCTACTGCGCACACAATTCACAAACACAGAAAATAATTTTTTTTTAGGTTTGGACTGGAGTGTACTTTCGGGGGTTACAGCACCCTTAACGGTCAAGCCAGCCGGCCCTTTACTTATGACACAGGCGCACGCTTGGCACTACTTTGTTGATGCACGTGCGGCTACTGCGCACACAATTCACAAACACAGAAAATAATTTTTTTTTTGGTTTGGACTGGAGTGTACTTTCGGGGGTTACAGCACCCTTAACGGTCAAGCCAGCCGGCCCTTTACTTATGACACAGGCGCACGCTTGGCACTACTTTGTTGATGCACGTGCGGCTACTGCGCACACAATTCACAAACACAGAAAATATATTATTTTTTTAGCACTTGGGGGGAGCACCCCTGATGGACAGAGCACCCCCTGGACAACACTACAGCACCCCTTTAGGACTGGGACACTGCACAGGACTTTGGAACTGACTGCACAACACAGTCCAGCCAGCCCCTATGGACTTTGAAGTAGTGGACACAGCCCCTATTAACAACAGCAGCACAGCACAACACAGCCAGCCCCTATGGACTTTGAAGTAGTGGACAACAGCAGCACTACACTACACTACACTACACAGCACTAACTCCCACCCTCCCTCTTCACTGTCCACAGCCGAGTGAGAAAATGGCGCCGACGCGGGTACCTTATATAGGATCCAAAACCCGCGAGACTCGGAAGGCGGGATGATGACGTTTTGCCTCGATGTCAGATCCGAGTCAGGCGGGAAAAGTCGAGCCTGACTCGGATCGGACTCGGATCGGGGGGGCTCGGGGGGGTTCGGATTTCAGAAATCCGAACCCGCTCACCCCTAATTGTAATATGTAATTTATACTGTACCCAGCGACGGTATTGTAATATGTAATTTATACTGTACCCAGCGATGGTATTGTAATATGTAATTTATACTGTACCCAGCGACGGTATTGTAATATGTAATTTATACTGTACCCAGCGACAGTATTGTAATATGTAATTTATACTGTACCCAGTGACGGTAATTTATTCCCAGCAACAGTAGTGTACTATGGACCCGATTCAGACACGCTTGCTAAGGCACGATCGCTCTGAGCGATTTTTGCCCATCTGCGCATGCGTATAATTCGCAGTGCGCGTGCACAAGCCAGTCGTTGCTATCTGATTTTGGTTGCTCGGTCGCTGCTTTGAGTGACAGATAGCCCCGTCTGTGGGTGGTAACAGGGGAAGGTGCTTGTGAACGGGGGAGTGGTTGAGCTAACGCAGGCGTGTCGGGCCAAAACGCCATTTAAAGGGAGCGCACAATTAGCAAAGTAGCGTCATTGTACACGTCACCTGGATCTATTTCAGCCAGCGCTGATCGCTGTACTTGCGGAAGGTTAAGGCAAAACCAAGGGCTGCGAGCAGCTCCGATGGCTCACAATGGTCCCGATTAATCCATCATTTCCCAGAGATGACGTGTTGCGAGTGGCAAGGGGGCGTCTTTAGACATTTGCGAGCGCACTTTGCCGTAGCTCGCTAAAACATAGTGGGCGTCCTTACGCGATGCAGTGCAAGCATTTCATTAAATAATCCGGTCCCTTTTTGCAAGCGAGCCACCGCAACTTGCGAGCGGGTCTGAATGAGATCCTATGTCATTTATACTGTACCCGGTCCCAGCAACAGTACTGTAGTATGTCATTTATATTGTACCCAACAATGGTAGTGTTATTATATGTCATCTATACTGTACCCAGCCACCGTAGTGCATTATGTCATATGGCATAGGCAAATGCAGGGGGGGTTTCCATCTGCCTGGAAACCCCCCTCCCCAGCACACACCATGACCACAATAGAAATAGTAATATAATAGAATGTTACTAGTGCTGCATGTTCTTCTCAGTATCACAAATGAAATGATTAGCACCATCTGTGGATCTTTTAAAATGTGTCAGCCAGTAATAAATATACCTGTGCACCAACTAGGAGATGTGGAAAACATGCACTGTTAGGGGTACACTGTTATAGACGATCAATAGGGTTAATTATTAATACTGTATAATAATACACTATCCAGTACATAAGGAGACCAATATGTACATATATGTCCAGGGCAGTGCTAAGTTCCTCTGCTGCTCCTCCAGACTCCCGGACTTTCTCCAATGCTCTGGAAAGGTGCCCACATCTGACATAACATTCAGCTCAGACAGGACGGACCTACTGCCGCATCTAATGGGTTACTGTGATCACTGGTCCTGTATATGCTGGAATTATGCAACACAATATACTTTGTATGTAACATATTAAAGCTGGATAAGTGCTAATTATACCCTCTTCATGGACTGGCCACACTCACTCTAAAATCAAGCATTTGGAAACCCCCCTCTAGAAATCCTGCGTTTGCCACTGATATGGGGCTCTATTTATTAACATTATTTTGACTAAAATAAAGTGATAAAGGCTGTTTTGTGTTTTCACACCCTTTTCACATTATTTTAGTATCACCTATAGTTATTACAGGGCAATTTGAGTAGAATTCGTAAAATTCTACTCCAACCTCTAAGTATCATTTTTAGTAAAGCAGATTGCATTTCCCATAATTGTAATGGGAAATGTGATCCGAGCAGTTACTAAAAATAATATGTGAAAAAATATCGGGGGAAGCCCTGTGATAATAACGCCACCTGGAGGTGGAGTTATCCAGGGTCTCCCCCGGTTACCGGCCTCCTACTCTGCTCTAACAGGGAGAGCAGAGCCGGGAGTCGGTTCCAGTGATCAGCTGTGTGGTCTAAACAGACCGCAAGCTGATTACTGTAAAAAAAAATAGTAAAAAAAAAAATTTACTTACCTGACTCCAGGAACCGGTGATCGGGCCTCCGGGGATGACTCCCCTCCGGTCAGCTGGTCTCCCACAGTGCACTGCTGCCCGGTCATCAGGTGATCGGGTCCCAGTGCAATATGGGAGATCACCTGACCGGAGGAATGGAGAACATCACCGGAGGCCCGGAGCATGCATGTAAGTGAAATTAAGGGAGAGGGGGTGGGGGAGGGGGGTCACGGGGGGGTCCGTGATCGCGGGGGCGGGGCTTAGCGCCGGGGGGGTAGTAGCGGTGACCGGTCGGCGCATGCGCGGGCACTTAATCACGGTATTTTTTGTGAAAATACCATGATAAGGCTCCGAAGGGGATTTGCAGGGACAGAGCTTTATCGCAAGCTCTGTCCCTGCAAGGGATTTGTAGTAAATCCCCGTGATATTGCCTGAATTCGCAATGCGAATTCACTCGGTAATATCACACTACAATCTGCATTCAATATGCGGATTGTAGTAAATAGAGCCCGTATACTGTACCCAGTGACAGTAGTGTGTAATATGTTATGTATACTGTACCCAGCCATGGTAATGTAATATGTAATTTATACTATACATAGTGGTAGTTTTTCTTAAGCTTCTAAACCAGACAAGTGGTGGTGTTTCACATAGCAACCAATCAGATTGTGTCTACCATTTTCTAGAATACAATAGAGAAATGATAGACACAATCTGATTGGGTGCTGTAGGAAACATTTCATTTTTAGAAGCTGTAGCAAATCTACCCCATAGAGTAATATCTTATAGTGAAGTGGTGGGCCTGGTTCAGATTACCGCTGGGTTTGGGCATACGTATACCAGCTCTCTATGGCATAAAAGCCCAAATCCTTTCTCCAAAATTTACCAACAATAATACACAAGAGTAGCGTGGCTCTAAGTGCCCATTACACAATGGCGCAGGTATGAGCACCCTACGCTCCTCCATAGCACTGCCCCTTGTACAGGGTTGCCTACCTTTAATATTCTCTTCCCGGGAGAAGCCCGCGTAAGAGAAGCAGCAGGGGGCCGACGGGGGCGGGGCTTGACGATTCGCGTCATTAAGCCCCATCCCCTCGCGGTAAAATTGCCGCGATTGGGCACAATTTACATAGGGGGCGGGGCCAAATGCTGTGATTCATGCAGAATCACAGCTTAAGACCCGCCCCCTTCACGGAGACTCGCGATTGCCGCGGGTATTCTCCTAATTCTGCCCACTTCACTAGGAAGTGGGCAGAATGCGGGATAAATGCCTACCCTTCCGGGGGTGCGGGGGGTAACCCAAAAAATCGGGAGCCTCCCGCGAAAACCGGGAGGGTAGGCATGTATGCCCTTGTACCAGCAGGTGTATTCTCTACAAAAAAAGAAAAATTGATGTCATTAATATGTAGGAATTTCCCGATATTCCACTGTTTATAATGCCACCCGCTCTATGGCCCTGATTCAGAGCCGGCCGCTCTGACAGAGCACTCGCTCTGGATCAGGGCCGGGTATTTTTTTTTTTAATGGCCTCCTGCCCGCTCGCATAGCTGTGAGTGACCACCCACAGCTATAGCGAGCGGCCAGGAAGATGGTCGCGATGGTCAAGACCATCGCAACCATCGGGCTTGGGCCGAGACCCTTGTGGTTGCCGCAAGCCCCAAAGAGATATCGGCTCTAACACATGGGAACGCCTCCATTTGGGCAGCACATAGCGCTTGCGACCGGGTCTAAATCAGGCCCTATAATCCCAGTTGTGGCCTGAGTGACCTACTTGCCTATGACCTCTGAGTTTCGAGGAGTTCTCATAGATACAGAGGGAGGGCAGTAATGTAGCACAACGATCCTGGTGCACTCTGGCACGTGCTGGTGCTGTAAGCTGACATTATACAGAGGGAGGGCAGTAATGTAGCACAGCGATCCTGGTGCACTCTGGCACTTGCTGGTGGTGTAAGATGACATGATACAGAGGGAGGGCAGTAATGTAGCACAGTGATCCTGGTGCACTCTGGCACGTGCTGGTGGTGTAAGATAACATGATACAGAGGGAGGGCAGTAATGTAGCACAGCGATCCTGGTGCACTCTGGTACGTGCTGGTGCTGTAAGATGACATGATACAGAGGGAGGGCAGTAATGTAGCACAGCGATCCTGGTGCACTCTGGCACGTGCTGGTGGTGTAAGCTGACATGATACAGAGGGAGGGCAGTAATGTAGCACAGCGATCCTGGTGCACTCTGGCACGTTCTGGTGCTGTAAGATGACAAGATACAGAGGGAGGGCAGTGATGTAGCACAGCGATCCTGGTGCACTCTGGCACGTGCTGGTGGTGTAAGATGACATGATACAGAGGGAGGGCAGTAAAGTAGCACAGCGATCCTGGTGCACTCTGGCACGTGCTGGTGGTGTAAGATGACATTATACAGAGGGAGGGCAGTAATTTAGCACAGCGATCCTGGTGCACTCTGGCACGTGCTGGTGCTGTAAGATTACATGATACAGAGGGAGGGCAGTAATGTAGCACAGCGATCCTGGTGCACTCTGGCACGTTCTGGTGGTGTAAGATGACATGATACAGAGGGAGGGCAGTAATGTAGCACAGCGATCCTGGTGCACTCTGGCACGTTCTGGTGGTGTAAGATGACATGATACAGAGGGAGGGCAGTAATGTAGCACAGCAATCCTGGTGCACTCTGGCACGTGCTGGTGGTGTAAGATGACATGATACAGAGGGAGGGCAGTAATGTAGCACAGCGATCCTGGTGCACTCTGGCACCTGCTGGTGGTGTAAGATGACATGATACAGAGGGAGGGCAGTAATGTAGCACAGCGATCCTGGTGCACTCTGGCACGTGCTGGTGGTGTAAGATGACATGATACAGAGGGAGGGCAGTAATGTAGCACAGCGATCCTGGTGCACTCTGGCACGTGCTGGTGGTGTAAGATGACATGATACAGAGGGAGGGCAGTACTGTAGCACAGTGATCCTGGTGCACACTGGCACGTGCTGGTGGTGTAAGATGACATGATACAGAGGGAGGGCAGTAATGTAGCACAGTGATCCTGGTGCACTCTGGCACTTGCTGGTGCTGTAAGCTGACATGATACAGAGGGAGGGCAGTAATGTAGCATAGCGATCCTGGTGCACTCTGGCACGTGCTGGTGCTGTAAGCTGACATGATACAGAGGGAGGGCAGTAATGTAGCATAGCGATCCTGGTGCACTCTGGCACGTGCTGGTGCTGTAAGATGACATGATACAGAGGGAGGGCAGTAATGTAGCACAGCGATCCTGGTGCACTCTGGCACGTGCTGGTGGTGTAAGATGACATGATACAAAGGGAGGGCAGTAATGTAGCACAGCGATCCTGGTGCACTCTGGCACGTGCTGGTGCTGTAAGATGACATGATACAGAGGGAGGGCAGTAATGTAGCACAGCGATCCTGGTGCACTCTGGCACGTTCTGGTGCTGTAAGATGACATGATACAGAGGGTGCGCAGTAATGTAGCACAGCGATCCTCGTGCACTCTGGCACGTGCAGGTGGTGTAAGATGACATGATACAGAGGGAGGGCAGTAATGTAGCACAGCGATCCTGGTGCACTCTGGCACGTGCTGGTGGTGTAAGATGACATGATACAGAGGGAGGGCAGTAATGTAGCACAGCGATCCTGGTGCACTCTGGCACGTTCTGGTGGTGTAATATGACATGATACAGAGGGAGGGCAGTAATGTAGCACAGCGATCCTGGTGCACTTTGGCACGTGCTGGTGGTGTAAGATGACATGATACAGAGGGAGGGTAGTAATGTAGCACAGCGATCCTGGTGCACTCTGGCACGTGCTGGTGCTGTAAGATGACATGATACAAAGGGAGCGCAGTAATGTAGCACAGCGATCCTGGTGCACTCTGGCACTTGCTGGTGGTGTAAGATTACATGATACAGAGGGAGGGCAGTAATGTAGCACAGCGATCCTGGTGCACTCTGGCACGTGCTGGTGGTGTAAGATGACATGATACAGAGGGAGGGCAGTAATGTAGCACAGCGATCCTGGTGCACTCTGGCACGTGCTGGTGGTGTAAGATGACATGATACAGAGGGAGGGTAGTAATGTAGCACAGCGATCCTGGTGCACTCTGGCACGTGCTGGTGCTGTAAGATGACATGATATAGAGGGAGGGCAGTAATGTAGCACAGTGATCCTGGTGCACTCTGGCACGTGCTGGTGCTGTAAGATGACATGATACAGAGGGAGGGCAGTAATGTAGCACAGCGATCCTGGTGCACTCTGGCACACACTGGTGGTGTAAGCTGACATGATACAGAGGGAGGGCAGTAATGTAGCACAGCGATCCTGGTGCACTCTGGCACGTGCTGGTGCTGTAAGATGACAAGATACAGAGGGAGGGCAGTAATGTAGCACAGCGATCCTGGTGCACTCTGGCACATGTTGGTGGTGTAAGATTACATGATACAGAGGGAGGGCAGTAATGTAGCACAGCGATCCTGGTGCACTCTGGCACGTTATGGTGGTGTAAGATGACATGATACAGAGGGAGGGCAGTAATGTAGCACAGCGATCCTGGTGCACTCTGGCACTTGCTGGTGGTGTAAGATGACATGATACAGAGGGAGGGCAGTAATGTAGCACAGCGATCCTGGTGCACTCTGGCACGTGCTGGTGGTGTAAGATGACGTGATACAGAGGGAGGGCAGTAATGTAGCACAGCGATCCTGGTGCACTCTGGCACGTTCTGGTGGTGTAAGATGACATGATACAGAGGGAGGGCAGTAATGTAGCACAGCGATCCTGGTGCACTCTGGCACGTGCTGGTGGTGTAAGATGACATGATACAGAGGGAGGGTAGTAATGTAGCACAGCGATCCTGGTGCACTCTGGCACTTGCTGGTGGTGTAAGATGACGTGATACAGAGGGAGGGCAGTAATGTAGCACAGCGATCCTGGTGCACTCTGGCACGTGCTGGTGGTGTAAGATGACGTGATACAGAGGGAGGGCAGTAATGTAGCAAAGCGATCCTGGTGCACTCTGGCACGTTCTGGTGGTGTAAGATGACCTGATACAGAGGGAGGGCAGTAATGTAGCACAGCGATCCTGGTGCACTCTGGCACGTTCTGGTGGTGTAAGATGACATGATACAGAGGGAGGGCAGTAATGTAGCACAGCGATCCTGGTGCACTCTGGCACGTGCTGGTGGTGTAAGATGACATGATACAGAGGGAGGGTAGTAATGTAGCACTGCGATCCTGGTGCACTCTGGCACTTGCTGGTGGTGTAAGATGACGTGATACAGAGGGAGGGCAGTAATGTAGCACAGCGATCCTGGTGCACTCTGGCACGTGCTGGTGGTGTAAGATGACGTGATACAGAGGGAGGGCAGTAATGTAGCAAAGCGATCCTGGTGCACTCTGGCACGTTCTGGTGGTGTAAGATGACCTGATACAGAGGGAGGGCAGTAATATAGCACAGCGATCCTGGTGCACTCTGGCACGTTCTGGTGGTGTAAGATGACATGATACAGAGGGAGGGCAGTAATGTAGCACAGCGATCCTGGTGCACTCTGGCACGTTCTGGTGGTGTAAGATGACATGATACAGAGGGAGGGCAGTAATGTAGCACAGCGATCCTGGTGCACTCTGGCACGTGCTGGTGGTGTAAGATGACATGATACAGAGGGAGGGTAGTAATGTAGCACAGCGATCCTGGTGCACTCTGGCACTTGCTGGTGGTGTAAGATGACGTGATACAGAGGGAGGGCAGTAATGTAGCACAGCGATCCTGGTGCACTCTGGCACGTGCTGGTGGTGTAAGATGACATGATACAGAGGGAGGGTAGTAATGTAGCACAGCGATCCTGGTGCACTCTGGCACTTGCTGGTGGTGTAAGATGACGTGATACAGAGGGAGGGCAGTAATGTAGCACAGCGATCCTGGTGCACTCTGGCACGTGCTGGTGGTGTAAGATGACGTGATACAGAGGGAAGGCAGTAATGTATGAAAGCGATCCTCGTGCACTCTGGCACGTGCTGGTGGTGTAAGATGACATGATACAGAGGGAGGGCAGTAATGTAGCACAGCGATCCTGGTGCACTCTGGCACATGCTGGTGGTGTAAGATGACTTGATACAGAGGGAGGGCAGTATTGTAGCACAGCGATCCTGGTGCACTCTGGCACGTGCTGGTGGTGTAAGATGACATGATACAGAGGGAGGGCAGTAATGTAGCACAGCGATCCTGGTGTACTCTGGCACATGCTGGTGCTGTAAGATGACATGATAGAGAGGGAGCACAGTAATGTAGCACAGCGATCCTGGTGCACTCTGGCACATGCTGGTGGTGTAAGATGACATAATACAGAGGGAGGGCAGTAATGTAGCACAGCGATCCTGGTGCACTCTGGCACATGCTAGTGCTGTAAGATGACATGATACAGAGGGAGGGTAGTAATGTAGCACAGCGATCCTGGTGCACTCTGGCACGTGCTGGTGGTGTAAGATGACATGATACAGAGGGAGGGCAGTAATGTAGCACAGCTATCCTGGTGCACTCTGGCACGTGCTGGTGGTGTAAGATGACATGATACAGAGGGAGGGCAGTAATGTAGCACAGCGATCCTGGTGCTCTCCGGCACGTGCTGGTGGTGTGAGATGACATGATACAGAGGGAGGGCAGTAATGTAGCACAGCGATCCTAGTGCACTCTGGCACGTGCTGGTGCTGTAAGATGACATGATACAGAGGGAGGGCAGTAATGTAGCACAGCGATCCTGGTGCACTCTGGCACGTGTTGGTGGTGTAAGATGATATGATACAGAGGGAGGGCAGTAATGTAGCACAGCGATCCTGGTGCACTCTGGCACGTGCTGGTGGTGTAAGATGACATGATACAGAGGGAGGACAGTAATGTAGCACAGCGACCCTGGTGCACTCTGTCACGTGCTGGTGGTGTAAGATGACATTATACAGAGGGAGGGCAGTAATGCAGCACAGCGATCCTGGTGCACTCAGGCACATGCTGGTGGTGTAAGATGACATTATACAGAGGGAGGGCAGTAATGTAGCACAGCGATCCTGGTGCACTCTGGCACGTGCTGGTGGTGTAAGATGACATGATACAGAGGGAGGGCAGTAATATAGCACAGCGATCCTGGTGCACTCTGGCACGTGCTGCTGCTGTAAGGTGACATGATACAGAGGGAGAGCAGTAATGTAGCACAGCAATCCTGGTGCACTCTGGCACATGCTGGTGGTGTAAGATGACATGATACAGAGGGAGGGCAGTAATGTAGCACAGCGATCCTGGTGCACTCTGGCACATGCTGGTGCTGTAAGATGACATGATACAGAGGGAGGGCAGTAATGTAGCACAGCGATCCTGGTGCACTCTGGCACGTGCTGGTGCTGTAAGATGACATGATACAGAGGGAGGGCAGTAATGTAGCACAGTGATCCTGGTGCACTCTGGCACATGCTGGTGGTGTAAGATGACATGATACAGAGGGAGGGCAGTAATGTAGCACAGCGATCCTGGTGCACTCTGGCACATGCTGGTGGTGTAAGATGACAAGATACAGAGGGAGCGCAGTAATGTAGCACAGCGATCCTGGTGCACTCTGGCACGTGCTGGTTGTGTAAGATGACATGATACAGAGGGAAGGCAGTAATGTAGCACAGCGATCCTGGTGTACTCTGGCACATGCTGGTGCTGTAAGATGACATGATACAGAGGGAGCACAGTAATGTAGCACAGCGATCCTGGTGCACTCTGGCACATGCTGGTGGTGTAAGATGACATAATACAGAGGGAGGGCAGTAATGTAGCACAGCGATCCTGGTGCACTCTGGCACATGCTAGTGCTGTAAGATGACATGATACAGAGGGAGGGTAGTAATGTAGCACAGCGATCCTGGTGCACTCTGGCACGTGCTGGTGGTGTAAGATGACATGATACAGAGGGAGGGCAGTAATGTAGCACAGCTATCCTGGTGCACTCTGGCACGTGCTGGTGGTGTAAGATGACATGATACAGAGGGAGGGCAGTAATGTAGCACAGCGATCCTGGTGCTCTCCGGCACGTGCTGGTGGTGTGAGATGACATGATACAGAGGGAGGGCAGTAATGTAGCACAGCGATCCTAGTGCACTCTGGCACGTGCTGGTGCTGTAAGATGACATGATACAGAGGGAGGGCAGTAATGTAGCACAGCGATCCTGGTGCACTCTGGCACGTGCTGGTGGTGTAAGATGATATGATACAGAGGGAGGGCAGTAATGTAGCACAGCGATCCTGGTCACTCTGGCACGTGCTGGTGGTGTACGATGACATGATACAGAGGGAGGACAGTAATGTAGCACAGCGACCCTGGTGCACTCTGGCACGTGCTGGTGGTGTAAGATGACATTATACAGAGGGAGGGCAGTAATGCAGCACAGCGATCCTGGTGCACTCTGGCACATGCTGGTGGTGTAAGATGACATTATACAGAGGGAGGGCAGTAATGTAGCACAGCGATCCTGGTGCACTCTGGCACGTGCTGGTGGTGTAAGATGACATGATACAGAGGGAGGGCAGTAATATAGCACAGTGATCCTGGTGCACTCTGGCACGTGCTGGTGGTGTAAGATGACATGATACAGAGGGAGGGCAGTAATGTAGCACAGCGATCCTGGTGCACTCTGGCACGTGCTGGTGGTGTAAGATGACATGATACAGAGGGAGGGCAGTAATGTAGCACAGTGATCCTGGTGCACTCTGCAACGTGCTGGTGCTGTAAGCTGACATGATACAGAGGGAGGGCAGTAATGTAGCACAGCGATCCTGGTGCACTCTGGCACATGCTGGTGGTGTAAGATGACATGATACAGAGGGAGGGCAGTAATGTAGCACAGCAATCCTGGTGCACTCTGGCACGTGCTGGTGGTGTAAGCTGACATGATACAGAGGGAGGGTAGTAATGTAGCACAGCGATCCTGGTGCACTCTGGCACATGCTGGTGGTGTAAGATGACATGATACAGAGGGAGGGCAGTAATGTAGCATAGCGATCCTGGTGCACTCTGGCACGTGCTGGTGGTGTAAGATGACATGATACAGAGGGAGGGCAGTAATGTAGCACAGCGATCCTGGTGCACTCTGGCACGTGCCGGTGGTGTAAGATGACATGATACATAGGGAGCGCAGTAATGTAGCACAGTGATCCTGGTGCACTCTGGCACGTGCTGGTGGTGTAAGATGACATGATACAGAGGGAGGGCAGTAATGTAGCACAGCGATCCTGGTGCACTCTGGCACGTGCTGGTGGTGTAAGATGACATGATACAGAGGGAGGGCAGTAATGTAGCACAGTGATCCTGGTGCACGCTGCAACGTGCTGGTGCTGTAAGCTGACATGATACAGAGGGAGGGCAGTAATGTAGCACAGCGATCCTGGTGCACTCTGGCACGTGCTGGTGGTGTAAGCTGACATGATACATAGGGAGCGCAGTAATGTAGCACAGCGACCCTGGTGCACTCTGGCACGTGCTGGTGGTGTAAGCTGACATGATACAGAGGGAGGGTAGTAATGTAGCACAGCGATCCTGGTGCACTCTGGCACGTGCCGGTGGTGTAAGATGACATGATACATAGGGAGCGCAGTAATGTAGCACAGCGACCCTGGTGCACTCTGGCACGTGCTGGTGGTGTAAGATGACATTATACAGAGGGAGGGCAGTAATGTAGCACAGCAATCCTGGTGCACTCTGGCACGTGCCGGTGGTGTAAGCTGACATGATACAGAGGGAGGGTAGTAATGCAGCACAGCGATCCTGGTGCACTCTGGCACATGCTGGTGGTGTAAGATGACATTATACAGAGGGAGGGCAGTAATGTAGCACAGCGATCCTGGTGCACTCTGGCACGTGCTGGTGGTGTAAGATGACATTATACAGAGGGAGGGCAGTAATGTAGCACAGCGATCCTGGTGCACTCTGGCACGTGCTGGTGGTGTAAGATGACATGATACAGAGGGAGGGCAGTAATATAGCACAGTGATCCTGGTGCACTCTGGCACGTGCTGGTGGTGTAAGATGACATGATACAGAGGGAGGGCAGTAATGTAGCACAGCGATCCTGGTGCACTCTGGCACGTGCTGGTGGTGTAAGATGACATGATACAGAGGGAGGGCAGTAATGTAGCACAGTGATCCTGGTGCACTCTGCAACGTGCTGGTGCTGTAAGCTGACATGATACAGAGGGAGGGCAGTAATGTAGCACAGCGATCCTGGTGCACTCTGGCACATGCTGGTGGTGTAAGATGACATGATACAGAGGGAGGGCAGTAATGTAGCACAGCAATCCTGGTGCACTCTGCAACGTGCTGGTGCTGTAAGCTGACATGATACAGAGGGAGGGCAGTAATGTAGCACAGCGATCCTGGTGCACTCTGGCACATGCTGGTGGTGTAAGATGACATGATACAGAGGGAGGGCAGTAATGTAGCACAGCAATCCTGGTGCACTCTGGCACGTGCTGGTGGTGTAAGCTGACATGATACAGAGGGAGGGTAGTAATGTAGCACAGCGATCCTGGTGCACTCTGGCACATGCTGGTGGTGTAAGATGACATGATACAGAGGGAGGGCAGTAATGTAGCATAGCGATCCTGGTGCACTCTGGCACGTGCTGGTGGTGTAAGATGACATGATACAGAGGGAGGGCAGTAATGTAGCACAGCGATCCTGGTGCACTCTGGCACGTGCCGGTGGTGTAAGATGACATGATACATAGGGAGCGCAGTAATGTAGCACAGTGATCCTGGTGCACTCTGGCACGTGCTGGTGGTGTAAGATGACATGATACAGAGGGAGGGCAGTAATGTAGCACAGCGATCCTGGTGCACTCTGGCACGTGCTGGTGGTGTAAGATGACATGATACAGAGGGAGGGCAGTAATGTAGCACAGTGATCCTGGTGCACTCTGCAACGTGCTGGTGCTGTAAGCTGACATGATACAGAGGGAGGGCAGTAATGTAGCACAGCGATCCTGGTGCACTCTGGCACGTGCTGGTGGTGTAAGCTGACATGATACAGAGGGAGGGTAGTAATGTAGCACAGCGATCCTGGTGCACTCTGGCACATGCTGGTGGTGTAAGATGACATGATACAGAGGGAGGGCAGTAATGTAGCACAGCAATCCTGGTGCACTCTGGCACGTGCTGGTGGTGTAAGCTGACATGATACAGAGGGAGGGTAGTAATGTAGCACAGCGATCCTGGTGCACTCTGGCACATGCTGGTGGTGTAAGATGACATGATACAGAGGGAGGGCAGTAATGTAGCATAGCGATCCTGGTGCACTCTGGCACGTGCTGGTGCTGTAAGATGACATGATACAGAGGGAGCGCAGTAATGTAGCACAGCGATCCTGGTGCACTCTGGCACGTCCTGGTGATGTAAGATGACATGATACAGAGGGAGGGCAGTAATGTAGCACAGCGATCCTGGTGCACTCTGGCACATGCTGGTGGTGTAAGATGACATGATACAGAGGGAGGGCAGTAATGTAGCTCAGCGATCCTGGTGCACTCTGGCACATGCTGGTGGTGTAAGATGACATGATACAGAGGGAGGGCAGTAATGTAGCACAGCGATCCTGGTGCACTCTGGCACATGCTGGTGGTGTAAGATGACATGATACTGAGGGAGGGCAGTAATGTAGCACAGCGATCCTGGTGCACTCTGGCACGTGCTGGTGCTGTAAGATGACATGATACAGAGGGAGGGCAGTAATGTAGCACAGCGATCCTGGTGCACTCTGGCACGTGCTGGTGCTGTAAGATGACATGATACAGAGGGAGGGCAGTAATGTAGCACAGCGATCCTGGTGCACTCTGGCACGTGCTGGTGCTGTAAGATGACATGATACAGAGGGAGGGCAGTAATGTAGCACAGCGATCCTGGTGCACTCTGGCACGTGCTGGTGGTGTAAGATGACATGATACAGAGGGAGCGCAGTAATGTAGCACAGCGATCCTGGTGCACTCTGGCACATGCTGGTGGTGTAAGATGACATGATACAGAGGGAGGGCAGTAATGTAGCACAGCAATCCTGGTGCACTCTGCAACGTGCTGGTGCTGTAAGCTGACATGATACAGAGGGAGGGCAGTAATGTAGCACAGCGATCCTGGTGCACTCTGGCACATGCTGGTGGTGTAAGATGACATGATACAGAGGGAGGGCAGTAATGTAGCACAGCAATCCTGGTGCACTCTGGCACGTGCTGGTGGTGTAAGCTGACATGATACAGAGGGAGGGTAGTAATGTAGCACAGCGATCCTGGTGCACTCTGGCACATGCTGGTGGTGTAAGATGACATGATACAGAGGGAGGGCAGTAATGTAGCATAGCGATCCTGGTGCACTCTGGCACGTGCTGGTGGTGTAAGATGACATGATACAGAGGGAGGGCAGTAATGTAGCACAGCGATCCTGGTGCACTCTGGCACGTGCCGGTGGTGTAAGATGACATGATACATAGGGAGCGCAGTAATGTAGCACAGTGATCCTGGTGCACTCTGGCACGTGCTGGTGGTGTAAGATGACATGATACAGAGGGAGGGCAGTAATGTAGCACAGCGATCCTGGTGCACTCTGGCACGTGCTGGTGGTGTAAGATGACATGATACAGAGGGAGGGCAGTAATGTAGCACAGTGATCCTGGTGCACTCTGCAACGTGCTGGTGCTGTAAGCTGACATGATACAGAGGGAGGGCAGTAATGTAGCACAGCGATCCTGGTGCACTCTGGCACGTGCTGGTGGTGTAAGCTGACATGATACAGAGGGAGGGTAGTAATGTAGCACAGCGATCCTGGTGCACTCTGGCACATGCTGGTGGTGTAAGATGACATGATACAGAGGGAGGGCAGTAATGTAGCACAGCAATCCTGGTGCACTCTGGCACGTGCTGGTGGTGTAAGCTGACATGATACAGAGGGAGGGTAGTAATGTAGCACAGCGATCCTGGTGCACTCTGGCACATGCTGGTGGTGTAAGATGACATGATACAGAGGGAGGGCAGTAATGTAGCATAGCGATCCTGGTGCACTCTGGCACGTGCTGGTGCTGTAAGATGACATGATACAGAGGGAGCGCAGTAATGTAGCACAGCGATCCTGGTGCACTCTGGCACGTCCTGGTGATGTAAGATGACATGATACAGAGGGAGGGCAGTAATGTAGCACAGCGATCCTGGTGCACTCTGGCACATGCTGGTGGTGTAAGATGACATGATACAGAGGGAGGGCAGTAATGTAGCTCAGCGATCCTGGTGCACTCTGGCACATGCTGGTGGTGTAAGATGACATGATACAGAGGGAGGGCAGTAATGTAGCACAGCGATCCTGGTGCACTCTGGCACATGCTGGTGGTGTAAGATGACATGATACTGAGGGAGGGCAGTAATGTAGCACAGCGATCCTGGTGCACTCTGGCACGTGCTGGTGCTGTAAGATGACATGATACAGAGGGAGGGCAGTAATGTAGCACAGCGATCCTGGTGCACTCTGGCACGTGCTGGTGCTGTAAGATGACATGATACAGAGGGAGGGCAGTAATGTAGCACAGCGATCCTGGTGCACTCTGGCACGTGCTGGTGCTGTAAGATGACATGATACAGAGGGAGGGCAGTAATGTAGCACAGCGATCCTGGTGCACTCTGGCACGTGCTGGTGGTGTAAGATGACATGATACAGAGGGAGCGCAGTAATGTAGCACAGCGATTCTGGTGCACTCTGGCACATGCTGGTGGTGTAAGATGAAATGATACAGAGGGAGGGCAGTAATGTAGCACAGCGATCCTGGTGCACTCTGGGACGTGCTGGTGGTGTAAGATGACATGATATAGAGGGAGGACAGTAATGTAGCACAGCGATCCTGGTGCACTCTGGCACTTGCTGGTGGTGTAAGATGACATGATACAGAGGGAGGGCAGTAATGTAGCACAGCGATCCTGGTGCACTCTGTCACGTGCTGGTGGTGTAAGATGACATGTTACAGAGGGAGCGCACTAATGTAGCACAGCGATCCTGGTGCACTCTGACACGTGCTGGTGCTGTAAGATGACGTGATACAGAGGGAGCGCACTAATGTAGCACAGCGATCCTGGTGCACTCTGGCACTTGCTGGTGGTGTAAGATGACATGATACAGAGGGAGGGCAGTATTGTAGCACAGCGATCCTGGTGCACTCTGTCACGTGATGGTGGTGTAAGATGACATGATACAGAGGGAGCGCAGTAATGTAGCAAAGCGATCCTGGTGCACTCTGGCACGTGCTGGTGCTGTAAGATGACGTGATACAGAGGGAGCGCAGTAATGTAGCACCGCGATCCTGGTGCACTCTGGCACGTGCTGGTGGTGTAAGCTGACATGATACAGCGGAAGCGCAGTAATGTAGCACAGCGATCCTGGTGCACTCTGGCACGTGCTGTTGGTGTAAGATGACATGATACAGAGGGAGGGCAGTAATGTAGCACAGCGATCCTGGTGCTCTCCGGCACGTGCTGGTGGTGTAAGATGACATGATACAGAGGGAGGGCAGTAATGTAGCACAGCGATCCTGGTGCACTCTGGCACGTGCTGGTGCTGTAAGATGACATGATACAGAGGGAGGGCAGTAATGTAGCACAGCGATCCTGGTGCTCTCCGGCACGTGCTGGTGGTGTAAGATGACATGATACAGAGGGAGGGCAGTAATGTAGCACAGCGATCCTGGTGCACTCCGGCACGTGCTGGTGGTTTAAGATGACATGATACAGAGGGAGGGCAGTAATGTAGCACAGCGATCCTGGTGCACTCTGGCACGTGCTGGTGGTGTAAGATGACATGATACAGAGGGAGGACAGTAATGTAGCACAGCGATCCTGGTGCACTCTGGCACGTGCTGGTGGTGTAAGATGACATTATACAGAGGGAGGGCAGTAATGTAGCACAGCGATCCTGGTGCACTCTGGCACGTGCTGGTGCTGTAAGATGACATGATACAGAGGGAGGGCAGTAATGTAGCACATCGATCCTGGTGCACTCTGGCACGTGCTGCTGCTGTAAGCTGATATGATACAGAGGGTGGGCAGTAATGTAGCACAGCGATCCTGGTGCTCTCTGGCACGTGCTGGTGCTGTAAGATGACATGATACAGAGGGAGCGCAGTAATATAGCACAGCGATCCTGGTGCTCTCTGGCACGTGCTGGTTGTGTAAGATGACATGATACAGAAGGAGGGCAGTAATGTAGCACAGCGATCCTGGTGCACTCTGGCACGTGCTGGTGGTGTAAGATGACATGATACAGAGGGAGGGCAGTAATGTAGCACAGCGATCCTGGTGCACTCTGGCACGTTCTGATGCTGTAAGATGACATGATACAGAGGGAGGGCAGTAATGTAGCACAGCGATCCTGGTGCACTCTGGCACGTGCTGCTGGTGTAAGATGACATGATACAGAGGGAGGGCAGTAATGTAGCACAGCGATCCTGGTGCACTCTGGCACGTGCTGGTGGTGTAAGATGACATGATACAGAGGGAGGGCAGTAATGTAGCACAGCGATCCTGGTGCACTCTTGCACGTGATGGTGGTGTAAGATGACATGATACAGAGGGAGGGCAGTAATGTAGCACAGCGATCCTGATGCACTCTGGCACGTGCTGGTTGTGTAAGATTACATGATACAGAGGGAGGGCAGTAATGTAGTACAGCGATCCTGGTGCACTCTGGCACGTGCTGGTGGTGTAAGATGACATGATACAGAGGGAGGGCAGTAATGTAGCACAGCGATCCTGGTGCACTCTGGCACGTGCTGGTGGTGTAAGATGACATGATACAGAGGAAGGGCAGTAATGTAGCACAGCGATCCTGGTGCACTCTGGCACGTTCTGGTGCTGTAAGATGACATGATACAGAGGGACGGCAGTAATGTAGCACAGCGATCCTGGTGCACTCTGGCACGTGCTGGTGGTGTAAGATGACATGATACAGAGGGAGGGCAGTAATGTAGCACAGCGATCCTGGTGCACTCTGGCACGTGCTGGAGGTGGAAGATGACATGATACAGAGGGAGGGCAGTAATGTAGCACAGCGATCCTGGTGCACTCTGGCACGTGATGGTGGTGTAAGATGACATGATACAGAGGGAGGGCAGTAATGTAGCACAGCGATCCTGGTGCACTCTGGCACGTGCTGGTTGTGTAAGATTACATGATACAGAGGGAGGGCAGTAATGTAGAACAGCGATCCTGGTGCACTCTGGCACGTGCTGGTGGTGTAAGATGACATGATACAGAGGGCAGTAATGTAGCACAGCGATCTTGGTGCACTCTGTCACGTACTGGTGGTGGAAGATGACATGATACAGAGGGAGGGCAGTAATGTAGCACAGCGATCCTGGTGCACTTTGGCACGTGCTGGTGCTGTAAGATGACATGATACAGAGGGAGGGCAGCAATGTAGCACAGCGATCCTGGTGCACTCTGGCACGTGCTGGTGGTGTAAGATGACATTATACAGAGGGAGGGCAGTAATGTAGCACAGCGATCCTGGTGCACTCTGGCACGTGCTGGTGCTGTAAGATGACATGATACAGAGGGAGCGCAGTAATGTAGCACAGCGATCCTGGTGCACTCTGGCACGTGCTGCTGCTGTAAGCTGATATGATACAGAGGGTGGGCAGTAATGTAGCACAGCGATCCTGGTGCACTCTGGCACGTGCTGGTGCTGTAAGATGACATGATACAGAGCGAGCGCAGTAATATAGCACAGCGATCCTGGTGCACTCTGGCACGTGCTGGTGGTGTAAGATGACATGATACAGAGGGAGGGCAGTAATGTAGCACAGCGATCCTGGTGCACTCTGGCACGTGCTGGTGGTGTAAGATGACATGATACAGAGGGAGGGGAGTAATGTAGCACAGCGATCCTGGTGCACTCTGGCACGTTCTGGTGCTGTAAGATGACATGATACAGAGGGAGGGCAGTAATGTAGCACAGCGATCCTGGTGCACTCTGGCACGTGCTGGTGGTGTAAGATGACATGATACAGAGGGAGGGCAGTAATGTAGCACAGCGATCCTGGTGCACTCTGGCACGTGCTGGTGGTGTAAGATGACATGATACAGAGGGAGGGCAGTAATGTAGCACAGAGATCCTGGTGCACTCTGGCACGTGATGGTGGTGTAAGATGACATGATACAGAGGGAGGGCAGTAATGTAGCACAGCGATCCTGGTGCACTCTGGCACGTGCTGGTTGTGTAAGATTACATGATACAGAGGGAGGGCAGTAATGTAGCACAGCGATCCTGGTGCACTCTGGCACGTGCTGGTGGTGTAAGATGACATGATACAGAGGGCAGTAATGTAGCACAGCGATCTTGGTGCACTCTGTCACGTACTGGTGGTGGAAGATGACATGATAGAGAGGGAGGGCAGTAATGTAGCACAGCGATCCTGGTGCACTTTGGCACGTGCTGGTGCTGTAAGATGACATGATACAGAGGGAGGGCAGTAATGTAGCACAGCGATCCTGGTGCTCTCTGGCACGTGCTGGTGCTGTAAGATGACATGATACAGAGGGAGCGCAGTAATATAGCACAGCGATCCTGGTGCTCTCTGGCACGTGCTGGTGGTGTAAGATGACATGATACAGAGGGAGGGCAGTAATGTAGCACAGCGATCCTGGTGGACTCTGGCACGTGCTGGTGGTGTAAGATGACATGATACAGAGGGAGGGCAGTAATGTAGCACAGCGATCCTGGTGCACTCTGGCACGTTCTGATGCTGTAAGATGACATGATACAGAGGGAGGGCAGTAATGTAGCACAGCGATCCTGGTGCACTCTGGCACGTGCTGCTGGTGTAAGATGACATGATACAGAGGGAGGGCAGTAATGTAGCACAGCGATCCTGGTGCACTCTGGCACGTGCTGGTGGTGTAAGATGACATGATACAGAGGGAGGGCAGTAATGTAGCACAGCGATCCTGGTGCACTCTGGCACGTGATGGTGGTGTAAGATGACATGATACAGAGGGAGGGCAGTAATGTAGCACAGCGATCCTGGTGCACTCTGGCACGTGCTGGTGGTGTAAGATGACATGATACAAAGGGAGGGCAGTAATGTAGCACAGCGATCCTGGTGCACTCTGGCACGTTCTGGTGCTGTAAGATGACATGATACAGAAGGAGGGCAGTAATGTAGCACAGCGATCCTGGTGCACTCTGGCACGTCCTGGTGATGTAAGATGACATGATACAGAGGGAGGGCAGTAATGTAGCACAGCGATCCTGGTGCACTCTGGCACATGCTGGTGGTGTAAGATGACATGATACAGAGGGAGGGCAGTAATGTAGCTCAGCGATCCTGGTGCACTCTGGCACATGCTGGTGGTGTAAGATGACATGATACAGAGGGAGGGCAGTAATGTAGCACAGCGATCCTGGTGCACTCTGGCACATGCTGGTGGTGTAAGATGACATGATACTGAGGGAGGGCAGTAATGTAGCACAGCGATCCTGGTGCACTCTGGCACGTGCTGGTGCTGTAAGATGACATGATACAGAGGGAGGGCAGTAATGTAGCACAGCGATCCTGGTGCACTCTGGCACGTGCTGGTGCTGTAAGATGACATGATACAGAGGGAGGGCAGTAATGTAGCACAGCGATCCTGGTGCACTCTGGCACGTGCTGGTGCTGTAAGATGACATGATACAGAGGGAGGGCAGTAATGTAGCACAGCGATCCTGGTGCACTCTGGCACGTGCTGGTGGTGTAAGATGACATGATACAGAGGGAGCGCAGTAATGTAGCACAGCGATCCTGGTGCACTCTGGCACATGCTGGTGGTGTAAGATGAAATGATACAGAGGGAGGGCAGTAATGTAGCACAGCGATCCTGGTGCACTCTGGGACGTGCTGGTGGTGTAAGATGACATGATATAGAGGGAGGACAGTAATGTAGCACAGCGATCCTGGTGCACTCTGGCACTTGCTGGTGGTGTAAGATGACATGATACAGAGGGAGGGCAGTAATGTAGCACAGCGATCCTAGTGCACTCTGTCACGTGCTGGTGGTGTAAGATGACATGTTACAGAGGGAGCGCACTAATGTAGCACAGCGATCCTGGTGCACTCTGACACGTGCTGGTGCTGTAAGATGACGTGATACAGAGGGAGCGCACTAATGTAGCACAGCGATCCTGGTGCACTCTGGCACTTGCTGGTGGTGTAAGATGACATGATACAGAGGGAGGGCAGTATTGTAGCACAGCGATCCTGGTGCACTCTGTCACGTGCTGGTGGTGTAAGATGACATGATACAGAGGGAGCGCAGTAATGTAGCAAAGCGATCCTGGTGCACTCTGGCACGTGCTGGTGCTGTAAGATGACGTGATACAGAGGGAGCGCAGTAATGTAGCACCGCGATCCTGGTGCACTCTGGCACGTGCTGGTGGTGTAAGCTGACATGATACAGAGGAAGCGCAGTAATGTAGCACAGCGATCCTGGTGCACTCTGGCACGTGCTGGTGGTGTAAGATGACATGATACAGAGGGAGGGCAGTAATGTAGCACAGCGATCCTGGTGCTCCCCGGCACGTGCTGGTGGTGTAAGATGACATGATACAGAGGGAGGGCAGTAATGTAGCACAGCGATCCTGGTGCACTCTGGCACGTGCTGGTGCTGTAAGATGACATGATACAGAGGGAGGGCAGTAATGTAGCACAGCGATCCTGGTGCTCTCCGGCACGTGCTGGTGGTGTAAGATGACATGATACAGAGGGAGGGCAGTAATGTAGCACAGCGATCCTGGTGCACTCCGGCACGTGCTGGTGGTGTAAGATGACATGATACAGAGGGAGGGCAGTAATGTAGCACAGCGATCCTGGTGCACTCTGGCACGTGCTGGTGGTGTAAGATGACATGATACAGAGGGAGGACAGTAATGTAGCACAGCGATCCTGGTGCACTCTGGCACGTGCTGGTGGTGTAAGATGACATTATACAGAGGGAGGGCAGTAATGTAGCACAGCGATCCTGGTGCACTCTGGCACGTGCTGGTGCTGTAAGATGACATGATACAGAGGGAGGGCAGTAATGTAGCACATCGATCCTGGTGCACTCTGGCACGTGCTGCTGTAAGCTGATATGATACAGAGGGTGGGCAGTAATGTAGCACAGCGATCCTGGTGCTCTCTGGCACGTGCTGGTGCTGTAAGATGACATGATACAGAGGGAGCGCAGTAATATAGCACAGCGATCCTGGTGCTCTCTGGCACGTGCTGGTGGTGTAAGATGACATGATACAGAAGGAGGGCAGTAATGTAGCACAGCGATCCTGGTGCACTCTGGCACGTGCTGGTGGTGTAAGATGACATGATACAGAGGGAGGGCAGTAATGTAGCACAGCGATCCTGGTGCACTCTGGCACGTTCTGATGCTGTAAGATGACATGATACAGAGGGAGGGCAGTAATGTAGCACAGCGATCCTGGTGCACTCTGGCACGTGCTGCTGGTGTAAGATGACATGATACAGAGGGAGGGCAGTAATGTAGCACAGCGATCCTGATGCACTCTGGCACGTGCTGGTGGTGTAAGATGACATGATACAGAGGGAGGGCAGTAATGTAGCACAGCGATCCTGGTGCACTCTTGCACGTGATGGTGGTGTAAGATGACATGATACAGAGGGAGGGCAGTAATGTAGCACAGCGATCCTGATGCACTCTGGCACGTGCTGGTTGTGTAAGATGACATGATACAGAGGGAGGGCAGTAATGTAGTACAGCGATCCTGGTGCACTCTGGCACGTGCTGGTGGTGTAAGATGACATGATACAGAGGGAGGGCAGTAATGTAGCACAGCGATCCTGGTGCACTCTGGCACGTGCTGGTGGTGTAAGATGACATGATACAGAGGAAGGGCAGTAATGTAGCACAGCGATCCTGGTGCACTCTGGCACGTTCTGGTGCTGTAAGATGACATGATACAGAGGGACGGCAGTAATGTAGCACAGCGATCCTGGTGCACTCTGGCACGTGCTGGTGGTGTAAGATGACATGATACAGAGGGAGGGCAGTAATGTAGCACAGCGATCCTGGTGCACTCTGGCACGTGCTGGTGGTGGAAGATGACATGATACAGAGGGAGGGCAGTAATGTAGCACAGCGATCCTGGTGCACTCTGGCACGTGATGGTGGTGTAAGATGACATGATACAGAGGGAGGGCAGTAATGTAGCACAGCGATACTGGTGCACTCTGGCACGTGCTGGTTGTGTAAGATTACATGATACAGAGGGAGGGCAGTAATGTAGAACAGCGATCCTGGTGCACTCTGGCACGTGCTGGTGGTGTAAGATGACATGATACAGAGGGCAGTAATGTAGCACAGCGATCTTGGTGCACTCTGTCACGTACTGGTGGTGGAAGATGACATGATACAGAGGGAGGGCAGTAATGTAGCACAGCGATCCTGGTGCACTTTGGCACGTGCTGGTGCTGTAAGATGACATGATACAGAGGGAGGGCAGCAATGTAGCACAGCGATCCTGGTGCACTCTGGCACGTGCTGGTGGTGTAAGATGACATTATACAGAGGGAGGGCAGTAATGTAGCACAGCGATCCTGGTGCACTCTGGCACGTGCTGGTGCTGTAAGATGACATGATACAGAGGGAGCGCAGTAATGTAGCACAGCGATCCTGGTGCACTCTGGCACGTGCTGCTGCTGTAAGCTGATATGATAGAGAGGGTGGGCAGTAATGTAGCACAGCGATCCTGGTGCAATCTGGCACGTGCTGGTGCTGTAAGATGACATGATACAGAGGGAGCGCAGTAATATAGCACAGCGATCCTGGTGCACTCTGGCACGTGCTGGTGGTGTAAGATGACATGATACAGAGGGAGGGCAGTAATGTAGCACAGCGATCCTGGTGCACTCTGGCACGTGCTGGTGGTGTAAGATGACATGATACAGAGGGAGGGGAGTAATGTAGCACAGCGATCCTGGTGCACTCTGGCACGTTCTGGTGCTGTAAGATGACATGATACAGAGGGAGGGCAGTAATGTAGCACAGCGATCCTGGTGCACTCTGGCACGTGCTGGTGGTGTAAGATGACATGATACAGAGGGAGGGCAGTAATGTAGCACAGCGATCCTGGTGCACTCTGGCACGTGCTGGTGGTGTAAGATGACATGATACAGAGGGAGGGCAGTAATGTAGCACAGCGATCCTGGTGCACTCTGGCACGTGATGGTGGTGTAAGATGACATGATACAGAGGGAGGGCAGTAATGTAGCACAGCGATCCTGGTGCACTCTGGCACGTGCTGGTTGTGTAAGATTACATGATACAGAGGGAGGGCAGTAATGTAGCACAGCGATCCTGGTGCACTCTGGCACGTGCTGGTGGTGTAAGATGACATGATACAGAGGGCAGTAATGTAGCACAGCGATCTTGGTGCACTCTGTCACGTACTGGTGGTGGAAGATGACATGATAGAGAGGGAGGGCAGTAATGTAGCACAGCGATCCTGGTGCACTTTGGCACGTGCTGGTGCTGTAAGATGACATGATACAGAGGGAGGGCAGTAATGTAGCACAGCGATCCTGGTGCTCTCTGGCACGTGCTGGTGCTGTAAGATGACATGATACAGAGGGAGCGCAGTAATATAGCACAGCGATCCTGGTGCTCTCTGGCACGTGCTGGTGGTGTAAGATGACATGATACAGAGGGAGGGCAGTAATGTAGCACAGCGATCCTGGTGGACACTGGCACGTGCTGGTGGTGTAAGATGACATGATACAGAGGGAGGGCAGTAATGTAGCACAGCGATCCTGGTGCACTCTGGCACGTTCTGATGCTGTAAGATGACATGATACAGAGGGAGGGCAGTAATGTAGCACAGCGATCCTGGTGCACTCTGGCACGTGCAGCTGGTGTAAGATGACATGATACAGAGGGAGGGCAGTAATGTAGCACAGCGATCCTGGTGCACTCTGGCACGTGCTGGTGGTGTAAGATGACATGATACAGAGGGAGGGCAGTAATGTAGCACAGCGTTCCTGGTGCACTCTGGCACGTGATGGTGGTGTAAGATGACATGATACAGAGGGAGGGCAGTAATGTAGCACAGCGATCCTGGTGCACTCTGGCACGTGCTGGTGGTGTAAGATGACATGATACAGAGGGAGGGCAGTAATGTAGCACAGCGATCCTGGTGCACTCTGGCACGTTCTGGTGCTGTAAGATGACATGATACAGAGGGAGGGCAGTAATGTAGCAAAGCGATCCTGGTGCACTCTGGCACGTGCTGGTGGTGTAAGATGACATGATACAGAGGGAGGGCAGTAATGTCGCACAGCGATCCTGGTGCACTCTGGCACGAGCTGGTGGTGGAAGATGACATGATACAGAGGGAGGGCAGTAATGTAGCACAGCGATCCTGGTGCACTCTGGCACGTGATGGTGGTGTAAGATGACATGATTCAGAGGGAGGGCAGTAATGTAGCACAGCGATCCTGGTGCACTCTGGCACGTGCTGGTTGTGTAAGATTACATGATACAGAGGGAGGGCAGTAATGTAGAACAGCGATCCTGGTGCACTCTGGCACGTGCTGGTGGTGTAAGATGACATGATACAGAGGGCAGTAATGTAGCACAGCGATCTTGGTGCACTCTGTCACGTACTGGTGGTGGAAGATGACATGATACAGAGGGAGGGCAGTAATGTAGCACAGCGATCCTGGTGCAGTTTGGCACGTGCTGGTGCTGTAAGATGACATGATACAGAGGGAGGGCAGTAATGTAGCACAGCGATCCTGGTGCACTCTGGCACGTGCTGGTGGTGTAAGATGACATTATACAGAGGGAGGGCATTAATGTAGCACAGCGATCCTGGTGCACTCTGGCACGTGCTGGTGCTGTAAGATGACATGATACAGAGGGAGCGCAGTAATGTAGCACAGCGATCCTGGTGCACTCTGGCACGTGCTGCTGCTGTAGGCTGATATGATACAGAGGGTGGGCAGTAATGTAGCACAGCGATCCTGGTGCACTCTGGCACGTGCTGGTGCTGTAAGATGACATGATACAGAGGGAGCGCAGTAATATAGCACAGCGATCCTGGTGCACTCTGGCACGTGCTGGTGGTGTAAGATGACATGATACAGAGGGAGGGCAGTAATGTAGCACAGCGATCCTGGTGCACTCTGGCACGTGCTGGTGGTGTAAGATGACATGATACAGAGGGAGGGGAGTAATGTAGCACAGCGATCCTGGTGCACTCTGGCACGTTCTGGTGCTGTAAGATTACATGATACAGAGGGAGGGCAGTAATGTAGCACAGCGATCCTGGTGCACTCTGGCACGTGCTGGTGGTGTAAGATGACATGATACAGAGGGAGGGCAGTAATGTAGCACAGCGATCCTGGTGCACTCTGGCACGTGCTGGTGGTGTAAGATGACATGATACAGAGGGAGGGCAATAATGTAGCACAGCGATCCTGGTGCACTCTGGCACGTGATGGTGGTGTAAGATGACATGATACAGAGGGAGGGCAGTAATGTAGCACAGCGATCCTGGTGCACTCTGGCACGTGCTGGTTGTGTAAGATTACATGATACAGAGAGAGGTCAGTAATGTAGCACAGCGATCCTGGTGCACTCTGGCACGTGCTGGTGGTGTAAGATGACATGATACAGAGGGCAGTAATGTAGCACAGCGATCTTGGTGCACTCTGTCACGTACTGGTGGTGGAAGATGACATGATAGAGAGGGAGGGCAGTAATGTAGCACAGCGATCCTGGTGCACTTTGGCACGTGCTGGTGCTGTAAGATGACATGATACAGAGGGAGGGCAGTAATGTAGCACAGCGATCCTGGTGCACTCTGGCACGTGCTGGTGGTGTAAGATGACATGATACATAGGGAGGGCAGTAATGTAGCACAGTGATCCTGGTGCACTCTGGAATGTGCTGGTGGTGTAAGATGACATGATACAGAGGGAGGGCAGTAATGTAGCACAGCGATCCTGGTGCACTCTGGCACGTGCTGGTGGTGTAAGCTGACATGATACAGAGGGAGGGTTGTAATGTAGCACAGCGATCCTGGTGCACTCTGGCACATGCTGGTGGTGTAAGATGACATGATACAGAGGGAGGGCAGTAATGTAGCACAGCGATCCTGGTGCACTCTGGCACGTGCTGGTGCTGTAAGATGACATGATACAGAGGGAGCGCAGTAATGTAGCACAGCGATCCTGGTGCACTCTGGCACGTGCTGGTGATGTAAGATGACATGATACAGAGGGAGGGCAGTAATGTAGTACAGCGATCCTGGTGCACTCTGGCACATGCTGGTGGTGTAAGATGACATGATACAGAGGGAGGGCAGTAATGTAGCACAGTGATCCTGGTGCACTCTGCAACGTGCTGGTGCTGTAAGCTGACATGATACAGAGGGAGGGCAGTAATGTAGCACAGCGATCCTGGTGCACTCTGGCACGTGCTGGTGGTGTAAGCTGACATGATACAGAGGGAGGGTAGTAATGTAGCACAGCGATCCTGGTGCACTCTGGCACCTGCTGGTGGTGTAAGATGACATGATACAGAGGGAGGGCAGTAATGTAGCACAGCATTCCTGGTGCACTCTGGCACGTGCTGGTGGTGTAAGCTGACATGATACAGAGGGAGGGTAGTAATATAGCACAGCGATCCTGGTGCACTCTGGCACATGCTGGTGGTGTAAGATGACATGATACAGAGGGAGGGCAGTAATGTAGCACAGCGATCCTGGTGCACTCTGGCACGTGCTGGTGCTGTAAGATGACATGATACAGAGGGAGCGCAGTAATGTAGCACAGCGATCCTGGTGCACTCTGGCACGTGCTGGTGCTGTAAGATGACATGATACAGAGGGAGGGCAGTAATGTAGCACAGCGATCCTGGTGCACTCTGGCACGTGCTGGTGGTGTAAGCTGACATGATACAGAGGTAGGGCAGCAATGTAGCACAGCGATCCTGGTGCACTCTGGCACGTGCTGGTGGTGTAAGATGACATGATACAGAGGGAGTGCAGTAATGTAGCACAGCGATCCTGGTGCACTCTGGCACGTGCTGGTGGTGTAAGCTGACATGATACAGAGGGAGGGCAGTAATGTAGCACAGTGATCCTGGTGCACTCTGGCACATGCTGGTGGTGTAGGATGACATGATACAGAGGGAGTGCAGTAATGTAGCACAGCGATCCTGGTGCACTCTGGCACGTGCTGGTGCTGTAAGATGACATGATACAGAGGGAGCGCAGTAATGTAGAACAGCGATCCTGGTGCACTCTGGCACATGCTGGTGGTGTAAGATGACATGATACAGAGGGAGCGCAGTAATGTAGCACAGCGATCCTGGTGCACTCTGGCACATGCTGGTGGTGTAAGATGACATGATACAGAGGGAGGGCAGTAATGTAGCACAGCGATCCTGGTGCACTCTGGCACTTGCTGGTGGTGTAAGATGACATGATACAGAGGGAGGGCAGTAATGTAGCACACTGATCCTGGTGCACTCTGGCACGTGCTGGTGGTGTAAGATGACATGATACAGAGGGAGGGCAGTAATGTAGCACAGCGATCCTGGTGCACTCTGGCACGTGCTGGTGGTGTAAGATGACATGATACAGAGGGAGGGCAGTAATGTAGCACAGCGATCCTGGTGCACTCTGGCACGTGCTGGTGGTGTAAGATGACATGATACAGAGGGAGGGCAGTAATGTAGCACAGAGATCCTGGTGCACTCTGGCACGTTCTGGTGCTGTAAGATGACATGATACAGAGGGAGGGCAGTAATGTAGCACAGCGATCCTGGTGCACTCTGGCACGTGCTGGTGGTGTAAGATGACATGATACAGAGGGAGGGCAGTAATGTAGCACAGCGATCCTGGTGCACTCTGGCACTTGCTGGTGGTGTAAGATGACATGATACAGAGGGAGGGCAGTAATGTAGCACACTGATCCTGGTGCACTCTGGCACGTTCTGGTGCTGTAAGATGACATGATACAGAGGGAGGGCAGTAATGTAGCACAGCGATCCTGGTGCACTCTGGCACGTGCTGGTGGTGTAAGATGACATGATACAGAGGGAGGGCAGTAATGTAGCACAGCGATCCTGGTGCACTCTGGCACTTGCTGGTGGTGTAAGATGACATGATACAGAGGGAGGGCAGTAATGTAGCACACTGATCCTGGTGCACTCTGGCACGTGCTGGTGGTGTAAGATGACATGATACAGAGGGAGGGCAGTAATGTAGCACAGCGATCCTGGTGCACTCTGGCACGTGCTGGTGGTGTAAGATGACATGATACAGAGGGTTGGCAGTAATGTAGCACAGCGATCCTGGTGCACTCTGGCCCCTGCTGGTGGTGTAAGATGACATGATACAGAGGGAGGGCAGTAATGTAGCACAGCGATCCTGGTGCACTCTGGCCCCTGCTGGTGGTGTAAGATGACATGTTACAGGGGGAGGGCAGTAATGTAGCACAGCGATCCTGGTGCACTCTGGCACGTGCTGGTGGTGTAAGATGACATGATACAGAGGGAGGGCAGTAATGTAGCACAGCGATCCTGGTGCTCTCCGGCACGTGCTGGTGGTGTAAGATGACATGATACAGAGGGAGGGCAGTAATGTAGCACAGCGATCCTGGTGCACTCTGGCACGTGCTGGTGCTGTAAGATGACATGATACAGAGGGAGGGCAGTAATGTAGCACAGCGATCCTGGTGCACTCTGGCACGTGCTGGTGCTGTAAGATGACATGATACAGAGGGAGGGCAGTAATGTAGCACAGCGATCCTGGTGCTCTCCGGCACGTGCTGGTGGTGTAAGATGACATGATACAGAGGGAGGGTAGTAATGTAGCACAGCGATCCTGGTGGACTCTGGCACGTGCTGGTGGTGTAAGATGACATGATACAGAGGGAGGGCAGTAATGTAGCACAGCGATCCTGGTGCACTCTGGCACGTGCTGGTGGTGTAAGATGACATGATACAGAGGGAGGACAGTAATGTAGCACAGCGATCCTGGTGCACTCTGGCACGTGCTGGTGGTGTAAGATGACATGATACAGAGGGAGGGCAGTAATGTAGCACAGCGATCCTGGTGCACTCTGGCACGTGCTGGTGCTGTAAGATGACATGATACAGAGGGAGCGCAGTAATGTAGCACAGCGATCCTGGTGCACTCTGGCGCGTGCTGCTGCTGTAAGCTGATATGATACAGAGGGTGGGCAGTAATGTAGCACAGCGATCCTGGTGCACTCTGGCACGTGCTGGTGCTGTAAGATGACATGATACAGAGGGAGCGCAGTAATGTAGCACAGCGATCCTGGTGCACTCTGGCACGTGCTGGTGGTGTAAGATGACATGATACAGAGGGAGGGCAGTAATGTAGCACAGCGATCCTGGTGCACTCTGGCACGTGCTGGTGGTGTAAGATGACATGATACAGAGGGAGGGCAGTAATGTAGCACAGCGATCCTGGTGCACTCTGGCACGTTCTGGTGCTGTAAGATGACATGATACAGAGGGAGGGCAGTAATGTAGCACAGCGATCCTGGTGCACTCTGGCACGTGCTGGTGGTGTAAGATGACATGATACAGAGGGAGGGCAGTAATGTAGCACAGCGATCCTGGTGCCCTCTGGCACGTGCTGGTGGTGTAAGATGACATGATACAGAGGGAGGGCAGTAATGTAGCACAGCGATCCTGGTGCACTCTGGCACGTGCTGGTGGTGTAAGATGACATGATACAGAGGGAGGGCAGTAATGTAGCACAGCGATCCTGGTGCACTCTGGCACGTGCTGGTTGTGTAAGATTACATGATACAGAGGGAGGGCAGTAATGTAGCACAGCGATCCTGGTGCACTCTGGCACGTGCTGGTGGTGTAAGATGACATGATACAGAGGGCAGTAATGTAGCACAGCGATCTTGGTGCACTCTGTCACGTACTGGTGGTGGAAGATGACATGATACAGAGGGAGGGCAGTAATGTAGCACAGCGATCCTGGTGCACTTTGGCACGTGCTGGTGCTGTAAGATGACATGATACAGAGGGAGGGCAGCAATGTAGCACAGCGATCCTGGTGCACTCTGGCACGTGCTGGTGGTGTAAGATGACATTATACAGAGGGAGGGCAGTAATGTAGCACACCGATCCTGGTGCACTCTGGCACGTGCTAGTGGTGTAAGCTGACATGATACAGAGGGAGGGTAGTAATGTAGCACAGCGATCCTGGTGCACTCTGGCACGTGCTGGTGATGTAAGATGACATGATACAGAGGGAGGGCAGTAATGTAGCACAGCGATCCTGGTGCACTCTTGCACATGCTGTTGGTGTAAGATGACATGATACAGAGGGAGGGTAGTAATGTAGCACAGTGATCCTGGCGCACTCTGCAACGTGCTGGTGCTGTAAGCTGACATGATACAGAGGGAGGGCAGTAATGTAGCACAGCGATCCTGGTGCACTCTGGCACGTGCTGGTGGTGTAAGCTGACATGATACAGAGGGAGGGTAGTAATGTAGCACAGCGATCCTGGTGCACTCTGGCACATGCCGGTGGTGTAAGATGACATGATACAGAGGGAGGGCAGTAATGTAGCACAGCGATCCTGGTGCACTCTGGCACTTGCTGGTGGTGTAAGATGACATGATACAGAGGGAGGGCAGTAATGTAGCACAGCAATCCTGGTGCACTCTGGCACGTGCTGGTGGTGTAAGCTGACATGATACAGAGGGAGGGTAGTAATATAGCACAGCGATCCTGGTGCACTCTGGCACGTGCTGGTGGTGTAAGATGACATGATACAGAGGGAGGGCAGTAATGTAGCACAGCGATCCTGGTGCACTCTGGCACGTGCTGGTGCTGTAAGATGACATGATACAGAGGGAGCGCAGTAATGTAGCACAGCGATCCTGGTGCACTCTGGCACGTGCTGGTGATGTAAGATGACATGATACAGAGGGAGGGCAGAAATGTAGCACAGCGATCCTGGTGCACTCTGGCACATGCTGGTGGTGTAAGATGACATGATACTGAGGGAGGGCAGTAATGTAGCACAGTGATCCTGGTGCACTCTGGCACATGCTGGTGCTGTAAGATGAGATGATACAGGGGCAGGGCAGTAATGTAGCACAGCGATCCTGGTGCACTCTTGCACGTGCTGGTGCTGTAAGATGACATGATACAGAGGGAGGGCAGTAATGTAGCACAGCGATCCTGGTGCACTCTGGCACGTGCTGGTGGTGTAAGCTGACATGATACAGAGGTAGGGCAGTAATGTAGCACAGCGATCCTGGTGCACTCTGGCACGTGCTGGTGGTGTAAGATGACATGATACAGAGGGAGTGCAGTAATGTAGCACAGCGATCCTGGTGCACTCTGGCACGTTCTGGTGGTGTAAGCTGACATGATACAGAGGGAGGGCAGTAATGTAGCACAGCGATCCTGGTGCACTCTGGCACATGCTGATGGTGTAAGATGACATGATACAGAGGGAGTGCAGTAATGTAGCACAGCGATCCTGGTGCACTCTGGCACGTGCTGGTGCTGTAAGATGACATGATACAGAGGGAGCGCAGTAATGTAGCACAGCGATCCTGGTGCACTCTGGCACATGCTGGTGGTGTAAGATGACATGATACAGAGGGAGCGCAGTAATGTAGCACAGCGATCCTGGTGCACTCTGGCACATGCTGTTGGTGTAAGATGACATGATACAGAGGGAGGGCAGTAATGTAGCACAGCGATCCTGGTGCACTCTGGCACTTGCTGGTGGTGTAAGATGACATGATACAGAGGGAGGGCAGTAATGTAGCACACTGATCCTGGTGCACTCTGGCACGTGCTGGTGGTGTAAGATGACATGATACAGAGGGAGGGCAGTAATGTAGCACAGCGATCCTGGTGCACTCTGGCACATGCTGGTGGTGTAAGATGACATGATACAGAGGGAGGGCAGTAATGTAGCACAGCGATCCTGGTGCACTCTGGCACGTGCTGGTGGTGTAAGATGACATGATACAGAGGGAGGGCAGTAATGTAGCACAGCGATCCTGGTGCACTCTGGCACGTGCTGGTGGTGTAAGCTGACATGATACAGAGGTAGGGCAGTAATGTAGCACAGCGATCCTGGTGCACTCTGGCACGTGCTGGTGGTGTAAGATGACATGATACAGAGGGAGTGCAGTAATGTAGCACAGCGATCCTGGTGCACTCTGGCACGTTCTGGTGGTGTAAGCTGACATGATACAGAGGGAGGGCAGTAATGTAGCACAGCGATCCTGGTGCACTCTGGCACATGCTGATGGTGTAAGATGACATGATACAGAGGGAGTGCAGTAATGTAGCACAGCGATCCTGGTGCACTCTGGCACGTGCTGGTGCTGTAAGATGACATGATACAGAGGGAGCGCAGTAATGTAGCACAGCGATCCTGGTGCACTCTGGCACATGCTGGTGGTGTAAGATGACATGATACAGAGGGAGCGCAGTAACGTAGCACAGCGATCCTGGTGCACTCTGGCACATGCTGTTGGTGTAAGATGACATGATACAGAGGGAGGGCAGTAATGTAGCACAGCGATCCTGGTGCACTCTGGCACTTGCTGGTGGTGTAAGATGACATGATACAGAGGGAGGGCAGTAATGTAGCACACTGATCCTGGTGCACTCTGGCACGTGCTGGTGGTGTAAGATGACATGATACAGAGGGAGGGCAGTAATGTAGCACAGCGATCCTGGTGCACTCTGGCACATGCTGGTGGTGTAAGATGACATGATACAGAGGGAGGGCAGTAATGTAGCACAGCGATCCTGGTGCACTCTGGCACGTGCTGGTGGTGTAAGATGACATGATACAGAGGGAGGGCAGTAATGTAGCACAGCGATCCTGGTGCACTCTGGCACGTTCTGGTGCTGTAAGATGACATGATACAAAGGGAGGGCAGTAATGTAGCACAGCGATCCTGGTGCACTCTGGCACGTGCTGGTGGTGTAAGATGACATGATACAGGGGGAGGGCAGTAATGTAGCACAGCGATCCTGGTGCACTCTGGCACGTGCTGGTGGTGTAAGATGACATGATACAGAGGGAGGGCAGTAATGTAGCACAGCGATCCTGGTGCACTCTGGCACGTGCTGGTGGCGTAAGATGACATGATACAGAGGGAGGGCAGTAATGTAGCACAGTGATCCTGGTGCACTCTGGCACGTGCTGGTGCTGTAAGATGATATGATACAGAGGGAGGGCAGTAATGTAGCACAGCGATCCTGGTGCACTCTGGCACGTGCTGGTTGTGTAAGATTACATGATACAGAGGGAGGGCAGTAATGTAGCACAGCGATCATGGTGCACTCTGGCACGTGCTGGTGGTGTAAGATGACATGATACAGAGGGCAGTACTGTAGCACAGCGATCTTGGTGCACTCTGTCACGTACTGGTGGTGGAAGATGACATGATACAGAGGGAGGGCAGTAATGTAGTACAGCGATCCTGGTGCACTTTGGCACGTGCTGGTGCTGTAAGATGACATGATACAGATGGAGGGCAGTAATGTAGCACAGCGATCCTGGTGCACTCTGGCACGTGCTGGTGGTGTATGATGACATTATACAGAGGGAGGGCAGTAATGTAGCATACCGATCCTGGTGCACTCTGGCACGTGCTGGTGGTGTAAGATGACATGATACAGAGGGAGGGCAGTAATGTAGCACAGTGATCCTGGTGCACTCTGCAACGTGCTGGTGCTGTAAGCTGACATGATACAGAGGGAGGGCAGTAATGTAGCACAGCGATCCTGGTGCACTCTGGCACGTGCTGGTGGTGTAAGCTGACATGATACAGAGGGAGGGTAGTAATGTAGCACAGCGATCCTGGTGCACTCTGGCACATGCTGGTGGTCTAAGATGACATGATACAGAGGGAGGGCAGTAATGTAGCACAGCAATCCTGGTGCACTCTGGCACGTGCTGGTGGTGTAAGCTGACATGATACAGAGGGAGGGTAGTAATGTAGCACAGCGATCCTGGTGCACTCTGGCACGTGCTGGTGGCGTAAGATGACATGATACAGAGGGAGGGCAGTAATGTAGCACAGCAATCCTGGTGCACTCTGGCACGTGCTGGTGGTGTAAGCTGACATGATACAGAGGGAGGGTAGTAATGTAGCACAGCGATCCTGGTGCACTCTGGCACGTGCTGGTGGTGTAAGATGACATGATACAGAGGGAGGGCAGTAATGTAGCACAGCGATCCTGGTGCACTCTGGCACGTGCTGGTGGTGTAAGCTGACATGATACAGAGGGAGGGTAGTAATATAGCACAGCGATCCTGGTGCACTCTGGCACATGCTGGTGGTGTAAGATAACATGATACAGAGGGAGGGCAGTAATGTAGCACAGCGATCCTGGTGCACTCTGGCACGTGCTGGTGCTGTAAGATGACATGATACAGAGGGAGCGCAGTAATGTAGCACAGCGATCCTGGTGCACTCTGGCACGTGCTGGTGATGTAAGATGACATGATACAGAGGGAGGGCAGTAATGTAGCACAGCGATCCTGGTGCACTCTGGCACATGCTGGTGGTGTAAGATGACATGATACAGAGGGAGGGCAGTAATGTAGCACAGCGATCCTGGTGCACTCTGGCACGTGCTGGTGGTGTAAGATGACATGATACAGAGGGAGGGCAGTAATGTAGCACAGCGATCCTGGTGCACTCTGGCACGTGCTGGTGGTGTAAGATGACATGATACAGAGGGAGGGCAGTAATGTAGCACAGCGATCCTGGTGCACTCTGGCACGTGCTGGTGGTGTAAGATGACATGATACAGAGGGAGGGCAGTAATGTAGCACAGCGATCCTGGTGCACTCTGGCACGTGCTGGTGGCGTAAGATGACATGATACAGAGGGAGGGCAGAAATGTAGCACAGCGATCCTGGTGCACTCTGGCACGTGCTGGTGCTGTAAGATGACATGATACAGAGGGAGGGCAGTAATGTAGCACAGCGATCCTGGTGCACTCTGGCACGTGCTGGTTGTGTAAGATTACATGATACAGAGGGAGGGCAGTAATGTAGCACAGCGATCCTGGTGCACTCTGGCACGTGCTGGTGGTGTAAGATGACATGATACAGAGGGCAGTACTGTAGCACAGCGATCTTTGTGCACTCTGTCACGTACTGGTGGTGGAAGATGACATGATACAGAGGGAGGGCAGTAATGTAGCACAGCGATCCTGGTGCACTTTGGCACGTGCTGGTGCTGTAAGATGACATGATACAGAGGGAGGGCAGTAATGTAGCACAGCGATCCTGGTGCACTCTGGCACGTGCTGGTGGTGTAAGATGACATGATACAGAGGGAGGGCAGTAATGTAGTAGTGATCCTGGTGCACTCTGCAACGTGCTGGTGCTGTATGCTGACATGATACAGAGGGAGGGCAGTAATGTAGCACAGCGATCCTGGTGCACTCTGGCACGTGCTGGTGGTGTAAGCTGACATGATACAGAGGGAGGGTAGTAATGTAGCACAGCGATCCTGGTGCACTCTGGCACATGCTGGTGGTGTAAGATGACATGATACAGAGGGAGGGCAGTAATGTAGCACAGCAATCCTGGTGCACTCTGGCACGTGCTGGTGGTGTAAGCTGACATGATACAGAGGGAGGGTAGTAATATAGCACAGCGATCCTGGTGCACTCTGGCACATGCTGGTGGTGTAAGATGACATGATACAGAGGGAGGGCAGTAATGTAGCACAGCGATCCTGGTGCACTCTGGCACGTGCTGGTGCTGTAAGATGACATGATACAGAGGGAGCGCAGTAATGTAGCACAGCGATCCTGGTGCACTCTGGCACGTGCTGGTGATGTAAGATGACATGATACAGAGGGAGGGTAGTAATGTAGCACAGCGATCCTGGTGCACTCTGGCACATGCTGGTGGTGTAAGATGACATGATACAGAGGGAGGGCAGTAATGTAGCACAGCGATCCTGGTGCACTCTGGCACATGCTGGTGGTGTAAGATGACATGATACTGAGGGAGGGCAGTAATGTAGCACAGTGATCCTGGTGCACTCTGGCACGTGCTGGTGCTGTAAGATGAGATGATACAGGGGCAGGGCAGTAATGTAGCACAGCGATCCTGGTGCACTCTGGCACGTGCTGGTGCTGTAAGATGACATGATACAGAGGGAGGGCAGTAATGTAGCACAGCGATCCTGGTGCACGCTGGCACGTGCTGGTGGTGTAAGCTGACATGATACAGAGGTAGGGCAGTAATGTAGCACAGCGATCCTGGTGCACTCTGGCACGTGCTGGTGGTGTAAGATGACATGATACAGAGGGAGTGCAGTAATGTAGCACAGCGATCCTGCTGCACTCTGGCACGTGCTGTTGGTGTAAGCTGACATGATACAGAGGGAGGGCAGTAATGTAGCACAGTGATCCTGGTGCACTCTGGCACATGCTGGTGGTGTAAGATGACATGATACAGAGGGAGTGCAGTAATGTAGCACAGCGATCCTGGTGCACTCTGGCACGTGCTGGTGGTGTAAGATGACATGATACAGAGGGAGGGCAGTAATGTAGCACAGTGATCCTGGTGCACTCTGCAACGTGCTGGTGCTGTATGCTGACATGATACAGAGGGAGGGCAGTAATGTAGCACAGCGATCCTGGTGCACTCTGGCACGTGCTGGTGGTGTAAGCTGACATGATACAGAGGGAGGGTAGTAATGTAGCACAGCGATCCTGGTGCACTCTGGCACATGCTGGTGGTGTAAGATGACATGATACAGAGGGAGGGCAGTAATGTAGCACAGCAATCCTGGTGCACTCTGGCACGTGCTGGTGGTGTAAGCTGACATGATACAGAGGGAGGGTAGTAATATAGCACAGCAATCCTGGTGCACTCTGGCACATGCTGGTGGTGTAAGATGACATGATAAAGAGGGAGGGCAGTAATGTAGCACAGCGATCCTGGTGCACTCTGGCACGTGCTGGTGCTGTAAGATGACATGATACAGAGGGAGCGCAGTAATGTAGCACAGCGATCCTGGTGCACTCTGGCACGTGCTGGTGATGTAAGATGACATGATACAGAGGGAGGGCAGTAATGTAGCACAGCGATCCTGGTGCACTCTGGCACGTGCTGGTGGTGTAAGCTGACATGATACAGAGGGAGGGTAGTAATATAGCACAGCGATCCTGGTGCACTCTGGCACATGCTGGTGGTGTAAGATAACATGATACAGAGGGAGGGCAGTAATGTAGCACAGCGATCCTGGTGCACTCTGGCACGTGCTGGTGCTGTAAGATGACATGATACAGAGGGAGCGCAGTAATGTAGCACAGCGATCCTGGTGCACTCTGGCACGTGCTGGTGATGTAAGATGACATGATACAGAGGGAGGGCAGTAATGTAGCACAGCGATCCTGGTGCACTCTGGCATATTGGTCAGTGACGTAATTAGGGTATGTGGAGCCCAAGGCAAATTTGAAAATGGAGCACCCCCCCACACACCCCCTATGTGCTCTCGCCCTAGACGTGCGCGGGGAAAAATGGGCGTGGCCACTTAAAAAATGGGGCGTGTCAACATGACACACACCCCTTTCTTGTCACTGGGAACATTTCTTTCCATTTGCACCTTAATGCAGTGCCCCTTATACAGTCCCCCCCCATGCAGTGCCCCTAGTAGTGGTCCCCCTTATGCAGGCCCCGATTATTTCCCCTTATACAGGCACCCAGTACTGGTCCCCCATATGCAGTGCCCCTTACACAGTGCCCCCTGTAGTGGTCCCCCTTATACAGTGCCCCCAGTAGTGATCCCTCATATGCAGGCCCCCAGTAGTTCCACTTATACAGTGCCCCCAGTAGTGATCCCTCATATGCAGTGCCCCTTATATAGTGCTCCCAGTAGTTGTCCCCCTTATTCAGTGCCCCCTGTAGTGGTTCTGCCTTTTCAGTGCCCCCTGTAGTGGACCCCCCTGTGCAGTGCCCCCAGTAGTGAGCCCCTTATATAGTGCCCCCAGTAGTAGTCCCTCCTATACAGTGCCCTTTATATAGTTCCCCCAGTAGGAGTCCCCCTTGATGCAGCGCCCCCTGTAGTAGTCCCCAGTAGTGGTCCCCCACAATGCAGTGCCCCCAGTAGTATCCCCCCCAGTGGAAGTCCCCAGTAGTGGTCCACCATGATGCAGTGCCCACAGTAGTATCCCCCCCCCAGTCGTAGTCCCCCACGATGCAGTTGTTGAAACTGAATAATTGGCTGAGACAAGTTCAGTCTAAAATTTAATCGCAGCGACGCCATCTTGCGAATGGCTGCAAGACGCCATCTTGAAAATGAGATCGCAAGATGCCATTTTGCGAATGGCCGCCTAAGCGCCATTTTAGGTAAACTCACATTTTAGTACATGTGGCGATAATGATGACATGATACAGAGGGAGGGCAGTAATGTAGCACAGCAATCCTGGTGCACTCTGGCACGTGCTGGTGGTGTAAGCTGACATGATACAGAGGGAGGGTAGTAATGTAGCACAGCGATCCTGGTGCACTCTGGCACGTGCTGGTGGCGTAAGATGACATGATACAGAGGGAGGGCAGTAATGTAGCACAGCAATCCTGGTGCACTCTGGCACGTGCTGGTGGTGTAAGCTGACATGATACAGAGGGAGGGTAGTAATGTAGCACAGCGATCCTGGTGCACTCTGGCACGTGCTGGTGGTGTAAGATGACATGATACAGAGGGAGGGCAGTAATGTAGCACAGCGATCCTGGTGCACTCTGGCACGTGCTGGTGGTGTAAGCTGACATGATACAGAGGGAGGGTAGTAATATAGCACAGCGATCCTGGTGCACTCTGGCACATGCTGGTGGTGTAAGATAACATGATACAGAGGGAGGGCAGTAATGTAGCACAGCGATCCTGGTGCACTCTGGCACGTGCTGGTGCTGTAAGATGACATGATACAGAGGGAGCGCAGTAATGTAGCACAGCGATCCTGGTGCACTCTGGCACGTGCTGGTGATGTAAGATGACATGATACAGAGGGAGGGCAGTAATGTAGCACAGCGATCCTGGTGCACTCTGGCACATGCTGGTGGTGTAAGATGACATGATACAGAGGGAGGGCAGTAATGTAGCACAGCGATCCTGGTGCACTCTGGCACGTGCTGGTGGTGTAAGATGACATGATACAGAGGGAGGGCAGTAATGTAGCACAGCGATCCTGGTGCACTCTGGCACGTGCTGGTGGTGTAAGCTGACATGATACAGAGGGAGGGCAGTAATGTAGCACAGCGATCCTGGTGCACTCTGGCACGTGCTGGTGGTGTAAGATGACATGATACAGAGGGAGGGCAGTAATGTAGCACAGCGATCCTGGTGCACTCTGGCACGTGCTGGTGGCGTAAGATGACATGATACAGAGGGAGGGCAGAAATGTAGCACAGCGATCCTGGTGCACTCTGGCACGTGCTGGTGCTGTAAGATGACATGATACAGAGGGAGGGCAGTAATGTAGCACAGCGATCCTGGTGCACTCTGGCACGTGCTGGTTGTGTAAGATTACATGATACAGAGGGAGGGCAGTAATGTAGCACAGCGATCCTGGTGCACTCTGGCACGTGCTGGTGGTGTAAGATGACATGATACAGAGGGCAGTACTGTAGCACAGCGATCTTTGTGCACTCTGTCACGTACTGGTGGTGGAAGATGACATGATACAGAGGGAGGGCAGTAATGTAGCACAGCGATCCTGGTGCACTTTGGCACGTGCTGGTGCTGTAAGATGACATGATACAGAGGGAGGGCAGTAATGTAGCACAGCGATCCTGGTGCACTCTGGCACGTGCTGGTGGTGTAAGATGACATGATACAGAGGGAGGGCAGTAATGTAGTAGTGATCCTGGTGCACTCTGCAACGTGCTGGTGCTGTATGCTGACATGATACAGAGGGAGGGCAGTAATGTAGCACAGCGATCCTGGTGCACTCTGGCACGTGCTGGTGGTGTAAGCTGACATGATACAGAGGGAGGGTAGTAATGTAGCACAGCGATCCTGGTGCACTCTGGCACATGCTGGTGGTGTAAGATGACATGATACAGAGGGAGGGCAGTAATGTAGCACAGCAATCCTGGTGCACTCTGGCACGTGCTGGTGGTGTAAGCTGACATGATACAGAGGGAGGGTAGTAATATAGCACAGCGATCCTGGTGCACTCTGGCACATGCTGGTGGTGTAAGATGACATGATACAGAGGGAGGGCAGTAATGTAGCACAGCGATCCTGGTGCACTCTGGCACGTGCTGGTGCTGTAAGATGACATGATACAGAGGGAGCGCAGTAATGTAGCACAGCGATCCTGGTGCACTCTGGCACGTGCTGGTGATGTAAGATGACATGATACAGAGGGAGGGCAGTAATGTAGCACAGCGATCCTGGTGCACTCTGGCACATGCTGGTGGTGTAAGATGACATGATACAGAGGGAGGGCAGTAATGTAGCACAGCGATCCTGGTGCACTCTGGCACATGCTGGTGGTGTAAGATGACATGATACTGAGGGAGGGCAGTAATGTAGCACAGTGATCCTGGTGCACTCTGGCACGTGCTGGTGCTGTAAGATGAGATGATACAGGGGCAGGGCAGTAATGTAGCACAGCGATCCTGGTGCACTCTGGCACGTGCTGGTGCTGTAAGATGACATGATACAGAGGGAGGGCAGTAATGTAGCACAGCGATCCTGGTGCACGCTGGCACGTGCTGGTGGTGTAAGCTGACATGATACAGAGGTAGGGCAGTAATGTAGCACAGCGATCCTGGTGCACTCTGGCACGTGCTGGTGGTGTAAGATGACATGATACAGAGGGAGTGCAGTAATGTAGCACAGCGATCCTGCTGCACTCTGGCACGTGCTGTTGGTGTAAGCTGACATGATACAGAGGGAGGGCAGTAATGTAGCACAGTGATCCTGGTGCACTCTGGCACATGCTGGTGGTGTAAGATGACATGATACAGAGGGAGTGCAGTAATGTAGCACAGCGATCCTGGTGCACTCTGGCACGTGCTGGTGGTGTAAGATGACATGATACAGAGGGAGGGCAGTAATGTAGCACAGTGATCCTGGTGCACTCTGCAACGTGCTGGTGCTGTATGCTGACATGATACAGAGGGAGGGCAGTAATGTAGCACAGCGATCCTGGTGCACTCTGGCACGTGCTGGTGGTGTAAGCTGACATGATACAGAGGGAGGGTAGTAATGTAGCACAGCGATCCTGGTGCACTCTGGCACATGCTGGTGGTGTAAGATGACATGATACAGAGGGAGGGCAGTAATGTAGCACAGCAATCCTGGTGCACTCTGGCACGTGCTGGTGGTGTAAGCTGACATGATACAGAGGGAGGGTAGTAATATAGCACAGCGATCCTGGTGCACTCTGGCACATGCTGGTGGTGTAAGATGACATGATAAAGAGGGAGGGCAGTAATGTAGCACAGCGATCCTGGTGCACTCTGGCACGTGCTGGTGCTGTAAGATGACATGATACAGAGGGAGCGCAGTAATGTAGCACAGCGATCCTGGTGCACTCTGGCACGTGCTGGTGATGTAAGATGACATGATACAGAGGGAGGGCAGTAATGTAGCACAGCGATCCTGGTGCACTCTGGCACATGCTGGTGGTGTAAGATGACATGATACAGAGGGAGGGCAGTAATGTAGCACAGCGATCCTGGTGCACTCTGGCACATGCTGGTGGTGTAAGATGACATGATACTGAGGGAGGGCAGTAATGTAGCACAGTGATCCTGGTGCACTCTGGCACGTGCTGGTGCTGTAAGATGAGATGATACAGGGGCAGGGCAGTAATGTAGCACAGCGATCCTGGTGCACTCTGGCACGTGCTGGTGGTGTAAGCTAACATGATACAGAGGTAGGGCAGTAATGTAGCACAGCGATCCTGGTGCACTCTGGCACGTGCTGGTGGTGTAAGATGACATGATACAGAGGGAGTGCAGTAATGTAGCACAGCGATCCTGGTGCACTCTGGCACGTGCTGTTGGTGTAAGCTGACATGATACAGAGGGAGGGCAGTAATGTAGCACAGTGATCCTGGTGCACTCTGGCACATGCTGGTGGTGTAAGATGACATGATACAGAGGGAGTGCAGTAATGTAGCACAGCGATCCTGGTGCACTCTGGCACGTGCTGGTGCTGTAAGATGACATGATACAGAGGGAGGGCAGTAATGTAGCACAGTGATCCTGGTGCACTCTGCAACGTGCTGGTGCTGTATGCTGACATGATACAGAGGGAGGGCAGTAATGTAGCACAGCGATCCTGGTGCACTCTGGCACGTGCTGGTGGTGTAAGCTGACATGATACAGAGGGAGGGTAGTAATGTAGCACAGCGATCCTGGTGCACTCTGGCACATGCTGGTGGTGTAAGATGACATGATACAGAGGGAGGGCAGTAATGTAGCACAGCAATCCTGGTGCACTCTGGCACGTGCTGGTGGTGTAAGCTGACATGATACAGAGGGAGGGTAGTAATATAGCACAGCGATCCTGGTGCACTCTGGCACATGCTGGTGGTGTAAGATGACATGATACAGAGGGAGTGCAGTAATGTAGCACAGCGATCCTGGTGCACTCTGGCACGTGCTGGTGCTGTAAGATGACATGATACAGAGGGAGGGCAGTAATGTAGCACAGTGATCCTGGTGCACTCTGGCACGTGCTGGTGCTGTAAGATGAGATGATACAGGGGCAGGGCAGTAATGTAGCACAGCGATCCTGGTGCACTCTGGCACGTGCTGGTGGTGTAAGCTGACATGATACAGAGGTAGGGCAGTAATGTAGCACAGCGATCCTGGTGCACTCTGGCACGTGCTGGTGGTGTAAGATGACATGATACAGAGGGAGTGCAGTAATGTAGCACAGCGATCCTGGTGCACTCTGGCACGTGCTGTTGGTGTAAGCTGACATGATACAGAGGGAGGGCAGTAATGTAGCACAGTGATCCTGGTGCACTCTGGCACATGCTGGTGGTGTAAGATGACATGATACAGAGGGAGTGCAGTAATGTAGCACAGCGATCCTGGTGCACTCTGGCACGTGCTGGTGCTGTAAGATGACATGATACAGAGGGAGCGCAGTAATGTAGCACAGCGATCCTGGTGCACTCTGGCACATGCTGGTGGTGTAAGATGACATGATACAGAGGGAGCGCAGTAATGTAGCACAGCGATCCTGGTGCACTCTGGCACATGCTGGTGGTGTAAGATGACATGATACAGAGGGAGGGCAGTAATGTAGCACAGCGATCCTGGTGCACTCTGGCACTTGCTGGTGGTGTAAGATGACATGATACAGAGGGAGGGCAGTAATGTAGCACAGTGATCCTGGTGCACTCTGGCACGTGCTGGTGGTGTAAGATGACATGATACAGAGGGAGGGCAGTAATGTAGCACAGCGATCCTGGTGCACTCTGGCACATGCTGGTGGTGTAAGATGACATGATACAGAGGGAGTGCAGTAATGTAGCACAGCGATCCTGGTGCACTCTGGCACGTGCTGGTGGTGTAAGATGACATGATACAGAGGGAGGGCAGTAATGTAGCACAGCGATCCTGGTGCACTCTGGCACATGCTGGTGGTGTGAGATTACATGATACAGAGGGAGGGCAGTAATGTAGCACAGCGATCCTGGTGCACTCTGGCATATTGGTCAGTGACGTAATTAGGGTATGTGGAGCCCAAGGCAAATTTGAAAATGGAGCACCCCCCCACACACCCCCTATGTGCTCTCGCCGTAGACGTGCGCGGGGAAAAATGGGCGTGGCCACTTAAAAAATGGGGCGTGTCAACATGACACACACCCCTTTCTTGTCACTGGGAACATTTCTTTCCATTTGCACCTTAATGCAGTGCCCCTTATACAGTCCCCCCCATGCAGTGCCCCTAGTAGTGGTCCCCCTTATGCAGGCCCCGATTATTTCCCCTTATACAGGCACCCAGTACTGGTCCCCCATATGCAGTGCCCCTTACACAGTGCCCCCTGTAGTGGTCCCCCTTATACAGTGCCCCCAGTAGTGATCCCTCATATGCAGGCCCCCAGTAGTTCCACTTATACAGTGCCCCCAGTAGTGATCCCTCATATGCAGTGCCCCTTATATAGTGCTCCCAGTAGTTGTCCCCCTTATTCAGTGCCCCCTGTAGTGGTTCTGCCTTTTCAGTGCCCCCTGTAGTGGACCCCCCTGTGCAGTGCCCCCAGTAGTGAGCCCCTTATATAGTGCCCCCAGTAGTAGTCCCTCCTATACAGTGCCCTTTATATAGTTCCCCCAGTAGGAGTCCCCCTTGATGCAGCGCCCCCTGTAGTAGTCCCCAGTAGTGGTCCCCCACAATGCAGTGCCCCCAGTAGTATCCCCCCCAGTGGAAGTCCCCAGTAGTGGTCCACCATGATGCAGTGCCCACAGTAGTATCCCCCCCCCAGTCGTAGTCCCCCACGATGCAGTTGTTGAAACTGAATAATTGGCTGAGACAAGTTCAGTCTAAAATTTAATCGCAGCGACGCCATCTTGCGAATGGCTGCAAGACGCCATCTTGAAAATGAGATCGCAAGATGCCATTTTGCGAATGGCCGCCTAAGCGCCATTTTAGGTAAACTCACATTTTAGTACATGTGGCGATAATACTAATAGCACCATGCGATTGCATTTTTCATCATTTCCCATACACACATTAATACACACAATTGCGCTGTTAACTAGTCGCATATTAGCGAATGCATAGGACTTTGTATGAAACCGCTGTTTTATTAGCTTTATGCGCATGCATCTGCCCCAAGTTAACTAGCGTCCTTATATCAAACCCTGAATACCCACACATTACATATTCACACATAAGGTTCAATAAGCTCTAAAGTATATGATTTAAGTAGGTTCAGTTAGTTTAACTGCTGAGAAATAAAGATATTTGATAACTAAGGTATTATACATGCTAAACCAGTCGTGTTTGGAGTTGTACTGATGCGTACTCTTTTTACAGTATTCCGGTTTTATCGGTGGGGAGATCGCATCGTGCATTCCCGAGTTATGGATTGCAGAGCCTACAAGCAACAAAATGTATATTTTAGGAACAACTGTTAGGATGCTGCAGGGTGCGTGAAGAGGAAGACCCCCAGCTGTTAGAGGCAGGGAGAGTCTGTTTGAACCAGCCTGTTAAATGTGCTGTAACAGATGCTTCACCCCTGAGAACCAATGACATCAGCAACAAACTTCCCTATTGTCCTGTTTATTCTGGGGGGGTATAAATATGAGTGCACGAACGCTGGTTCTCAGTCTTCGTGCTGAATGCTGTATGACTAGGGGTCTCTTGCTGAAGCCTATCTCTGGGTCCGGAAGCGCCTGCGTATGTATACTGTACTTGGGTCTGTATAATTTCCTTTTGCGCCTAAATTGTGTCTTGATCAATTGCGTGTAACTGTCTGAACTTTTACCTGAATATCACTTGTGCTTTGGAACCACAGATTCCACGTCTAAGTCTTTATTTATGGTGTGACTGCGTACGCAAATTAGCTTCACCCTTAGAAGGTATAGGCAGGACATTAGAAGGTATAGGAAGGTGTGTATAGAGGTTCTGATCCAGTATCGTTACAGTGCCCACAGTAGTATCCCCCCCAGTAGTGGTCCCCCCTGAAGCAGTGCCCTCAGTAGTATCCCCCCCAGTAGTATCCCCCCAGTAGTGGTCCCCCCCCGCCCCAGTAGTTGTCCACACCCCCGAGGCAGTGCCCCAGTAGTATCCCCCAGTCGGTCGGGAGTTTGACTGGGGCGTTACACCTGTCAAAACGTAACGCAGATGTCCAAAGGCGAGCTCAGGGAGGACAAAAACCTCCCGTGGAGCAGAAGGGCAAAAGTATTGGTCCCCCCCGATGCAGTGCCCCCAGTAGTATCCCCCACCCAGTAGTAGTCCCCAGTACTGGTCCCCCCCACCTGAAGCAGTGCCCACAGTAGTATCCCCCCCAGTAGTAGTCCCCTTCTTTGTAATAGAGCGCCCCCCGAAATACACACTAAAATGAAACAAAAAAAAATACTTACCTGTATCCACGCTCCTGCTCCCGCCGCCGTCCGCACGTCCATCCTCCCGGGCCGGGCCGCTCTGCATTATGGGAGAGACGTCATGACATCATGACGTTTCTCCCATTACCACTGCAGGAGCCGGACGGAAGCCCGGCTCTTGCAGTGGGCGTGCAGCAGTCAATGAGAGTCTGTCTGACTCTCATTGGCTGCTGATTAACACACCCATCACCGCCAGTGCTGGCGGTGATGTGTGTGTTATGCACAGCCTGATCCCGCCTCCCACCCTCCTCCTGGCGCTATTGGGCAAGCGCTCAAGGGGGAGGGAAGGGGCTCAGCTGTGCAGCACAGGACCGGCGCTTGAAGCCTAGCGCCGGTCCTGTGTAAATGTGTAGCGCTGACCGCACTCACTGCGGTTGGCGCTACACTGGCTAACTAGGGCGGGCCGGTATCGTGGCCGGCCGCGCCCCCCGTGCTGCCGTTCCCATGGCGCTCAGTGCATGCACCCCGCTCGCCCTGCCCTAGTTACGCCACTGATAATGGTGCTGTATTAATACCTGATATAATACATGGCAGGTACATGGAGATGCTGTCTGTGAATGCTTTGCTGCTTTGCTACTTTGGAACTGAGGGCCTGATTCAGAGCCGCTCGTAAGCGGCCGCTCGTTCGCTCCGAGCTATGTTCGCACATCTGTGCATGCGTATGGGTCGTAATGCGCATGCGCCAACCAGTCAGTGCAGTCGGAAAAATTGCGAGTGCCTACTAATTTGAGTGACAGGATGAGGTGTTTGTGGGTGGTAACAGGGGAAGGTGCTTGAAAACGGGGAGTGGTGATCCGAACGCAGGCGTGCCATATGGTCAAAACGGGCGTTTTAAGGGTGTGCATAATTAACAAAGCAGCGTCATCGACCACGTCACTTGGTTGTCTCTCTGCCTGAACTGTTCGCATGATTGTGGTAGGAAAATCCAACCACAAGCACTGCGAGCAGTTCATACGCCTTTCGATGTACTCGATTAGTCTAATAAATAGCGGAGATAACGTAGGATGCGAGCGGCCAGGGGGCGTCTTTTCAAAATAGCGAGCGCATGTTTCGTTCGCTCGCTCAGACATAGAGGTGTCAACAGACCGCAAAGAGCGAGCGCTCAATTTAAATAGCCGGACGCTTTTTCTGAACGAGCGAGCGCAAATAGCGTCCGGCTCTGAATCAGGCCCTGAATGTGCATAGTTTAGAAATGAGACGTTATTATCACAGAACTCCTAGCACAAAGCAGATTCATTGTCCTACTTATATACTGTACATCAGCAATGCTCTAATATGTGTAATAATGTCATTTCCACGCTGCAGAGATCAGTGATTGGTTGTCTCCTAGCTGACATGTTGGGATCTGCAGACACATTTCCGCACATTGGGATCATGTACAGCTCATCTGTTACTCACTGTATCTGTATGTATTGGCTCTCGCTGATACTGCCGTTCACTTAGAATACTTCCTGCACTAAGGGGCCTATATACCAATTTCCCCATCAGTAGGATCCTGTATTGCTACACAGTCCCTCATAGTCACAGCCTAACAAAAACATGTAGATTGCCCAGAGGTGATAAGGGATAGCTATTTGGGGGAGATGGATCAAGCCTTGGAGAGAGACAAAGCACCAACCAATCAGCTCCTGGCTGTCAATTTACAGGCTGTATTAAAAAAATGACAGTTATGAACTGATTGCTTGATACATTGGCCCCTATTTATCAACGATGCATAACCTCTTTAGCGCTCGCTAAAGGGATTATGCCAGGTGTCAGGATTTGATAAACAGCGGTATTCTAAGGTTACCATTGTTTGTCAAACATCGCTCGCGCCATCTTGCGGGCCCCATTGCCTGCAATAGAGCAGGCAAAAGCTTTCCAGGTCCCCGTGTCATGCACATGCCCAGATGGACCGCCGTGGATGCACATTACATCGGCGCCTGGGGTTGGCAGAGGGAGGCTGCCAGCAGAGGACGAGGACTTTGCTGGACTTCCCGGGACCTCGCCGGAGGGGTAAGTATTGTTGAATAGCAGTACATTTTCTGTTTGTATCACGGTGATACTAAACGAAAGTTTTTACTGGTGTTTAATATCGTTGATAAATGGGGCCTCTATCTCCCTCCACTTAATCTCTCTCCAAAGCTTGATACATCTCTCTCCATTTGTGTTTGGCCGATAGGGCTATTCGCTCATTGATAAACTGCTCAATAGTTGAAGAGCGAGTAGCCGCGGAAAGTGTATTATAGAATAGCTGCTGTTTTGTTATGGTACCTTTCTTTTTTTTTTAGTTGTCCCGCTGTCATGAAACCCCCTCTATACTCCTTTAAATGTGTTGAAATATATTTTAGAACAAAGGGGGTCATTCAGACCCACTCGCGAGCGCAGGACGCTCACAAGCGGGTCGATGTTCCCCCACTGCGCATGCGCACAACAGAGGGAGCTCCGTCGTGCGCATGCGCGAGACCCGGCGAGCGACGGGCTTTCCATCGCTCCGGGTCTTGCACCAAAAGGAGCGTGCTGTCGATGTTGACAGCACGCCCCCTTTGGTGGGCATGCCGGGGGCGTGCCTGCCAGATGGAGGCATTCCCATGGGAACGCCTACCGTCTGAAGCCGGCCCCACTGACATCACTAGTGATGTCAGTGGGAGTGATTTTGGCTCTGATAGAGCCAAAATCACTCCAGGGCTTGCGGCAGCGAGACCCTACCGCAGGGTCTCCGTTGCAAGCCCGATGGTCGCGATGGTCAAGACCATCGCAACCATCATCATGGACGCTCCCATATGCTGTGGGTGGTCACCCACAGCTATGCGAGCGGCCAGGAGGCCGCTCCATTTTCATGGAGGAGGGCCCTGATTCAGAGCGAGCACTCTGGTCAGAGCGTTCGGCTCTGAATCAGGCCCAAAGTGTTATAAATCAGTCAGAATTTGCTCACTGCATGTTGCCATATTTCTGTGAAAGTCTGCTCCATTTGTCAGTCAGCAAACATTTATCCCTTTCATGTGAACTACAGGTTGAATTTGACACAAGTTCTTATTATTTTATTTTGTACTTTATCGATTTCTCACGAATAAGCCCTTTACTAATAGAGGCAGCTTGGCAGGGCGGTGTGTAGCTATACAGGATCATTAGTCAGTCACAGCAGGTGTAAAGTAAATAATGGTAATATATATATATGATTCATTACTTTCGATGCCGAACCAAAGGCCAGGCTATTCCCAGTAGGCCTGTAGGCTGTTGTGTTGGTTGCTGTGTAAGTCATTACAGGGTTAAATAATGCTGAGGTTTGAGGCATCAGATGTGTTATTCGTGCGGTCGGTTAGTTGGGGGCCGCAGGGCTCACAGCCGGTGACTCATCCCTGGTGTCTTAGTCAGAGCAGGATATGAAAAACTGCACATTGTGCCCTAGGTCCCTACACCTGGGAACGTGCGGAGAGATCAGGCAACGCCCCCATTATTATCCGGGAAGGAGCGCTGATATACAATGTGCAATCATCTGCGGCAGATCTCCCAGGGACCCCATCTATCAGATGCTTCTTCTAGGTCACCGAGTAATGAATCTGCCATCCGCTGATTATATCTCCCACCTCATTATCAGGCACAAGGGCCTAGGGAACTGACAGACGCCGACCTGATGGCTATTACAAAATGGCGGCCTCCGGTGACAGAAGCGCATTAATCAATGTAAACATGAAGAAAAATGGGGCGTTCTGTTTTCAAGCAAATCCGCACTTAGCAAGGAAATCCCAATATCCGTGCGTTTATCCGTGAAGCGGGAACAATTTGCGCAAAAGAAGGCAAGTTACATTTGTTTCAATTGCACCAATGCTCATACCATTGTTATGTCAAAATAAGTATTCGCAACGGGGACCTGACCGTGAGTCAGAGGGAAATCAGCCGCAAGTCGGAATGGTCGCCGTACGCACCACTCAGAATAGCGCAGACCTTGGCTACACGTCACTCTCACGAAAAGGATCTTTTCTCTGCATTTGCAAAATAAACGTCCAGTTTCGGATCAGAAACACCCATTTCATGGACAAATAAATCTGTCCGCTCACAGAACCTCCCTCTAGGTGCGTAAGCAGTGCGCGGCACATGCGCAGTCTGCAAATATTCGGATGATGCGACCACTTTGGGATTTGCGTGTGACAGAATCAGGCCCTGAGCGTTTGCACTTTTAGTATATATTACATTATACATATAAAGGAACCCGGTGGTAATGAACCCTATGTTAAATACGGTACGCAGTCATGTCGGCGGTCAGGAGGGTTAGGGACAGAATTTTATCAAACTACCATGTCGACATGCTAACAATGTTGACATAAGAACCATGTCAACATAGTTATCGACATAGCTGGGGCGCGGTGTAGGAGGTGGGCGTCGCTGAGATGTGAAAAAACATTGGGGCAGAGTGGTGGGGCGTGACCGCGCAATTTTATCGTGGCCCCAGCCCCGCTACACGATGCTGACATTACCTGCATTGTAAAGCAGGGGGCGTGGATACGATGACATCGCCACCCCGCTGGACCGCCTTCAGCTCGCCGGCTAGGAGACTTGCCCGCTTTTCCGGGTGGCCGGGAGAGTGGGCAAGTTAGGGTTAATGTTGACACTATGAACATGTTGATATGTTCAATGTCGACATTCGATCATGTCAGCATACTCGTGTCGGCGTGACTTATGTGGACACTCGACATTGTGGCCATTGACCACATAGACCACACCCCTAAATACTATATACTATCCCTTAGATGTACTTTCCAATGTATTGTGTTTTGGCGTCCTCCTTCTGTCCCGGGCAAACGACTGGGTAATTTTCATAGCCTATAAATGTGCGTCAGAACCCGTGCACATGGGCATTCCTATTACACGTCCAATACACCATCTAAGCCTGGTAAATGCTCTATAATGCCGATAACCCAACATGGTGCAAGCGAATGGGCCTCTGACTGCCTGACAAGCGCTTTTTTCGCTTGGCGTGAAGCTCAGTGTTGTTCGGTGCGGCCATGAGTGGCTTGGTGCAATGTAATGAGTAGTGTAATAAAATGCCGCAGCGTGGGGGGAAATGCAGAATAACGACAAGAAAATTATCCCGTCTCACTGAGCGTCGGAGACTATTTTACGCTCATTTTAGCTGATGCACATTAATTGCTCGTGTGAAAACTTCCTGCTGTTCCCAAAGTATAATCCATACGTCAGGAAATTGGAAAGTTCGTTTATTCTGGAGTTCAGGGGGTTGCGTAGTGTCTGGGGGCTGCAGGAAGGAACCAGGGCTCAGTGCTATGTGCTAATGAGAATATTATCACATACTACCCACACAGGCGTATAAGGTCTATGTGTATCACAGGATGCCCCCAAGGGAGGGGGCTGCACAATTACTCCTGTCAGACTGATATACAGCATTAAATGCAGAGTTATTTCCTTTACTGCCGCCCTCGCCCTCCTCAGTGACTACATTCCCACCATCCTGCGTTTCGTTCGGAATTCAGACGTTCTCTTCATAAGTGACAAAGCTCTAAAAAGTGAAATCCAGTTTCTTTAAAATGTGTTTCTGTACAATGCCCTTTTTGTTATTGCGGCAAATGACCACAGGCGGAATGCAGGAGATATAAGGCGGCATTAGGTAGCCTGTAGGGCACAGTATCACCAGAGAGAGGCCTCCAGATCCTTCCTCGGCAGCCTGGCGTATGTGATTGTGCGGGAGGATGGCTGTATGTGCCCAGAACACACACTTAATCACTTGTGCTATCAAATGCGCTGTCCCGAGCGGCTTATAATGATTGCCCCGTTAATTCATCTGTTATCGCAGGGAAGAGCATTTATAACAGATGTCAGGTGTGGACTTCAATTAATAGGACCATGATAGGGTTTAGTGGTGCCCCCAACCCTCCTAATACCTGGCCCACCTAGCCCTGAAGTTGTCAAGGTAAGTCAGCGGTCCGGGTGTCAGTAGCCAGTATAGTAGACAATGCATAGAGGTGAGACTCCAACACTGACTGATGATCTATACGATATATCACCTTCTTTCTGCCTAGGTGTAAGACTCCAGAAGAGGGCACACCCGGAGCTAGCCTAATAATTGCATCTCAGTTTATTCAACCCAAACAAAGAAATACAGTACAGATTCTGGGGCAGACTAGATGGGCCAAGTGGTTCTTATCTGCTGTCAAATTCTACGTTTCTATGTAACTATTCTTTATGGAATGATAGTCAGGGTCACTCAAAATCTAGATAACCATAGAGTGATTTGCATTAATGCCTCTCAGTGTGGGGCTCAGGGCCCTATCTGTGTGAGGTTTATATGTTCTGAGATATGTGTTCCCACAATACAGAAACATACTGCTAGGTTACTGTTATTATAATATTCATGCAAAACTCATTTTCAGTTTCCACTTTTCTGTCTCACTAGTGACACCAAGTGGCCAAAATAAATATGCTCCTTTACAACACATTACAGTACTAGCAAATGCTACAGGTACAGTTCTGTCCCTCGGTTTAACTTCTTCACTGCAGAACAGGTGTGTACCTATGGATCCGAGCGTCCCTGGCAAACTAATGGACTGGTGCCCCTCTCCCCCCATAATTTCTGAATAATTACACTATACATTAAATAAATACTTAAAATGATTCCCCAGCTACCCTCTCTATGCAGTGCCCCCATAGTAGCCCCCACTATGCAGTGCCCCCAGTAGTGGCCACCCCCCCATACAGTGCTCCCAGTAGTAGTCCCCCCTATGCAGTGCCCCCAGTAGTACTCCTCCCAATACAGTGCCCCCAGTAGTAGTCCCCCCTATACAGTGCCCCCAGTAGTAGTCCCCCCATACAGTGCCCCCAGTAGTAGTCCCCCCATACAGTGCACCCACTAGTAGTCCTCCAATACAGTGCCCCCAGTAGTAGTCCCCCCATACAGTGCACCCACTAGTAGTCCCCCTATACAGTGCCCCCAGTAGTAGTCCCCCCTATACAGTGCCCCCAGTAGTAGTCCCCCCTATACAGTGCCCCCAGTAGTGGAAACCCCCCATAAAGTGCCTCCAGTAGTGCCCCCCCTTAACAGTGCCCCCAGTAGTGGCCACCCCCCCATAAAGTGTCCCCAACAGCGCCCATCAGCTGTACAGGGCCCCTTAGTATCCCCCCCCCATGCCAGGCTTACACACACACACAGAAAAAAATAAACAAAAAAAACCAAACAAAAAACAACTTACCTGAGTCCCCGCTCCTGACACGACCGTCGCTGTCCGCTCCTCCTGGCCTGCTCTGCAGTGCACTAAGGTCATTACGTCTCTCCCATCACCTGCTGCAGGGAAGGCAGAGCTCACGAGTGAGCTCCAAACGGCTCCCTCCATGGACGCAGCAGCCAGGGAGAGTTTGGCTGACTCTCATTGGCTGACTCTCAATGGCTGGCTCTCATTGGCTGGCTGCTACAGCAAACACATAACAGCCGCTGTTTGGTACTGTGTACGGCAGACTGCTCTCACTGCGGTCTGCCCTACACTTGTGGGGCCCGGGGGACTAGCGGTGGGTGCAGCCCACCCCTTGGCTGCGGATGGCACTGCTGGATGGCGCCACCCCTTTGGCCGGCACCCCTGGCTAGTGCCATCCTGGCCAATGGGTAGATACACCCCTGCTGCAAAATTTTAATAATGAACATAAGTATCTATAATGGGTGTTGGGTGTGCGGTGCATGGAGGGAGGAAGGCCACTGCACTTGTGCCCCCTGGGTATAGTCTTCTCTCAGCAGCATTCCTGTATATGTAAATAAAGCCGGGTGCACACCAGATGATGTGTGTACCCAGCTACAGCAGACAGATGCGACTGGATGATATATTGGGCGGTTCGCACACACTGAGTGATATGTAATTCCCCAGCCGCATCCATAAAAACACAGTATCGGCCGCCAGATCTTCAGATTGGCCTGCACTGCAGGCCGATGTGAAGATGCGATGAACAACGCACGGGAGTGCGCAATAGTGCGCACGCACTAGACAATGTGGACGATTTGTCGTTCCCATTCGCCTCAAAACGACAAATGGTCCAATATATCATCTAGCGTGTATCCAGCTTTATATATAAAACATGACTAAATGTACTCAGTTACTTTATAATGAAGCTTTAAAATACACTGAAAATAAAATAATAGCCATATTTATACGCTACAGTATTGGGTGACTCTTTATTGTGCTAAAGGTGCCCACACACATAGCGACATTTTAAACGATTTGGCCGATTTCGATGAATCGGGTAAAAAAAAAAAGTACAAATCGTGAGTTTATACTCACGAGCACGATGCGCGTCCCCGCTCATCGTACATAGCATCTTCTGATCTGCCATGCTGTAGGGCAGATTAGCCAATCTGGGATACAATGCATTTGGCTGCAAGATAGATCTTTAGTCAGATTGGACATTTTTAACTCCAAATCGTGATCACAACGGCAAGGGAGCTCCCGTGAAAGTTCATGAGGAAATTGGCCATAAAATCGTATCGTGAGGACATCGGTATGTGTGTGGGCACCTTAACAGTTAAATTAACGATTATCCCAGACAAAGGTATCAGGGTTTTGTAGTAGTATGTGTGATATACACAGTGACATTACATGGCTATACTTACTAGTGAGGACACTGCCATCTACTGGAACGATTGTAAAACACAATTCCATGTATTATTCATTTATTACCTATTTATATAGCGCACACATATTCTGCATCGCTTTACAGAGAGTCTTATTTTTATTTATTTATTAACAGTTTCTTATATAGCGCAGCATATTCCGTTGCGCTTTACAATTGGAGCATTAATAGAACAAAACTGGGTAATAACAGACAGATATATAGGTAGGAAGGCCCTGCTCGCAAGCTTACAATCTATAAGGAAATAGACATTGATACGCAAGGATCTTTGGTCATTCACATCAGTCCCTTCCCCAGTAAAGCTTACAATCTATACTCCCTATCACATGTACATACATTGGGGTTCATTTGTGCCAGAAGCTAATTATCCTACCAGTATATTTTTAGATTGTGGGAAGAAACCATCACAATTACATTCAAACGCTACACAGACAGGGCCTCGGTGGGAATCGAACCCAAGACCTCAGTGCTGTGAGACAGTAATGTAAAGCACTACGTCAACCATGCTGGCAAAAACAAATTTCCAAAGCGTCAGCATTATCCGTTTGCACTTTACAATTGGGAACAAAATGGTAAGAAGACGCGACTGGGTAATAACAGACAGACAGACAGAGAGGTAAGAAGGCCCTGCTCACAGGCTTATGCTCTATAGGGAAACAGACAATGATACACAAGGATAAAGTGCTACATATTGCATATTAGTCCCGCAGATTGCTGAGCGTCTTGGTAATTTGCTAAAATACAGGTAGCCAATGTGTAGGGACTGACAGAGCAGCAGCAGCATGTTACGCAAGGAAGATCAGACTCGCTGCTGCATTCAAAATGGATTGTAGGGGTAACAGTCTGGATAGGGGAAGACCAACGAGGAGGAGACTATTGCAGGAAGCAATGTGGGAGATAACTAATGTTAGGGCAGGAATTAGAGGCTTTGCAGCGTTGGATGCAGATAAAATGTGGGGAGCTAAGGACAGTTCAGATTCAGGATTATACCTTAGCAGTGAGCCGGAAGGGAAGGGATGATTGTTATACATATACATACACGTCAGGTCGGTAATTACATTTGGCCGTTATGATTATTATTAACTTTGTTTATGAAAGATTGCATTTAAGTGGCAAGATGACATCCAAGCTGAAATGGCATTGAGTAACGCGGCCCAGGTGGTGAGAGACCTGGGGAGGTAGATTTGAGCATCACCCGCATACAGAAGATAATTATAGCCGAAAGAGCTGATAAGTTTGGCAAGAGATGTGGTATAGGTAGAGAAGCGCAGAGGACCTAGGACTGAGGACCTCATTCAGAGTCGGTCGATGCGGCCGCTCGGTCGTAAGGTAAAAGGGGCCGGATATGCAAATGAAGCGCTTGCAAGTTGCGGCGTTAAGATGGGATCGTTAGCTGGACGAGCGAGGGGAGGATGCGGCCGTAAGACTAAAAATATGCCCCCTTCTCGTTCGCATTACACGTCATCTCCGGGCATATAAGGATTAATCGAGACCATCCGAGCTGGTCGTAGAGCTTAAGGTTGACCATACCCTCTCTTAAGCACTACGATCAGGTCAGTGTACAAACCACCCATGTCACATGTGCCATGACGCTACTTAGTTAATTATGCACTCCCATAAAACGCCGTTTGCATAGTCAGGCATGCCTGCGTTTGGATCTCCACTCCCCCGTTCACAAGCACCTTCCCTGTTACCACCCATAAACGCCTCATCCTGTCACTCAAACTACCGACCTGGCTGTGTTCAAGGAGAGAGCAATTTCTAATTGTAACAGCTAGCTTGCGCACGCGCATTGCGAATTTTACGCATGCGCAGTTTAGCGAACATCAGTGGCGTACCACCGAGCAGCCGCAACGACAGACTCTGAATGAGGTCCAGAGTCTTGTGATCTCCATCTGATGGAAGACAAAGAGAGAAAGTGAATCCTGAGAAGCGAACACTGAAAGAGACATTTGTAGGAAGAAAATCAGGATGGGTCAGGGGGCTCGATTCAGACCCAACAGTACACAAATCCACCAATATGCAGTACTTGTAGCTGACCATACACTACCGCAAGCTCTCCGAGCGCTTCAGTGTAAAATTCAGCCATGTGACGTGTACTATGATGCTGCGTCTTAATTATGCACGCCTCTGAAACGGCGTTAAGACGCTCAGGCACACTGGCGTTCGCACCACCACTCCCCCGTTTCCATTGAACAACCCCTGTCACCACCCACAAATGGCTCATCCTGTTACTCAAGCTAGCGAGGTGTCTGTACACAAGGGGCGAGCACTTCGCAATCGCACAGACTGGTTCGCGCACTGCGATGCAGACACAGGATGCAAACATCGGCAGGCTGCGTGCGAACGCATCCTAGAGAGTGGGTCTGAATCGGGCCCAGTGTCCTGAAGACCTATTGCAGGGATTATAGGGCCCGATTCAGACCCGTTCGCTGATTTGCGAACGCACGCTATAGCCGATAGTCGCCCGTCTGCACATGCGGCAAAATATGCATGCACGAACCAGTCACTGCGATCGGGAATCGTGTGCTCGTAGTACACAGACTGGACGCTACTTTGAATGACAGATAGCGCCGTTTGTGGGTGGTAACGGGAAGGTGCTTGGGAACGGGGAAGTGGTGCGAACGCAGGCGTGTCTGGGCGTCAAAACGGAGTTTTATGGGTGTGCATAATTAGCAAAGATGCGTCATTGTACACGTCACTTGGTTATTGGGCTACCTCCGATGGCTCTTGATGGTTCTGATTAAACATACACTTCCTGGAGATGACGTGTGTTAAGAAAAGTGGGCGTCTACAGACTGGCGTGCGTTCGCTCTGCCGTCGCTCTCTAAGACATAGCGGGCATCCTTACACCAGACAGTGCGATCGCAGATTTTGCATACCCAGCCCCTTTTGGCTGCAAGAGAGCGCAACTTAGCTTCCGGGTCTGAATCCCCCATAGTGTCTGCATGAGGAGTGTCAGATGCAGCAGAGACATCCAGAAGAATAAGAAGTGAGCAATGTCCTTTAGATTTAGCAGTGATCAAATCATTCACTACTTTAGTCAGTGCCAGGGGGTTCCCTATCCGGGAACTAAGGACCTCTTTCAGAGCAGGTCGCACAGAGCGTGCGGTTGGTCTGAATGAGGGGAGGACCTCTTGAATTTTCAAGACGTCCTCCTTTGCGGTGGTAAGGCTGTGGGTTAACACCCACAGCCTTACGACCGCCTAAGGTGATGGTCGCGATGGTCAAGACCATCGCGACCATCGGGGCTTACGACGAGACCCTAGGGTAGGGTCTCCCTTGTCGTAAGCCCCGGAGAGCTTTCGGCTCTGTCTGAGCCGGAAGCTCTCCACTGACATCACTAGTGATGTCAGTGGGGCCGCCCCCAAACGGTAGGCGTTCCCATGGGAACGCCCCAATTTGGGCTGCCACCCCCCCGGCCCGCCTTCCAAACAGGGCAGCTGTCAATCAACATCGACAGCTCGCCCCCTTTGGATCAAGACCCGCTACGACCGGCTCTGTCGGTCGTAGCGGGTCTCACGCATGCGCACGACGGCTCCGGCGCCGTCGTGCGCATACTCTGTGGGGGGCCATCGACCCGGTCCGAGCGCATCGGCGCTAACGACCAGGTCTGAATGACCCCCTAAAAGTGGTCCTGGAAACATTTCTGGTAGTGGTCTCGTGTGGGCGGCGCCAAATCAACTGTAGGTGGAACCAACATAAAAAAAAAACAACTGGGGTTAGTACATCACTATGGAGACACTGGTGATACCTACATTCCCTACGCATGACTCCACATATGCAGCCAGAACTTCACATATAACATTCATATCTATTGTGTGTGTTATATATAGACACACACACACACTAGTACAGGGCTTCCCAACCATGGTCCTCAAGGCACACTAACAGTCCAGGTTTTAGGGATAGCCATACTTGAGCACAGGTGACTTAATTAGTGCCTCAGTTATTTTGAATAAACCATCTGTGCACAATCATGGATATCACTAAAACCAGGACTGTTAGTTTCCCTTGAGGGCCGAGGTTGGGAATCACTGCACTAGTATATAAATGGACCTGGAATCTATGGCCCTCATTCAGAGCCACTCGCTAGCGGCAGTACGCTCGTTCCGAGCGATGTTCGCACATCTGCGCATGCGTACGGTTTTTAGTACGCATGCGCGAACCAGTCATTGCGGGCGAAAATCGTTTGTACGCAATATAGCGAGTGCCTGCTATTTTGAGTGACAGAATGAGGTGTATGTGGGTGGTAACAGGGGAAGGTGCTTGAAAACGGGGGTGTGGAGATCAGAACGCAGGCGTACTTAAAGGTCAAAACGGGCGTTTTATGGGTGTGCATAATTAATATAGCAGCGTCATTGACCACGTCACTTGTTTTTTTTTAACTCAGAACTGCTCGCAAAATAGCGGTTGAAAAAACCAACCACAAGACTAGCGAGCAGTTCATACGTTGTACGATGTACTCGATTAATCTAATAAATAGCAGACATGACATATGGTGCGAGCGGCCAGGGGGCGTTTTTAACAAATAAACGAGCGTATGTTTTGCTCGCTCGTTCAGACTTAGAGGTGTGAACAGACTGCAATGTGCGAACGGATCATTTGCATAGCCACCCCTTGTTTTTGAACGAACGAACACAAATAGCGAACGGCTCTGAATGAGGGCCTATGGTCGGTCACCTCAGCTGCTCCACTACTCCTGTCCTTGCCCCCCTCGGTCTAGGTCCTCTTCATTCCCACCTAACGTGCACAGCTTGCGCCCCAGCTCCCACAGTGTGCGCTGTGCACGTTTGCTGTGATGGGCAGAACTTGCTGCAGCAATGGGAATGAAGAGGACCTGGCACATGCCCGTGCTTCAGCCACAATTAATTTACATTGGGGGGGGTGTCAAATTTTATAATACATACATATATATAATATATATTTATTGTGACGAGAATCACATAGACTGGGTAAAATCTTTCAACATCTTTTTTTCTCACCACAGTGGTGCTGCCCTAGTGGCGAAATCACTAATGAATCTGCAGTAGTAACCCACTAGGCCAAGGAATGTCCTGAGCTGGGACTTACATTTGGGTTTAGGCCATGTTAGGACCACCTCCACCTTACTGGGCTGAGGTTTTACCTGCCCTCTGCCTACAATATATCCCAGATATTTCGCCTCCACCATTCCAATGGCACACCGCTCAGGATGATCAGTAAACCCATGCGCCTGTAAAGATTGCAACACTGCTTCTACTCTTGGTAGGTGTGACTCCTAGTTGGAGCTAAAGATGACTATGACTTTTCACTCATTGGCTGTCTATGGACTGACTGACCACCTGTGAGACTGACTGAGGGTGCTTACGGACGGGCTAACAGGAATTAGTTACCGAAGCCAATCAGCCGGCATGTGCTGCCATGGATTTAGTTACCAGAGCTGCCAGCAGATGCTGCGGGGTGCGGGACATCGTCAGGAGTGACGTAGCAGACCGGCATCACCCGTAGGACGCTGTACTCCATGTTCTGAACTTTTACCCATTATTTCTTGTCATGTTTGCAGCACAGATGGTGTAGTGGTTAGAATTACTGCCTCACAGCACTGAGGTCTTGGGTTTGATACCCACTACAGCGTATATTCTCCCTGTGCTTGCGTGGGTAGGTTAATTGGCTCCTAACAAAAAGTAACCCTAGTGTGTAAGTACATGTGGTAGGGAATATAGGGCCTGATCAGGGCATGTTTTGTTTTCTCCAGCCTGCTCGCAAAGCAAGCGGGTTGATGTCCCCCACTGCGCATACACACGACGGAGGGAGCTCCGTCGTGCGCATGCGCGAGACCCGGAGAGCGACGGGCTCTCCATCGCTCCGGGTCTCGCACCAAAGGGGGCATGCTGTCGATGTTGATTGACAGCACGCCCCCTTTGTTGGGCATGCCTGCCAGAAAGAGGCATTCCCATGGGAACGCCTACCGTCTCAAGCCGGCCCCACTGACATCACTAGTGATTTTGGCTCTGATAACAGCCAAAATCACTCCAGGGCTTGCGGCAGCGAGACCCTACCGCAGGGTCTCCGTCGCAAGCCAATGGTCGCGACCATCATCATAGACGCTCGCATAAGCTGTGGGTGGTAACCCACAGCTATGCGAGCGTCCATGAGGACGCTCCTAAAACAGGTAGGAGGGCCCTGATTCAGAGCGAGCGCTCTGGTCAGAGCGTTCAGCTCTGAATCAGGCCCTATTTGTGCACTATATAAAATACTGGTAATAAATAATAGCTTCTGCCTATGTACGATGTAGGGCGCTGCGGACCTCTTATGGCACCACATAAGTAAAGGATAATAATAACGATGAGGGTGGAAGGGACGAATGTTACTGGGCACTTGATCATTGTGGAATATGAGGGACATCCAGGGACACATCCCTGAGCTCTGGGCTTTGTACAATCAGTAGCGGCTGCAGGCACGGGCAAGCTGGTCCGTCGCCCGGAGCGCTACTGTTTCCGGAGGGCGCAGGAAATGCCCACCTCCCTCCCAGCGCTATAGTCTATATTTAAGCTCAGGGGGAGGGAGCGGAGGTGGGAAGGGGCGGCAACACAGGACGGCGCTGGGTGCAGCACAGCCTAGCACCGGTCCTGTGTACAATGGGCCTGATTCACTACCGGTCGCAACTGTGAATGCAATAGCGATTACGCACGCAGTCTCATTGCCATGATACGCTAATCCACTGTGATCGCTGTGCCGCCGCAGCACAACATGAGGACGCCCCCTTTACCTTACACGCGTCCGTAATCCTTAGCAAGACAGTGAAACCATCGGTAACGTTGTAGGATTTGGAAGAGGGACATTCGGCGCGCACTGCCAAAAAGAGGTGGAGGGTGGGGGGGGGGGGGTCTTTCGCCGAGAGGGTGTGGCTTAGTGCAGATGGGCGTCGTCTCTGTAGCGTAACTCTGGGGGCCTGCCCACCAGAGACTCTGCCTGCACAAGTATAGATGCCATAGGCGCATGTGCGGTGTGTGGCTTCCCCAACGCCCCCCACCCCACCCCCCCACACCGCGGGACACTGCGACCCGGGGGTGGGACAGTCCCAGAAAAACGGGACTGTCCATCACCGTAGATAATGTATGCACGCCTGCGTTCACCCGACCACCCACAAACGGCACTTCCTGTCAATCGCTCTGCGATGGGTCTGCGTAGTCACTGCGATCGCACACGCGCCCCTCGCCGAATGCCGCGTATCAGCGACTACGATCCCGGCTGACTCAGGCCCCCAGGCAGATGGGATGAGTGACACACCGCTACACAGTCACCATGACAACCACACCCGTGACATCGGCGCGACGCTGCCTCCGAAGCCACGCCCCCGGGTCTCGCGGGAGCAGGAGGAAGAAGTCTCGCGTGAGGAGGCCGCCGCCGCTGCCGGGACCGCGCGGGGAGAGAGAGGCTGCTGTGAGTGCGGGGACGGTGAGTGCGGCGGGAGCGGGGCGGTCCCCGGGCACCTCCCGGCACCGGTCACGGGGGAGGGGGGGGGGAGTAGGACGGTGCAGGTGGAGCCTTGAGGGGAGGTGAGAGGCCGGAGCGCGACATGAGGCCTGGTTTCCGGAGTAGGCCGTAATCGCGTCCCGAGCACCGGTGAGGGCGATTGGTTTCCCGGTCCTTGCTTCCCCAAAGGTTTCCCCTGCTTATCAGGCGTCATTCCCAATATCCACAGGGTGCCCCTCTGTATAACCCTATATCCCCCCCATATAATGTGCCCCTCTGTATAACTGTATTCCCCTCAGTGTAACCCTCGCCATGCAGAGAGAGTGTCTCTGTATACCCCTGTCTCCCCCAGCACTGTGTCCCTGTAAATAGTCCTATAAGCCCAGGCCATGCAGAGAGAGTGTCTCTGTATACCCCTGTCTCCCCCAGCATTGTGTCCCTGTAAATAGTCCTATAAGCCCAGGCCATGCAGAGAGAGTGTCTCTGTATACCCCTGTCTCCCCCAGCATTGTGTCCCTGTAAATAGTCCTTTAAGCCCACGCCATGCAGAGAGAGTGTCTCTGTATACCCCTGTCTCCCCCAGCATTGTGTCCCTGTAAATAGTCCTATAAGCCCAGGCCATGCAGAGAGAGTGTCTCTGTATACCCCTGTCTCCCCCAGCATTGTGTCCCTGTAAATAGTCCTATAAGCCCAGGCCATGCAGAGAGAGTCTCTCTGTATACCCCTGTCTCCCCCAGCATTGTGTCCCTGTAAATAGTCCTATAAGCCCAGGCCATGCAGAGAGAGTGTCTCTGTATACCCCTGTCTCCCCCAGCATTGTGTCCCTGTAAATAGTCCTATAAGCCCAGGCCATGCAGAGTGAGTGTCTCTGTATACCCCTGTCTCCCCCAGCATTGTGTCCCTGTAAATAGTCCTTTAAGCCCACGCCATGCAGAGAGAGTGTCTCTGTATACCCCTGTCTCCCCCAGCATTGTGTCCCTGTAAATAGTCCTATAAGCCCAGGCCATGCAGAGAGAGTGTCTCTGTATACCCCTGTCTCCCCCAGCATTGTGTCCCTGTAAATAGTCCTATAAGCCCAGGCCATGCAGAGAGAGTGTCTCTGTATACCCCTGTCTCCCCCAGCATTGTGTCCCTGTAAATAGTCCTATAAGCCCAGGCCATGCAGAGTGAGTGTCTCTGTATACCCCTGTCTCCCCCAGCATTGTGTCCCTGTAAATAGTCCTTTAAGCCCACGCCATGCAGAGAGAGTGTCTCTGTATACCCCTGTCTCCCCCAGCATTGTGTCCCTGTAAATAGTCCTATAAGCCCAGGCCATGCAGAGAGAGTGTCTCTGTATACCCCTGTCTCCCCCAGCATTGTGTCCCTGTAAATAGTCCTATAAGCCCAGGCCATGCAGAGAGTGTCTCTGTATACCCCTGTCTCCCCCAGCATTGTGTCCCTGTAAATAGTCCTATAAGCCCAGGCCATGCAGAGTGAGTGTCTCTGTATACCCCTGTCTCCCCCAGCATTGTGTCCCTGTAAATAGTCCTATAAGCCCACGCCATGCAGAGTGAGTGTGTCTGTATACCCCTGTCTCCCCCAGCATTGTGTCCCTGTAAATAGTCCTATAAGCCCACGCCATGCAGAGTGAGTGTGTCTGTATACCCCTGTCTCCCCCAGCATTGTGTCCCTGTAAATAGTCCTATAAGCCCACGCCATGCAGAGTGAGTGTCTGTATACCCCTGTCTCCCCCAGCATTGTGTCCCTGTAAATAGTCCTATAAGCCCACGCCATGCAGAGTGAGTGTGTCTGTATACCCCTGTCTCCCCCAGCATTGTGTCCCTGTAAATAGTCCTATAAGCCCACGCCATGGAGAGTGAGTGTCTCTGTATACCCCTGTCTCCCCCAGCATTGTGTCCCTGTAAATAGTCCTATAAGCCCAGGCCATGCAGAGAGAGTGTCTCTGTATACCCCTGTCTACCCCAGCATTGTGTCCCTGTAAATAGTCCTATAAGCCCAGGCCATGCAGAGAGTCTCTCTGTATACCCCTGTCTCCCCCAGCATTGTGTCCCTGTAAATAGTCCTATAAGCCCACGCCATGGAGAGTGAGTGTCTCTGTATACCCCTGTCTCCCCCAGCATTGTGTCCCTGTAAATAGTCCTATAAGCCCAGGCCATGCAGAGAGAGTGTCTCTGTATACCCCTGTCTACCCCAGCATTGTGTCCCTGTAAATAGTCCTATAAGCCCAGGCCATGCAGAGAGTCTCTCTGTATACCCCTGTCTCCCCCAGCATTGTGTCCCTGTAAATAGTCCTATAAGCCCACGCCATGCAGAGAGAGTCTCTCTGTATACCCCTGTCTCCCCCAGCATTGTCTCCCTGTAAATAGTCCTATAAGCCCACGCCATGCAGAGAGAGTGTCTCTGTATACCCCTGTCTCCCCCAGCATTGTGTCCCTGTAAATAGTCCTATAAGCCCAGGCCATGCAGAGTGAGTGTCTCTGTATACCCCTGTCTCCCCCAGCATTGTCTCCCTGTAAATAGTCCTATAAGCCCACGCCATGCAGAGAGAGTGTCTCTGTATACCCCTGTCTCCCCCAGCATTGTGTCCCTGTAAATAGTCCTATAAGCCCACGCCATGCAGAGTGAGTGTGTCTGTATACCCCTGTCTCCCCCAGCATTGTGTCCCTGTAAATAGTCCTATAAGCCCACGCCATGCAGAGTGAGTGTCTCTGTATACCCCTGTCTCCCCCAGCATTGTGTCCCTGTAAATAGTCCTATAAGCCCACGCCATGCAGAGAGAGTGTCTCTGTATACCCCTGTCTCCCCCAGCATTGTCTCCCTGTAAATAGTCCTATAAGCCCAGGCCATGCAGAGAGAGTGTCTCTGTATACCCCTGTCTCCCCCAGCATTGTGTCCCTGTAAATAGTCCTATAAGCCCACGCCATGCAGAGAGAGTGTCTCTGTATACCCCTGTCTCCCCCAGCATTGTGTCCCTGTAAATAGTCCTATAAGCCCAGGCCATGCAGAGAGAGTGTCTCTGTATACCCCTGTCTCCCCCAGCATTGTCTCCCTGTAAATAGTCCTATAAGCCCAGGCCATGCAGAGAGAGTGTCTCTGTATACCCCTGTCTCCCCCAGCATTGTCTCCCTGTAAATAGTCCTATAAGCCCAGGCCATGCAGAGAGAGTGTCTCTGTATACCCCTGTCTCCCCCAGCATTGTCTCCCTGTAAATAGTCCTATAAGCCCAGGCCATGCAGAGAGAGTGTCTCTGTATACCCCTGTCTCCCCCAGCATTGTGTCCCTGTAAATAGTCCTATAAGCCCAGGCCATGCAGAGAGAGTGTCTCTGTATACCCCTGTCTCCCCCAGCATTGTGTCCCTGTAAATAGTCCTATAAGCCCAGGCCATGCAGAGAGAGTGTCTCTGTATACCCCTGTCTCCCCCAGCATTGTGTCCCTGTAAATAGTCCTATAAGCCCAGGCCATGCAGAGAGAGTGTCTCTGTATACCCCTGTCTCCCCCAGCATTGTGTCCCTGTAAATAGTCCTATAAACCCAGGCCATGCAGAGAGAGTGTCTCTGTATACCCCTGTCTCCCCCAGCATTGTGTCCCTGTAAATAGTCCTATAAGCCCAGGCCATGCAGAAGAGTGTCTCTGTATACCCCTGTCTCCCCCAGCATTGTGTCCCTGTAAATAGTCCTATAAGCCCAGGCCATGCAGAGAGAGTGTCTCTGTATACCCCTGTCTCCCCCAGCATTGTGTCCCTGTAAATAGTCCTATAAGCCCAGGCCATGCAGAGAGAGTGTCTCTGTATACCCCTGTCTCCCCCAGCATTGTCTCCCTGTAAATAGTCCTATAAGCCCACGCCATGCAGAGAGAGTGTCTCTGTATACCCCTGTCTCCCCCAGCATTGTGTCTCTGTAAATAGTCCTATAAGCCCAGGCCATGCAGAGTGAGTGTCTCTGTATACCCCTGTCTCCCCCAGCATTGTGTCTCTGTAAATAGTCCTATAAGCCCAGGCCATGCAGAGAGAGTGTCTCTGTATACCCCTGTCTCCCCCAGCATTGTGTCCCTGTAAATAGTCCTATAAGCCCAGGCCATGCAGAGAGAGTGTCTCTGTATACCCCTGTCTCCCCCAGCATTGTCTCCCTGTAAATAGTCCTATAAGCCCACGCCATGCAGAGAGAGTGTCTCTGTATACCCCTGTCTCCCCCAGCATTGTGTCTCTGTAAATAGTCCTATAAGCCCAGGCCATGCAGAGTGAGTGTCTCTGTATACCCCTGTCTCCCCCAGCATTGTCTTCCTGTAAATAGTCCTATAAGCCCACGCCATGCAGAGAGAGTGTCTCTGTATACCCCTGTCTCCCCCAGCACTGTCTTCCTGTAAATAGTCCTATAAGCCCAGGCCATGCAGAGAGAGTGTCTCTGTATACCCCTGTCTCCCCCAGCATTGTGTCCCTGTAAATAGTCCTATAAGCCCAGGCCATGCAGAGTGAGTGTCTCTGTATACCCCTGTCTCCCCCAGCACTGTCTTCCTGTAAATAGTCCTATAAGCCCACGCCATGCAGAGAGAGTGTCTCTGTATACCCCTGTCTCCCCCAGCATTGTGTCCCTGTAAATAGTCCTATAAGCCCAGGCCATGCAGAGTGAGTGTCTCTGTATACCCCTGTCTCCCCCAGCATTGTCTCCCTGTAAATAGTCCTATAAGCCCACGCCATGCAGAGAGAGTGTCTCTGTATACCCCTGTCTCCCCCAGCATTGTGTCTCTGTAAATAGTCCTATAAGCCCAGGCCATGCAGAGTGAGTGTCTCTGTATACCCCTGTCTCCCCCAGCATTGTCTTCCTGTAAATAGTCCTATAAGCCCACGCCATGCAGAGAGAGTGTCTCTGTATACCCCTGTCTCCCCCAGCACTGTCTTCCTGTAAATAGTCCTATAAGCCCAGGCCATGCAGAGAGAGTGTCTCTGTATACCCCTGTCTCCCCCAGCATTGTGTCCCTGTAAATAGTCCTATAAGCCCAGGCCATGCAGAGTGAGTGTCTCTGTATACCCCTGTCTCCCCCAGCACTGTCTTCCTGTAAATAGTCCTATAAGCCCACGCCATGCAGAGAGAGTGTCTCTGTATACCCCTGTCTCCCCCAGCACTGTCTTCCTGTAAATAGTCCTATAAGCCCACGCCATGCAGAGAGAGTGTCTCTGTATACCCCTGTCTCCCCCAGCATTGTCTCCCTGTAAATAGTCCTATAAGCCCAGGCCATGCAGAGTGAGTGTCTCTGTATACCCCTGTCTCCCCCAGCACTGTCTTCCTGTAAATAGTCCTATAAGCCCACGCCATGCAGAGAGAGTGTCTCTGTATACCCCTGTCTCCCCCAGCATTGTGTCCCTGTAAATAGTCCTATAAGCCCAGGCCATGCAGAGTGAGTGTCTCTGTATACCCCTGTCTCCCCCAGCATTGTGTCCCTGTAAATAGTCCTATAAGCCCAGGCCATGCAGAGAGAGTGTCTCTGTATACCCCTGTCTCCCCCAGCACTGTGTCCCTGTAAATAGTCCTATAAGCCCACGCCATGCAGAGAGAGTGTCTCTGTATACCCCTGTCTCCCCCAGCACTGTGTCCCTGTAAATAGTCCTATAAGCCCACGCCATGCAGAGAGAGTGTCTCTGTATACCCCTGTCTCCCCCAGCATTGTGTCCCTGTAAATAGTCCTATAAGCCCAGGCCATGCAGAGAGAGTGTCTCTGTATACCCCTGTCTCCCCCAGCATTGTGTCCCTGTAAATAGTCCTTTAAGCCCACGCCATGCAGAGAGAGTGTCTCTGTATACCCCTGTCTCCCCCAGCATTGTGTCCCTGTAAATAGTCCTATAAGCCCAGGCCATGCAGAGAGAGTGTCTCTGTATACCCCTGTCTCCCCCAGCATTGTGTCCCTGTAAATAGTCCTATAAGCCCAGGCCATGCAGAGAGAGTCTCTCTGTATACCCCTGTCTCCCCCAGCATTGTGTCCCTGTAAATAGTCCTATAAGCCCAGGCCATGCAGAGAGAGTGTCTCTGTATACCCCTGTCTCCCCCAGCATTGTGTCCCTGTAAATAGTCCTATAAGCCCAGGCCATGCAGAGTGAGTGTCTCTGTATACCCCTGTCTCCCCCAGCATTGTGTCCCTGTAAATAGTCCTTTAAGCCCACGCCATGCAGAGAGAGTGTCTCTGTATACCCCTGTCTCCCCCAGCATTGTGTCCCTGTAAATAGTCCTATAAGCCCAGGCCATGCAGAGAGAGTGTCTCTGTATACCCCTGTCTCCCCCAGCATTGTGTCCCTGTAAATAGTCCTATAAGCCCAGGCCATGCAGAGAGAGTGTCTCTGTATACCCCTGTCTCCCCCAGCATTGTGTCCCTGTAAATAGTCCTATAAGCCCAGGCCATGCAGAGTGAGTGTCTCTGTATACCCCTGTCTCCCCCAGCATTGTGTCCCTGTAAATAGTCCTTTAAGCCCACGCCATGCAGAGAGAGTGTCTCTGTATACCCCTGTCTCCCCCAGCATTGTGTCCCTGTAAATAGTCCTATAAGCCCAGGCCATGCAGAGAGAGTGTCTCTGTATACCCCTGTCTCCCCCAGCATTGTGTCCCTGTAAATAGTCCTATAAGCCCAGGCCATGCAGAGAGTGTCTCTGTATACCCCTGTCTCCCCCAGCATTGTGTCCCTGTAAATAGTCCTATAAGCCCAGGCCATGCAGAGTGAGTGTCTCTGTATACCCCTGTCTCCCCCAGCATTGTGTCCCTGTAAATAGTCCTATAAGCCCACGCCATGCAGAGTGAGTGTGTCTGTATACCCCTGTCTCCCCCAGCATTGTGTCCCTGTAAATAGTCCTATAAGCCCACGCCATGCAGAGTGAGTGTGTCTGTATACCCCTGTCTCCCCCAGCATTGTGTCCCTGTAAATAGTCCTATAAGCCCACGCCATGCAGAGTGAGTGTCTGTATACCCCTGTCTCCCCCAGCATTGTGTCCCTGTAAATAGTCCTATAAGCCCACGCCATGCAGAGTGAGTGTGTCTGTATACCCCTGTCTCCCCCAGCATTGTGTCCCTGTAAATAGTCCTATAAGCCCACGCCATGGAGAGTGAGTGTCTCTGTATACCCCTGTCTCCCCCAGCATTGTGTCCCTGTAAATAGTCCTATAAGCCCAGGCCATGCAGAGAGAGTGTCTCTGTATACCCCTGTCTACCCCAGCATTGTGTCCCTGTAAATAGTCCTATAAGCCCAGGCCATGCAGAGAGTCTCTCTGTATACCCCTGTCTCCCCCAGCATTGTGTCCCTGTAAATAGTCCTATAAGCCCACGCCATGGAGAGTGAGTGTCTCTGTATACCCCTGTCTCCCCCAGCATTGTGTCCCTGTAAATAGTCCTATAAGCCCAGGCCATGCAGAGAGAGTGTCTCTGTATACCCCTGTCTACCCCAGCATTGTGTCCCTGTAAATAGTCCTATAAGCCCAGGCCATGCAGAGAGTCTCTCTGTATACCCCTGTCTCCCCCAGCATTGTGTCCCTGTAAATAGTCCTATAAGCCCACGCCATGCAGAGAGAGTCTCTCTGTATACCCCTGTCTCCCCCAGCATTGTCTCCCTGTAAATAGTCCTATAAGCCCACGCCATGCAGAGAGAGTGTCTCTGTATACCCCTGTCTCCCCCAGCATTGTGTCCCTGTAAATAGTCCTATAAGCCCAGGCCATGCAGAGTGAGTGTCTCTGTATACCCCTGTCTCCCCCAGCATTGTCTCCCTGTAAATAGTCCTATAAGCCCACGCCATGCAGAGAGAGTGTCTCTGTATACCCCTGTCTCCCCCAGCATTGTGTCCCTGTAAATAGTCCTATAAGCCCACGCCATGCAGAGTGAGTGTGTCTGTATACCCCTGTCTCCCCCAGCATTGTGTCCCTGTAAATAGTCCTATAAGCCCACGCCATGCAGAGTGAGTGTCTCTGTATACCCCTGTCTCCCCCAGCATTGTGTCCCTGTAAATAGTCCTATAAGCCCACGCCATGCAGAGAGAGTGTCTCTGTATACCCCTGTCTCCCCCAGCATTGTCTCCCTGTAAATAGTCCTATAAGCCCAGGCCATGCAGAGAGAGTGTCTCTGTATACCCCTGTCTCCCCCAGCATTGTGTCCCTGTAAATAGTCCTATAAGCCCACGCCATGCAGAGAGAGTGTCTCTGTATACCCCTGTCTCCCCCAGCATTGTGTCCCTGTAAATAGTCCTATAAGCCCAGGCCATGCAGAGAGAGTGTCTCTGTATACCCCTGTCTCCCCCAGCATTGTCTCCCTGTAAATAGTCCTATAAGCCCAGGCCATGCAGAGAGAGTGTCTCTGTATACCCCTGTCTCCCCCAGCATTGTCTCCCTGTAAATAGTCCTATAAGCCCAGGCCATGCAGAGAGAGTGTCTCTGTATACCCCTGTCTCCCCCAGCATTGTCTCCCTGTAAATAGTCCTATAAGCCCAGGCCATGCAGAGAGAGTGTCTCTGTATACCCCTGTCTCCCCCAGCATTGTGTCCCTGTAAATAGTCCTATAAGCCCAGGCCATGCAGAGAGAGTGTCTCTGTATACCCCTGTCTCCCCCAGCATTGTGTCCCTGTAAATAGTCCTATAAGCCCAGGCCATGCAGAGAGAGTGTCTCTGTATACCCCTGTCTCCCCCAGCATTGTGTCCCTGTAAATAGTCCTATAAGCCCAGGCCATGCAGAGAGAGTGTCTCTGTATACCCCTGTCTCCCCCAGCATTGTGTCCCTGTAAATAGTCCTATAAACCCAGGCCATGCAGAGAGAGTGTCTCTGTATACCCCTGTCTCCCCCAGCATTGTGTCCCTGTAAATAGTCCTATAAGCCCAGGCCATGCAGAAGAGTGTCTCTGTATACCCCTGTCTCCCCCAGCATTGTGTCCCTGTAAATAGTCCTATAAGCCCAGGCCATGCAGAGAGAGTGTCTCTGTATACCCCTGTCTCCCCCAGCATTGTGTCCCTGTAAATAGTCCTATAAGCCCAGGCCATGCAGAGAGAGTGTCTCTGTATACCCCTGTCTCCCCCAGCATTGTCTCCCTGTAAATAGTCCTATAAGCCCACGCCATGCAGAGAGAGTGTCTCTGTATACCCCTGTCTCCCCCAGCATTGTGTCTCTGTAAATAGTCCTATAAGCCCAGGCCATGCAGAGTGAGTGTCTCTGTATACCCCTGTCTCCCCCAGCATTGTGTCTCTGTAAATAGTCCTATAAGCCCAGGCCATGCAGAGAGAGTGTCTCTGTATACCCCTGTCTCCCCCAGCATTGTGTCCCTGTAAATAGTCCTATAAGCCCAGGCCATGCAGAGAGAGTGTCTCTGTATACCCCTGTCTCCCCCAGCATTGTCTCCCTGTAAATAGTCCTATAAGCCCACGCCATGCAGAGAGAGTGTCTCTGTATACCCCTGTCTCCCCCAGCATTGTGTCTCTGTAAATAGTCCTATAAGCCCAGGCCATGCAGAGTGAGTGTCTCTGTATACCCCTGTCTCCCCCAGCATTGTCTTCCTGTAAATAGTCCTATAAGCCCACGCCATGCAGAGAGAGTGTCTCTGTATACCCCTGTCTCCCCCAGCACTGTCTTCCTGTAAATAGTCCTATAAGCCCAGGCCATGCAGAGAGAGTGTCTCTGTATACCCCTGTCTCCCCCAGCATTGTGTCCCTGTAAATAGTCCTATAAGCCCAGGCCATGCAGAGTGAGTGTCTCTGTATACCCCTGTCTCCCCCAGCACTGTCTTCCTGTAAATAGTCCTATAAGCCCACGCCATGCAGAGAGAGTGTCTCTGTATACCCCTGTCTCCCCCAGCATTGTGTCCCTGTAAATAGTCCTATAAGCCCAGGCCATGCAGAGTGAGTGTCTCTGTATACCCCTGTCTCCCCCAGCATTGTCTCCCTGTAAATAGTCCTATAAGCCCACGCCATGCAGAGAGAGTGTCTCTGTATACCCCTGTCTCCCCCAGCATTGTGTCTCTGTAAATAGTCCTATAAGCCCAGGCCATGCAGAGTGAGTGTCTCTGTATACCCCTGTCTCCCCCAGCATTGTCTTCCTGTAAATAGTCCTATAAGCCCACGCCATGCAGAGAGAGTGTCTCTGTATACCCCTGTCTCCCCCAGCACTGTCTTCCTGTAAATAGTCCTATAAGCCCAGGCCATGCAGAGAGAGTGTCTCTGTATACCCCTGTCTCCCCCAGCATTGTGTCCCTGTAAATAGTCCTATAAGCCCAGGCCATGCAGAGTGAGTGTCTCTGTATACCCCTGTCTCCCCCAGCACTGTCTTCCTGTAAATAGTCCTATAAGCCCACGCCATGCAGAGAGAGTGTCTCTGTATACCCCTGTCTCCCCCAGCACTGTCTTCCTGTAAATAGTCCTATAAGCCCACGCCATGCAGAGAGAGTGTCTCTGTATACCCCTGTCTCCCCCAGCATTGTCTCCCTGTAAATAGTCCTATAAGCCCAGGCCATGCAGAGTGAGTGTCTCTGTATACCCCTGTCTCCCCCAGCACTGTCTTCCTGTAAATAGTCCTATAAGCCCACGCCATGCAGAGAGAGTGTCTCTGTATACCCCTGTCTCCCCCAGCATTGTGTCCCTGTAAATAGTCCTATAAGCCCAGGCCATGCAGAGTGAGTGTCTCTGTATACCCCTGTCTCCCCCAGCATTGTGTCCCTGTAAATAGTCCTATAAGCCCAGGCCATGCAGAGAGAGTGTCTCTGTATACCCCTGTCTCCCCCAGCACTGTGTCCCTGTAAATAGTCCTATAAGCCCACGCCATGCAGAGAGAGTGTCTCTGTATACCCCTGTCTCCCCCAGCACTGTGTCCCTGTAAATAGTCCTATAAGCCCACGCCATGCAGAGAGAGTGTCTCTGTATACCCCTGTCTCCCCCAGCATTGTGTCCCTGTAAATAGTCCTATAAGCCCAGGCCATGCAGAGAGAGTGTCTCTGTATACCCCTGTCTCCCCCAGCACTGTGTCCCTGTAAATAGTCCTATAAGCCCACGCCATGCAGAGAGAGTGTCTCTGTATACCCCTGTCTCCCCCAGCATTGTGTCCCTGTAAATAGTCCTATAAGCCCAGGCCATGCAGAGAGAGTGTCTCTGTATACCCCTGTCTCCCCCAGCACTGTGTCCCTGTAAATAGTCCTATAAGCCCACGCCATGCAGAGTGAGTGTCTCTGTATACACCTGTCTCCCCCAGCATTGTGTCCCTGTAAATAGTCCTATAAGCCCAGGCCATGCAGAGAGAGTGTCTCTGTATACCCCTGTCTCCCCCAGCATTGTGTCCCTGTAAATAGTCCTATAAGCCCAGGCCATGCAGAGAGAGTGTCTCTGTATACCCCTGTCTCCCCCAGCATTGTCTCCCTGTAAATAGTCCTATAAGCCCAGGCCATGCAGAGTGAGTGTCTCTGTATACCCCTGTCTCCCCCAGCATTGTCTCCCTGTAAATAGTCCTATAAGCCCACGCCATGCAGAGAGAGTGTCTCTGTATACCCCTGTCTCCCCCAGCATTGTGTCCCTGTAAATAGTCCTATAAGCCCAGGCCATGCAGAGAGAGTGTCTCTGTATACCCCTGTCTCCCCCAGCATTGTGTCCCTGTAAATAGTCCTATAAGCCCAGGCCATGCAGAGAGAGTGTCTCTGTATACCCCTGTCTCCCCCAGCATTGTGTCCCTGTAAATAGTCCTATAAACCCAGGCCATGCAGAGAGAGTGTCTCTGTATACCCCTGTCTCCCCCAGCATTGTGTCCCTGTAAATAGTCCTATAAGCCCAGGCCATGCAGAGAGAGTGTCTCTGTATACCCCTGTCTCCCCCAGCATTGTGTCCCTGTAAATAGTCCTATAAGCCCAGGCCATGCAGAGAGAGTGTCTCTGTATACCCCTGTCTCCCCCAGCATTGTGTCCCTGTAAATAGTCCTATAAGCCCAGGCCATGCAGAGAGAGTGTCTCTGTATACCCCTGTCTCCCCCAGCATTGTGTCCCTGTAAATAGTCCTATAAGCCCAGGCCATGCAGAGAGAGTGTCTCTGTATACCCCTGTCTCCCCCAGCATTGTGTCCCTGTAAATAGTCCTATAAGCCCAGGCCATGCAGAGTGAGTGTCTCTGTATACCCCTGTCTCCCCCAGCATTGTGTCCCTGTAAATAGTCCTATAAGCCCACGCCATGCAGAGAGAGTGTCTCTGTATACCCCTGTCTCCCCAGCATTGTGTCCCTGTAAATAGTCCTATAAGCCCAGGCCATGCAGAGAGTGTCTCTGTATACCCCTGTCTCCCCCAGCACTGTCTCCCTGTAAATAGTCCTATAAGCCCACGCCATGCAGAGAGAGAGTCTCTGTATACCCCTGTCTCCCCCAGCACTGTGTCCCTGTAAATAGTCCTATAAGCCCACGCCATGCAGAGTGAGTGTCTCTGTATACCCCTGTCTCCCCCAGCATTGTGTCCCTGTAAATAGTCCTATAAGCCCACGCCATGCAGAGTGAGTGTCTCTGTATACCCCTGTCTCCCCCAGCATTGTGTCCCTGTAAATAGTCCTATAAGCCCACGCCATGCAGAGAGAGTGTCTCTGTATACCCCTGTCTCCCCCAGCATTGTGTCCCTGTAAATAGTCCTATAAGCCCAGGCCATGCAGAGAGAGTGTCTCTGTATACCCCTGTCTCCCCCAGCATTGTGTCCCTGTAAATAGTCCTATAAGCCCAGGCCATGCAGAGAGAGTGTCTCTGTATACCCCTGTCTCCCCCAGCATTGTCTCCCTGTAAATAGTCCTATAAGCCCAGGCCATGCAGAGAGAGTGTCTCTGTATACCCCTGTCTCCCCCAGCATTGTCTCCCTGTAAATAGTCCTATAAGCCCAGGCCATGCAGAGAGAGTGTCTCTGTATACCCCTGTCTCCCCCAGCACTGTCTCCCTGTAAATAGTCCTATAAGCCCAGGCCATGCAGAGAGAGTGTCTCTGTATACCCCTGTCTCCCCCAGCACTGTGTCCCTGTAAATAGTCCTATAAGCCCAGGCCATGCAGAGAGAGTGTCTCTGTATACCCCTGTCTCCCCCAGCATTGTCTCCCTGTAAATAGTCCTATAAGCCCAGGCCATGCAGAGAGAGTGTCTCTGTATACCCCTGTCTCCCCCAGCATTGTCTCCCTGTAAATAGTCCTATAAGCCCACGCCATGCAGAGAGAGTGTCTCTGTATACCCCTGTCTCCCCCAGCACTGTGTCCCTGTAAATAGTCCTATAAGCCCACGCCATGCAGAGAGAGTGTCTCTGTATACCCCTGTCTCCCCCAGCACTGTGTCCCTGTAAATAGTCCTATAAGCCCAGGCCATGCAGGGAGAGTGTCTCTGTATACCCCTGTCTCCCCCAGCATTGTGTCCCTGTAAATAGTCCTATAAGCCCACGCCATGCAGAGAGAGTGTCTCTGTATACCCCTGTCTCCCCCAGCATTGTGTCCCTGTAAATAGTCCTATAAGCCCACGCCATGCAGAGAGAGTGTCTCTGTATACCCCTGTCTCCCCCAGCATTGTGTCCCTGTAAATAGTCCTATAAGCCCACGCCATGCAGAGAGAGAGTCTCTGTATACCCCTGTCTCCCCCAGCATTGTGTCCCTGTAAATAGTCCTATAAGCCCAGGCCATGCAGAGTGAGTGTCTCTGTATACCCCTGTCTCCCCCAGCATTGTCTCCCTGTAAATAGTCCTATAAGCCCACGCCATGCAGAGAGAGTGTCTCTGTATACCCCTGTCTCCCCCAGCATTGTGTCCCTGTAAATAGTCCTATAAGCCCACGCCATGCAGAGAGAGTGTCTCTGTATACCCCTGTCTCCCCCAGCACTGTCTCCCTGTAAATAGTCCTATAAGCCCACGCCATGCAGAGAGAGTGTCTCTGTATACCCCTGTCTCCCCCAGCACTGTCTCCCTGTAAATAGTCCTATAAGCCCACGCCATGCAGAGAGAGTGTCTCTGTATACCCCTGTCTCCCCCAGCACTGTGTCCCTGTAAATAGTCCTATAAGCCCAGGCCATGCAGAGAGTGTCTCTGTATACCCCTGTCTCCCCCAGCATTGTGTCCCTGTAAATAGTCCTATAAGCCCAGGCCATGCAGAGAGTGTCTCTGTATACCCCTGTCTCCCCCAGCATTGTCTCCCTGTAAATAGTCCTATAAGCCCAGGCCATGCAGAGAGAGTGTCTCTGTATACCCCTGTCTCCCCCAGCATTGTGTCCCTGTAAATAGTCCTATAAGCCCACGCCATGCAGAGTGAGTGTCTCTGTATACCCCTGTCTCCCCCAGCATTGTGTCCCTGTAAATAGTCCTATAAGCCCAGGCCATGCAGAGAGAGTGTCTCTGTATACCCCTGTCTCCCCCAGCATTGTGTCCCTGTAAATAGTCCTATAAGCCCAGGCTATGCAGAGAGAGTGTCTCTGTATACCCCTGTCTCCCCCAGCATTGTGTCCCTGTAAATAGTCCTATAAGCCCACGCCATGCAGAGAGAGTGTCTCTGTATACCCCTGTCTCCCCCAGCATTGTGTCCCTGTAAATAGTCCTATAAGCCCACGCCATGCAGAGTGAGTGTCTCTGTATACCCCTGTCTCCCCCAGCATTGTGTCCCTGTAAATAGTCCTATAAGCCCACGCCATGCAGAGTGAGTGTCTCTGTATACCCCTGTCTCCCCCAGCATTGTCTCCCTGTAAATAGTCCTATAAGCCCAGGCCATGCAGAGAGAGTGTCTCTGTATACCCCTGTCTCCCCCCAGCATTGTCTCCCTGTAAATAGTCCTATAAGCCCAGGCCATGCAGAGTGAGTGTCTCTGTATACCCCTGTCTCCCCTGCATTGTCTCCCTGTAAATAGTCCTATAAGCCCACGCCATGCAGAGAGAGTGTCTCTGTATACCCCTGTCTCCCCCAGCATTGTGTCCCTGTAAATAGTCCTATAAGCCCAGGCCATGCAGAGAGAGTGTCTCTGTATACCCCTGTCTCCCCCAGCATTGTGTCCCTGTAAATAGTCCTATAAGCCCAGGCCATGCAGAGAGAGTGTCTCTGTATACCCCTGTCTCCCCCAGCATTGTGTCCCTGTAAATAGTCCTATAAACCCAGGCCATGCAGAGAGAGTGTCTCTGTATACCCCTGTCTCCCCCAGCATTGTGTCCCTGTAAATAGTCCTATAAGCCCAGGCCATGCAGAGAGAGTGTCTCTGTATACCCCTGTCTCCCCCAGCACTGTGTCCCTGTAAATAGTCCTATAAGCCCACGCCATGCAGAGAGAGTGTCTCTGTATACCCCTGTCTCCCCCAGCATTGTGTCCCTGTAAATAGTCCTATAAGCCCAGGCCATGCAGAGTGAGTGTCTCTGTATACCCCTGTCTCCCCCAGCACTGTCTCCCTGTAAATAGTCCTATAAGCCCACGCCATGCAGAGAGAGTGTCTCTGTATACCCCTGTCTCCCCCAGCATTGTGTCCCTGTAAATAGTCCTATAAGCCCAGGCCATGCAGAGAGTGTCTCTGTATACCCCTGTCTCCCCCAGCATTGTGTCCCTGTAAATAGTCCTATAAGCCCAGGCCATGCAGAGAGTGTCTCTGTATACCCCTGTCTCCCCCAGCATTGTCTCCCTGTAAATAGTCCTATAAGCCCAGGCCATGCAGAGAGAGTGTCTCTGTATACCCCTGTCTCCCCCAGCATTGTCTCCCTGTAAATAGTCCTATAAGCCCAGGCCATGCAGAGAGAGTGTCTCTGTATACCCCTGTCTCCCCCAGCATTGTGTCCCTGTAAATAGTCCTATAAGCCCAGGCCATGCAGAGAGAGTGTCTCTGTATACCCCTGTCTCCCCCAGCATTGTGTCCCTGTAAATAGTCCTATAAGCCCAGGCCATGCAGAGAGAGTGTCTCTGTATACCCCTGTCTCCCCCAGCATTGTGTCCCTGTAAATAGTCCTATAAGCCCAGGCCATGCAGAGAGTGTCTCTGTATACCCCTGTCTCCCCCAGCATTGTCTCCCTGTAAATAGTCCTATAAGCCCAGGCCATGCAGAGAGAGTGTCTCTGTATACCCCTGTCTCCCCCAGCATTGTGTCCCTGTAAATAGTCCTATAAGCCCAGGCCATGCAGAGAGAGTGTCTCTGTATACCCCTGTCTCCCCCAGCATTGTGTCCCTGTAAATAGTCCTATAAGCCCAGGCCATGCAGAGTGAGTGTCTCTGTATACCCCTGTCTCCCCCAGCATTGTGTCCCTGTAAATAGTCCTATAAGCCCAGGCCATGCAGAGAGAGTGTCTCTGTATACCCCTGTCTCCCCCAGCATTGTGTCCCTGTAAATAGTCCTATAAGCCCAGGCCATGCAGAGAGAGTGTCTCTGTATACCCCTGTCTCCCCCAGCATTGTGTCCCTGTAAATAGTCCTATAAGCCCAGGCCATGCAGAGAGAGTGTCTCTGTATACCCCTGTCTCCCCCAGCACTGTCTTCCTGTAAATAGTCCTATAAGCCCACGCCATGCAGAGAGAGTGTCTCTGTATACCCCTGTCTCCCCCAGCATTGTGTCCCTGTAAATAGTCCTATAAGCCCACGCCATGCAGAGAGAGAGTCTCTGTATACCCCTGTCTCCCCCAGCATTGTGTCCCTGTAAATAGTCCTATAAGCCCAGGCCATGCAGAGTGAGTGTCTCTGTTTACCCCTGTCTCCCCCAGCATTGTCTCCCTGTAAATAGTCCTATAAGCCCACGCCATGCAGAGAGAGTGTCTCTGTATACCCCTGTCTCCCCCAGCATTGTGTCCCTGTAAATAGTCCTATAAGCCCACGCCATGCAGAGAGAGTGTCTCTGTATACCCCTGTCTCCCCCAGCACTGTCTCCCTGTAAATAGTCCTATAAGCCCACGCCATGCAGAGAGAGTGTCTCTGTATACCCCTGTCTCCCCCAGCACTGTGTCCCTGTAAATAGTCCTATAAGCCCACGCCATGCAGAGAGAGTGTCTCTGTATACCCCTGTCTCCCCCAGCACTGTGTCCCTGTAAATAGTCCTATAAGCCCACGCCATGCAGAGAGAGTGTCTCTGTATACCCCTGTCTCCCCCAGCACTGTGTCCCTGTAAATAGTCCTATAAGCCCACGCCATGCAGAGAGAGTGTCTCTGTATACCCCTGTCTCCCCCAGCATTGTGTCCCTGTAAATAGTCCTATAAGCCCACGCCATGCAGAGAGAGTGTCTCTCTATACCCCTGTCTCCCCCAGCATTGTCTCCCTGTAAATAGTCCTATAAGCCCACGCCATGCAGAGCGAGTGTCTCAGCCTCCTGTATCATTAGTGCTTGGCATACTCCTCATTATATGTTTTGTCTCATACAGATTTCTGTTCCGCCTCCTGTGAGGTTTTGCAGTATTACTAGTCAGAGGAGATGGATAATCACGGTTATAATGAGACCTAAACACACCTACACATAGTGAAAATAAATGAGGAGGCAAGACCTTTCCTATGGTGGGGGGTTCACCTTGTCCAAGTCACTTGCAAAATCCCCATATTTCCAGAATCAGTATTGAAGAAATAGTGCCTCCATGAGAGCGTCAGTCCAGCTCCTGCACCATCTATCCCGGCTCTTGGCAGTGATAATGACAGTAGGGCTTACTATCCCTTATGTAGGTTTGCCTGGAGACCTGTGTAAAGCTGTCACTAAACCTCGCTCCTTTCACTGCTGCTTGTTTGTGCAGATGGCTGAAGAGCTAGCAAAGCAGCTGGCTGGCTACAAAGCCCAACTCCAACAGGTGGAGTCAGCCCTCACCGCCAATGGGGAGAACGAGGACTTGCTGAAGCTGAAAAAAGATTTGCAGGTGAGTGTCGCTGGGCACGTGCTCCGGGGCACAGTACATACCATGCCAAGGTGTCTCCAGTTCTGGTTGAGGGTGGATGTCTCTCAATGTTTCTGCTTAATGGCTCAATTTTAGTGTTTGTATTGGGGTTTGAAGGGGGCAATTCATTTCTTAGCGATGTGCCACCAAACACAGCTCAGTCCTTTAGACTGTAAGCTCTCACGAGCAGGGACCTCATGTGCTTTTCCTTACCTCACTTATACCCTCATGTCCTCACTGTCTACAGCAGCACCAGATCTTCGGCTTCTGCCATCCCTATACTGATTTGGGTAGTTAGATAGATATAGATAATAGGCGATGATTGGGTTGCATTGAATTACCCCTTATATGTGCAGGGTAGACACCGGGTGTTTCTTGAAAATATATCCCACTGTGCTTATAATGTTAGCTCTTACTGGCAGGGCCCTCCGTCCTCTTGCTCATCCCTCTACACTAGCCTTGTTTCCACTGTCAGCAGCTTTGATCCTGTCCCAGGTTACTGACTGCTATTGTTTTTGTCTGTCAGCGGCAGGAACGGTCAGGTGATCTGACCTTTCATACACGGCCCAGGCTATCAGCGCTGCTATCGTGTAGATAGCGCCGCTAATGACAGAGGCGCTATGCATTTACCACGCAACCCTTGATCATACATCGGGGAGAAGCGGTATCAGCGCTGCTTACATTTCCCCCTTTGTGTCAACATATAATTAATCATAGGGTCATATCCAATTAGCCCCGAACACTGTTCAGGCGCTAATTGATTCCCGCAATCGGTGAAAACCAGTGATTTTTTTTTTTTTTTGCCGATAATCCCCGATTTTCGCTGATATTTTTTTCTCCCTATCCTTTTAATTCGGGCGAAATAATAGGCTAGTTCGCCCGTTAACACATAGGAGCCGCGATAAGCTCGCGGCCCTATGTGTTCTCGCCTTTTTTGGGCCGAAAAAACGGTACTTATCGTGGATTATTTATCGGGACACCTCAAGTCTCGAAAAAAAACCCTGATAAGTGCCGTCGTCAGGCCGACTTCGAGACTAATTGGATAGCCCCGGGTGAGCTAATTAGCTGCGGTAATTTACCGTGGCTAATTGGATATGGCCATAATATCCTATATTTAACCATTTGCTATGTATAGACTCTGAAATAGACTGCATTACAAATTACCTCTCTCACCATCTTTAGCCCTTTGAGTCCCCTCTCTATGGCCGGCTCACTTTTCCCAACTAGGTCGGTATAGAAAAAACAGCATAAATCTCTTCATGCTAGTTTGTATGAAGGCGTAGCCATTGGCAATGCTATGCAGTGGATGGGGCAGGCTGATCACATTACAGCTGGCCTTTGAAGGTGATGGAAGTGTCTCTAGTGGTGAGTCTATATAGCCATTAGGTAGCGTGTGGGGAGGCGCGGTGTAACGTCAGGGTAGCTCTGCACTGTCTGACCGTAAGTCTTATCTAAAATATTTACTAGTGACCCATGTCCTTCATTTTCAGGAAGTCATCGAATTAACTAAAGACCTTCTGTCGTCACAACCTTCCGAAGCTCCCGACAGTTCCGATGACGTCTCCTTTGCTGCTGGCAGCCATTCCTGGAAAGTGGGGGAGAGGTGTATGTCTGTTTGGAATGACGATGGACAGTAAGTGGAAAGCAGCAACCTCTTTACATTTCCTATGACACGGTTCTGTCAGACGGTAAGAGGGGAGGGGGTGAGTTGCCGCTAATTCTGCGCTATGAGATGCGGTCACAGCCAGCTGTAGGAGGGGAATGGGTATGAAATACCACCGGCCGCATGGCCGGCGGTTCGATTCCTGTCAGCGGCAGCCCGACAGGAGCAGAGTGCAACGCAGCGGAAGCCCGACAGCGCTGGAAATCCCGATCGTGGATAGGTAAGTATCACCTAACCTAACCCCCCTGACCCTAACCCTCCTTAGGGATGCCTAACCCTAACTTCCCCCCCAAGTGCCTAACTCTAATCCCCCCTCTAAGTGCCTAACCCTAACCACCCCCTTCCCCGCTGCCTAAACCTAAGTCCTCCGGGGGGGTGCCTAACCCTAAGTCCCCCCCAGTATGGAATGTACTGGGGAAACGGATGTAGATGTTCTATAAAAATTGGTCTGGTCATTGAGACGTGATGGGGTTATGATATTATTAATATTATTGTTTATTTGTCGGTACACAGCGCATAAACAAGTGAACAAGAAGCCAGTGACTTACAGTACAATACAGTGCAGGACAGGGACATGGTTTATATACGTTGCTGCAGTAGCCATCATAACATTCAAATAAGCAACAAGGCGTAAACAACCGAGTGTTAGGTGCCCGAGTGAGGAGTAAATAGGAGTATAAGTAAGGAGAAGCACAAAAGGGTAGCTTACATTCTAATGGGGAGGGGCAGACAGACAGACGGGTGACACAGGTGGGGTAGACAGGGAGGAAGGAGCATTGTAGCAGTGGCTTTTATCACCATGAATGATGACTGAGCACCCGCTTTGGGGCCCTTGCACTGGTTTTGTAGCAGACTGATTGCACTGTATGCTGAGTCCCGTATTGTTCCAAACCTTTACTCACATGCTTACAGTCACAATCTCTTTACAGGTGGTATGAGGCCGAGATCGAAGAGATAGACGAGGAGAACGGGACAGCGGCCATCACCTTCTTGGGTTATGGAAACGCAGAAGTCATATCGCTGCTGAACCTGAAGCCGTTAGAGGAGGGACGGAAAGCCAAGGAGGACAGCAGCAGCCTTCCCATGTCTAAGTGAGTATCTCTCCCAACCCACAAACCCCGAAGATGTTCGTTCTGTCTGTCACTAAATCTGGGGGAGTCGGTCTTTGATAAAAATAAGTTTTTCATTGGGTGCTGCCTTCTGCGCAAATCTTTCCTGCATGTGTGGCTGCTGACTTGGTTCCTTGTTCTCATTACCGTCTCCTTTGGGGTATTTGGGATCATTAAAGAGAGTTTGTGGCTTCTGACGTATTTAGATGTATTTTTGGGGTGCGCAAGAGCCCGTGAAAGGTGGTCTTACTCCCCGGGCGGCAGTGCGGCGAATCGGGAAAATAATCGGATGCTTTGTTTCAGGAAAGAAATGATTGCTCAGCAGAGGGAGTACAAGAAGAAGAAGGCGTTGAAAAAAGCGCAGAGAATAAAGGAATTGGAGCAGGAGCGCGAAGACCAGAAATCAAAATGGCAGCAATTTAATAACAAGGCTTATTCTAAAAACAAGAAGGGACAGGTACACTCTCTCCTCTTCATCCTGTGCCCATCATAGAGGGGGCTCCCATGTCACCATCTTGCTGTTTTGTTTCTTTCAATGTGGCCCCCAATCTTAGCGTCCCTGCCTAATACAGAAAGCAGTTCGTTTGACAATCTTAAGTCCGTCTACAGTCGTCATGTCAACAGTATTTTGTAGACTCCACAATGCCGACACTGGTAATGATATTTAAAGCATTGTAACTGTCGGCATTAGTCTGGAGATGAGTGGTTAGGTCTTGGGCCAGTTTCAGATCTCAGAATGAGGGAACAACCTCAGCACAGATGTCTGTAAATGATGTAGTTTTGTCTCGTTCTGAGATCCGAAATTAGCGGGAAGACCCGAACCAAAACCAAACCGCTCAACTCTACTTTAACGATGATTCCAGAGCTGTCTTATCCCTGAGTTATTGCAGGGTCAGTTACATGTTTACTCTGTAACTCCGTATCCCCCACAGTGTTCTCCCCAGAAATTTTTTCCAGCCGGGTGGCATCCAAAAGTACCCGGGCCTTCGCAATTATGCGCGCGCCGGGAAAAGGGGTATCTCCCTTACCAATCCAGCCCGACAGTTCTCAGGCTTCTCTCCCACTGGCTCTGTCAAAAGTGCCCATTATACAGTGCCCCCTGTAGTTTTCCCCTTTATGCATTGCCCCCTGTAGTTTAACTTTGCCCTTATGCATTGCCCCCAGACTGGTCCCTTATGTAGTGCCCCCAGACTGGCCCCTTATGCAGTGCCCCCAGGTTTAATAGTGTCCCTTATGCGGTGCCCCCAGACTGGTCCTGGCCCCAGCCCAGCACTTACCTTTACTGGCTGAACACACCCGCTGCCTCGCGCTGACTGGATCTAATTAGATCCAGCAGGCACGCGGGGCAGGCTCCTCATGTCGCGGGTGACATCTTCCGCACAGTGCATCACTGGGAACGCTGGCCTCTAAAGCGATCGGAGGCTTCTTTAGCCTCCGGTCACTTCAGAGGCCAGTGGGGGTCAGCGGGTAAAAGTGCTGGGCGGCAGGCTGTTTCTGCCGGGCGATGCTCCCGTAGAAAACAGCCTGGGGAGAACACTTCCCCATATACATGGAAAATCTGAGTTGTCATGTATAAAAGGTACTTTTCCTTGTGAACATCCCCGTTACTTTTTTATCTTTTATATATAAAATCAATTGTCCTGAGTGACTGACTCATCAACGCCCAGCCCAAACCCCTGGACCTAGAAACATGAAAATTGGGGAGTATACGCCTTCCATGACATAGGTAACCACTAAGAAGGGTTTTTTCAAAGTTAGACTCGTAAGGGGGTGCAGAGGGCTTAAATGTTCCCCCCCCCCCCCCCCAGTGCAATGTCCTGCCTGACTGTCTCATGGTGGCTGCAGTACTGTTTAATATTCAAACACCAACTGAAACCCCAAGTCTTGCCAACCATCACTGGCAGTTGGTGTGTCTCCCCTATTTGAACAGTGAGGGATGAGGATGTGTTACTACAGAGGTGAGGGAGGGGATTGTGTTAGTACAAGTGTGAGCGAAGGACTGTGTTACTACATAGGTGAGAGGAAAATGTGTTAAAACAGCAGTGAGAGGGGAATGTGTTACTATAGAGCTGATGGAGGGGAATTTGTTACTATGTAAGTGATGGAGGGGAAGGTGTTACTATAGAGGTGAGGGAGGTGAATGTGTTACTACACAGGTGGGGTCGGAGAATGGCAAATGTTACTATGGGGCGAGGGAGGGAAATGTTACTACTACAAAGTGGAGGGGAAGAATGGGTTACTGCAGGAGTACTATGTTACTATGGAAGTGAGGGAGGGGAATGTGTAACTACATGTGTGAGGGAGGGATTGTATTTCTACACAGGTGAGGGAGAGGAATGTCAAATGTGTTACAACACGGACGAGGGAGGGGTGAGGTGTTACTACAGAGGTGGGCAAGGATAATGTGTTACTACAGTGGTGAGGGAGTGAAATGTGTTAGTACACAGGTGATGGATGGTAATGTTTTACTATAGCAGTGATGTATTGCTATAGAGGTGAAGGATTAATGTGTTACTGAAATGGTGAGATGGAAACAGTAAATATCTAAGATCTATCTGGGTGAAACAGAGTACATCAGCTAGTATATATCATACATGCGATAAGCAGCACCCAGTAAATGCAGTGTGTGTTGTAGTCTGCGGGTTGGGTCGGAATGGTTTCAGTTTCTGAGCAGTTCTCTGCCTTATGGCCTGTTTGGCATTAAGTGTCTGCAGGGATGTAAGTGCTTTGTAGAAGGTAATGTAGACAGGGTAATTAAAATGCTGATTATTAGACTGTTAGCAACATGTTACTGTCCCTTTATAATGTATAATTCGCTACATGCCAAGAGTAGCCATGTTTGCGACGTGAAACCATGTATGGTGATTACATTCTAACACCGTATCAACTTATCCAGCTGCTGCAGTGTATGTAATAAGTTATTATATTGTAATGACTAGCCCTGGGGACGCCCATGACACCGGACTGTTGTTCTAGGGGTTTCTTTATGTTGAATTGTCAGGGAGTGCATTTTTTTGTTATTCTGAGTCTTCTGATATTTATGTAGTACAGTGATTTTCAACTGGAGGCACACTATGCAAGATTGTAAAGTCTGTCAAGGCGCACTATGCGGCGATGAGGCGTGCGCAACCTAGAAGAAAACATACATAATGGCTCCCACATAAAAAGACACATATACATTGGCCCGCACAGGAATAACACACATACATTGGCCTCCACAGGAATAAAACACACTACATTGGCCTCCACAGGAATAACACGCATACATTGGCCTCCACAGGAATAAAACTCATACATTGGCCTCCACAGGAATAAAACTTATATACATTGACCTCCACAGGAATAAAACACATACATTGGGCCCCACAGGAATAAAACACACTACATTGGCCTCCACAGGAATAAAACACACTACATTGGCCTCCATAGGAATGAAATGCATACATTGGCCTCCACAGGAATAAAACACACTACATTGGCCTCCACAGGAATAAAACTCATATACATTGGCCTTCACAGGAATAAAACTCATATACATTGGCCTCCACAGGAATAAAACACACTACATTGGCCTCCACAGGAATAAAACACACATACATTGGCCTCCATAGGAATGAAACGCATACATTGGCCTCCACAGGAATAAAACACACTACATTGGCCTCCACAGGAATAAAACACACTACATTGGCCTCCACAGGAATAAAACACACTACATTGGCCTCCATAGGAATGAAACGCATACAATGGCCCCCACAGGAATAAAACGCGCATACGTTGGCCCCCACAGGAATAAAACACGCATACATTGGCCCCCACAGGAATAAAACACGCATACATTGGCCCCCACAGGAATAAAACACGCATACATTGGCCTCCACAGGAATAAAACACGCATACATTGGCCCCCACAGGAATAAAACTCATATACATTGGCCCCCACAGGAATAAAACTCATATACATTGGCCCCCACAGGAATAAAACACATATACATTGGCCCCCACAGGAATAAAACACATATACATTGGCCCCCACAGGAATAAAACTCATATACATTGGCCCCCACAGGAATAAAACTCATATACATTGGCCCCCACAGGAATAAAACTCGCATACATTGGCCCCCACAGGAATAAAACTCGCATACATTGGCCCCCACAGGAATAAAACACGCATACATTGGCCCCCAAAGATACAAAAAAGCATTGGCTGGCCGCCAAAAGGGAAAAAAAACCACGTTGCTCCCACATAAAAAATAAATGTAAATTTTTCTGGCCCTACCTGTTCCTCATCGGCTTGGGTGTTGGGTGCACACAGTGCAGAGCTGTCAGCAGCATCCAGGTGGGCAGGAGGGAGGGCTGACTGGTAGGGCGTGTGTGACCTGTAATGTCACGCCGCTGCGTCTACACAGGTCATGGCCTGGGCGTGCCTGAGCCTCCCAGAAGAGCTCAGCGGCAGTGCTGCCTGGCCCGCAGTACACTTATCTGACACCGCGGCACACATGACAACCGTCCCGGTAGCGCACAACATGATGCCACCGCATTCACAAGACGCTTTTTGTTGTAAGTTTTTTGCTTGAGTCCACCTATAGTGCTCCTAGATCCCTGTCACATGATCTCTGTGCGCAGTGACACGCTTCAAGCCTTCAGAGAACGAAGAACTTACCGTAGCGCTACGACGCTCCTGTGAAGAAAGTTGGAGGGGAGGGGGTTGTGTTACTCAAAAGCCTTACATGCTGCTTCCGAGCTAATTGCTGCCATGTCCAATAGGAAGAACGCCCCCTTTAATTCTCCCCACAGAGCCATTGTAGGGGAGCTCTGCACTAAATACAAGTTCATTTCTGTATTCATCTTATATTCTGATGGTTTTTCTTTTTGTTTTTATATTTAGGTGAAGAGAAGCATTTTCGCTTCCCCCGAAAGCGTCACCGGAAAGGTCGGAGTGGGCACCTGCGGCATTGCTGACAAACCGATGACACAGTACCAAGACACTTCCAAATACAACGTGCGGCACCTGATGCCGCAGTAACGCGCGCCAGACCCCCAGCCCGACACTGACCTTTTTATTGTTCTATTTTTCTAAAACTAAATTATTTGTTGTCCTATGAGGAATAAACTGGGCTCAGCGATCATTTATTTGGTTTGGAAGCGCAAGGATTTTGGAAACTAGAAGTCAGGTTTTGCGTTACTTCCACCCCCACGCAGAGCCCTCTATATAGTTTGAGGCTGTATAAGGGAGCGTTTAACGCGTATACATCATATGCATGTAGTGGAGCCCTCCATACTGATCAGAAAGCATCCTATTCATGGTTTAGGACATAGTAACACATCTGAGGCGCATGGAACCTCAAACCTCATGCATTTAATATTCCTAGCGAAGAGGTATCCGTTTAGTGGACGGAACCAATATTCGTCCGGTGTCCGCATTGTCTCAGTGACAATCCCGATGTAAGTAGTCTGAGGATGCCTTTAGCTCTATGTGATCAGGAGCAGGTGGGGCACTTGCCGACTTTTACAGAACCGTTGCGCTGCGAAGATGCAGCCGAGGTCTGAGAGTTTTTTGGGGAGGGGGTTAAATAAAATTCAGCCAGTTTGGTGGACTCTGTTATGTAGAGTCATAGATGCTTGGTCTTTTATCTCATAGAAAGTTTTTTGTTTTTGTTTTTTTGGTCTAGAAGTACATTGCAAAAATAACACTGTTGTCCTTTAAAACGGGATAGTAGCAAAATCTGCTGCATGACTTAAACACACGTTAGGGGCTCCGAGGTCACCTCGGGAATCCACAGGAAATTCGTTTAACTTCAACAAATCTTCTATTTTTTTTTTTACACCTGTTCCTCATATACAGCTGATATTACAAACCTGGAATTGTTTTACTCAGAAGTGAACGGGTAGCCTGGTGCGTTCTGTAGATATCGTTTTTGTATATATGTGTAGTGGATTGTGTGATGTTTCGCTCCATTCAGGTCTATGGGCAGATACTGACTTGACCGCTGTTCTGGTGTAAATAGGACATCTGTACCCCCCACCCCCCCTGTATTAATGATATCTTGTACAGATTCTGGGAGGTTTGCCCTGCAAGTCAGCAGTTTGGTTGCACAATGACTGAATCCGGATGCTGAGGAAACATTTTTTTTGTTTTTGAATAGTCCTATCCAGCAGTATTTTGCCCCCTGGCCCTTGTCTGTTTCATGGACTACTGTTCGGCTGTTATCGCATGAAACCATCCCAAAATTATCCGTCTCACTGGGTAAAAAACATCATCTGCGCTTAACGTAAGGCGGCATTTCATGACTTCCTGTCTTGCGTTTGAGAACGGCAATGCAGGAGTGTGACAGGAAAGGGGGGTAGTTAGCGAGGTTTAACCTCCATATCTGCAACAAGCAGTTAAACTACTACATTGCTGGACGCTGACTTTTGTATAACAAGTGTGAATTTCAGTTTTGTATGTATCTTTTTATGAAATAAAATATTTTAAAAGCCACAAAACACACCTCTACATCGGGGCCTACAAAAGTCACAACATCTATTTTGTAACATTGTGCAATAAATACAAACTTCTGTGTACTGTATTGCCTGTCTGTGGTGCTAAATAGCTGATACCGGTTTGTCTAGAGCAGACCGGTCGCCTGCTGCAGCCATACAGTCAGGTGCATAAATATTGGGACATTGACAGAATTTTCATATTTTGGCCTCTATTCACCACCACAATGACTTTGACATGAAACAAACAAGATGTGCTTTAACTGCAGACTTTCAGATTTAGTTTGAGGGTAATTACATCCAAATCAGGTGAACGGTGTAGGAATTACAACGGTTTCTATATGTGCCTCCCACTTTTGAAGGGGCCAAAAGTAATGGGACAAACTAAACAATCCTAAATCAAACTTTCACTTTTTAATACTTTGTTGCAAATCCTTTGCAGTCAATTACAGCCTGAAGTCTGGAACGCATAGACATCACCAGACGCTGGGTTTCATCTATGTCTTCAGTTCCTGCTTGTTCTTGGGGCATTTTCCCTTCAATTTGGTCTTCATCAAGTAAAATGCATGCTCAATCGGATTCAGGTCAGGGAATTGACTTGGCCATTGCATAACATTCCACTTTTTAGCCTTAAAAAACTCTTTGGTTGCTTTTGCAGTATGTTTCGGGTCATTGTCCATCTGCACTGTGAAGCGCCGTCCAATGAGTTCTGAAGCATTTGACAGAATATGAGCATATAATATTGCCAGAAACACTTCAGAATTCATTCTGCTGCTTTTGTCAGCAGTCACATCATCAATAAATACAAGGGAACCAGTTCCATTGGCAGCCATACATGCCCACGCCATGACACTACCACCACCATGCTTCACTGATGAGGTGGTATGTTTTGGATCATGAGCAGTTCCTTTCCTTCTCCATACTCTTCTCTTCCCATCACTCTGGTACAAGTTGATCTTTGTCTCATCTGGCCATAGGATGTTGTTCCAGAACTGTAATGGCTTTTTTAGATGTTGTTTGGCAAACTCTAATCTGGTCTTCCTGTTTTTGTGGCTCACCAATGGTTTACATCTTGTGGTGAACCCTCTATATTCACCCTTGTGAAGTCTTATCTTGATTGTTGACTTTGACACATATACACCTACCTCCTGGAGAGTGTTCCAAACAGTTGATTTGGCCACACCTAATGTTTTTGCTATCTCTCTGATGGGTTTGTTTTGGTTTTTCAGCCTAATGATGGCTTGCTTCACTGATAGTGACAGCTCTTTGGATCTCATATGAGAGTCGACAGCAACTGATTCTAAATGCAAATGTCACACCTAGAATCAACTCCAGACCTTTTACCTGCTTAATTGATAATGAAATAATGAGGGAATAGCTCACACCTGTCCATGAAATAGCTTTTGAGGTGATAGTCCCATTACTTTTGGCCCCTTAAAAAGTGGGAGGCACATATAGAAACTGTTGTAATTCCTACACTGTTCACCTGATGTAATTAGAGTCAAATTAAATCTGAAAGGCTGCATTTAAAGCACATATTGTTTTTCATTTCAAAGGCATTGTGGTGGTGAATAGAGGCCAAAATATGAAAATTCTGTCAATGTCCCAATATTTATGCACCTGACTGTATATATGTCAACATGTCGGTGTCTAAATCCCGACTGGGATTGAAGACTGGCGTTAAAATGCAGATGATGGGAGGGAGGGGGGGGGGGGTTGTGTGCATTAGGCTTTGGCACACCTTCGGGGAGGGTTAGAGTTGGGCTAGGGGGAGGGTTAGGTTTAAGGTGCAGGGAGGGGTGGTTAGGCATCACCTAGGGGTGCCATTGTTTTTCTCCTGAAGTCCATGGCAGCCTTTTAAAATGGGATGTAATCAAGCAAATACAATAGGGAGATCCACAAAGTAACAAGGTGTATATGCTCCATAATCAAACACTTATTTAAGTGTCCTTGGGGAGAACACGTTTCCTAAACGGAGTCAGCGGAAGATAATAGATGCCCATCGTGCAAAGTTCCGTCACGTACCCCAACCCACTTTGATCACGGTTTATTACAGTGGGCTTCCACTATTTCTGGCACTTTAGTCACATTTCCTGTAGGTCATTTCCCTGATCCATCTGGAAGGGGCATCATTCTGAGACCCCTCTAAAATCTCAATCTTTTCTGTATTTTCAAGATGCTCTAGAGCAATGTTTTTCCAAAACTCACTTCTCAGGGAGCACCAACAGTGCATGGATTCCCTGTTTGTGCACAGGTGTAGTCATTAGTGGCTGACACATTTTTAAAAGATCCACAGGTGGAGCTAATTATTTCACATGTGATCTGTGAGGAGACCTGGAAAACTTGCACTGTTAGCGCTCCCTGAGAAATGAGTTTGGGAAACCCCTGCCCTAGACAACAACACAGTAATCCTCACTAACTCCAGTGAATGCTGGTCTTTCTTGCTGTTTTTAAAAAGATGGTACATGTTCTAAGAAACACTTTATCCGTGTAGATACTTAAAAGCTGTTCCTTGCACCACATGGGTGCCTGTAACTATTTCTCCTCCATCCACTAGGGAACACTAGAGCTTCAGACGGTGGGTTGAGTAGAGCCTGGTACTTTAACAATCAAAAAGTGTGACTGTCTCCTCCCCCATCATCCCCAGTTTTTATAATGTGCCTGAGAAGAACCGGTGCACATGGGGCTGTCTCCATCTCTATTTTCTAATTTTTATTAATTATATTTATTACAAGCCTTGAAGACAGGAGGACTGCTGCTGTGACAGTTTTCCTAGACCGTGGGAGCCGCCAGGGAGGGTACTGCCTACTGCAGCCTGTGTCTGGTCACCCTTATGGAGGGGGCGCCAACCTAATATGGGGCTATTGAGTCACAGCTGAAACCGGCTTGTGTCCGAGTCCCCTGCTCCCCCCTCCTTGCCCAGAACTCTGACTGCCGCCGCATCAGTGAGTATACAGCTCCTGATTAGCAGGAGAGCTGTTCCTTTACAGCTGGGCAAGTGACAGGCGGTCTTGTACCAAAGGCGACTTTTGTATTTCTGCCATGCCGGGGCTTGCACTATAGAAGCTCCGGTGACTGCTTATACGGGGGCACTTGTACTGAGCTGCTTCAGTGCGGCTGTCATGCCAGTGCTTTATTGGGAGAGGCGCTGGCTTTTATCGGCCTTGCGATGAGTTCCTTGTGGTAGGGTCTCATCTGCTGCAAGCCCCAGTGAGCTTCCTGCTCAAATAGTGCAGGAAGTCTCCACTACTGACATCACGAGTGATGTCAGTAGGGCCGCCCACAAACGTCAGGCGTTCCTTCAGGAACACCTCCATTTGCCCAGCCACCCCCCCCCCTCCCCGCCTACAAAACTGGGCGAGCTGTCGAACATCGACAGCCGCTCCATTTCTAGTGAGCCCCGGAGCGAGTGAATTTCTCACTTGCTATGGGGCTTGCGCACACGCAGTCATGCAGCCAAACCAACGACCTGCTTGCGAGCGCAGAACCAGCGTGGGCTCAGGATCTAGACCGCTCTGTGGATAGTCTTGCCCAGGTTATGGGTTCTGTGCCTAAGTCTGAGAATCCTGAAGCAGATCACTCGTCTCAGGAGGAGGAAGGGGATGGCAGTGGCCTGGCAGAATCCGGACCGTAAGCACCAGATCCCTAGTCTGTTTTTCTCCCTTTATCCAATGGGAGACACCGCCACCTGTAGATTCTTCGGTTTCTCTTGGAAACTACATTAAAATCCATTTATACTGCTGCTGGCGCACTTCTCAGACTGGCAGTGGTCGGCTCTTGGTTCAAAAAGGCAGTGGAGAAGTGGATGGAACAATTGTCGGAAGGTCTAAAAGTCAAACACCCTGCGGGCAGATTTTATTACCTTGGTGGAGCATATTGAGGAATCTGCAGTATATTTGGGAGACATCTCCAGAGATGTCGGCCAGGTAGGCGCTAGGATTTCTGCTTCAGCTGTCTCTGCTCGCTGGGCTCTTTGGCTTCGTGCTTGGCAAGCGGACGCGGAGTCTAAACGGGCGGTAGAAGCTCTTCCTGAAACAGGTGACAGTTTATTTTGTCCTGAGTTGGACGTGGATATCTCTGGCTACTGGGGGGTAAGAGCACTTGTCTACCTTCTTCAGCTCCACCACGTCGCTCATTTAAAGGACCTTTTCGCTCCTTTCGAGCTCCAGAGAGATTTCAGGGTCGACCCACGAGGTTCGTCTTCAGCAGGTTGAGGAGGCTGCACAACTTTTCCAGTCGAGCCTTTGAAACAACTAGTTTCTCTTTCATCCACTAGGGGACACTGGAGGTTGCTTACGCTGGGGTATAGAGGCGTGGATAGCTGGAGCTGGCACTATAAATAATTTAGAAGTGTGAAGCTCCTTCCCCTCTATGCCCCACCAGCCCTCAGTTTTAGAAAATGTGCCCTTTGGATCTGGTCACAATCTGCTGTGCTCCAGCAATACATGATTTTTATTTTTAATTTAGATTTATTTTTACTTTACATCTTTTACACTTGATGGGTACCCTTCGCCACCTCTCTAAAGGTGGGGTCCGGGTACCCGGCGCCCTGACTTGTTAGAAGCAGGAAGGAGTGCACAGTGCTTATACTAAAAGCACTGACAGCTCCTTATCGCCACAGCACATCTCTAACAAGGAAGAAGAGAGTGCTGAAGCTGAGAGAGCCCTCCGGGGAACGCAGTGAGTATGTGGCTGCGTGTTCCCCGCTGCTCCCCTCACCCCCCCCCCCTCTGCTACCGATCGTGTCTCTCCTACTGCCCAGGTACTTAGCGCTACGGCGCTGTAGCCACGCGCTAGTGGCTGCAGCATAGTGGGCCTCACACGTGTTTTCCCCCCCCCCCCCCCGGGGACCTTCACTGCGGCAGCGGGGCTCTGTATGCCGGCACTGTTACAAGTGGGAGCCGGCAAGCACTGTCGCTGCTCCCACACGCACCTTCCGCAGCCGCTCTCCTCCCCCCCCGCCGAGAGCTTTGCTGCGGGAGCAGGGGGCACTGTAAAAGTGTTGGATCTTCCGTTTAACGGAGCTAGCAGCCATTTCCGAGCCTGGGGGACTTGAAGAAGGGGGCGTAGCCTATATAGCGCGGTCTCTAAGGCACGGCAGAGAGCTGTTATGAACAGCGTGTATGCCGTTTTTCATTCGACCTGCACCTCTCCCTCGTAGAGGTAATGTGCAGCTGTCATGGCTCCTGCTTCCACCACAGGATCCTTGAGCAAAGGAGTGATTACTAGCTCACCTGCTCCGCCGTGGACGCTGACATGGTAGGAGTTATGTCAGACTTAACGTCAGTGTTAGCTGAGGCTCAGCCTCCCTGGGTGGCTGGGTTAACCAGCCACCCATACCAGGTTATGGGTACAGCGGTGTCTGCACCCTCGACTGCTCTCCAGGCAGAAGAGTCGGAAGAAGAATTCATCGCCACGGAGGATACCGAAGAGGGGGGCGGTACCCCTTAAAGTCCGTCTCTGCCGGGGTGGATTTTCTAATTTTGCCGGTCAGAAATGTCCTTAATTTACCTGTGGATATGTTTCCTGCATCCCAGGAGTGTGAATTATTTCACGAACAGCCTAAGAGCTCGGCTGTTTTCCAGTTTTCACAGCGGTTCCAAAATTCCACGTCTGTTTCCGTCAAGCATCCTTTTGCATCATCCATGATGGAGTAGTTGGAAACACCTCCTCCTGTAGATGCGTCTGTCTTCCATCTCTCTAAGAAAACAGAACAGCACTTCCAGTGCCGGGAATTACAGTGTTAAAGGACCCTTCGAATAGTAAGTGGGAGACAACACTAAGAGGCAGCTGGGGGCTCAATTAGACCTGCCCTTGTTACCGCCTAGGTTAACAAGGCTGTGGTTTGCTGGGCTGACCAGTTGATTACAGGACTCAGGTATTTCCAGATATCTGCGTATGCTATTTCGGGCAGCAGACCTCTCTGGTTGTGCGCTTGGCAAGCAGACGCAGAGTCCAAGCGTGCGGAGGAGGGTTTACCATTCACTGGTGACATGCTTTTTGGCCCGGAATTGGGTATCCCAGGCCTCGTGGGGTAAGTCTTCTTTCCTCCCACCTACTGCTCCGGCTCCCAGAAGACCTTACACCTTCGTTTCATGGTAGAGCCAGAGGTGCTCCCACGCAAGCTAGAGGAGACAGAGGGAGAGGTCGCCCACACACTGTTGCAGGTGCCTTAACCAGCTGAAAAACAGGTGGCATGACGGTCTTCCGCCCCACCTGGGGTCTCCTGCGGTGGGAGTCCGCTTGCAGAAATTTCAAACAGTGGATTCGCAGACTAATTTCCCTGGGGTACTGAATAGACTTCAGAGTCCCCCATCCACCTCGGTTCTTCACTACCTACAGACAAGGCCAGGGTTCTACAAGAGGCTATCCAGTCTCTAATAGTGTCATCTGGGCTAGTTCCGGTTCCGCAGCATCAACGAGGTATGGGGTTTTTACTCTAACCTGTTTGTCATGCACAAACCGGTTGGTTCGGTCAGACCCATTTTAAACCTCAAGTCCTTACACCTGTACCTGAGGATGTATTGTTCCAGAAATGGAATCTCTGCAGTCCGTCAGGGGTGAGACCAGGGGAATTCCTTTTATCCATGGATTTCAAGGATACCTATCTCCATGTTGCCATTTGGGAACCGCATCAAGCCTTCCTGCAGTTTGCTATACTGCAGAATCACTACCTATCTCGAGCATTACCGTTCAGGTTATCCTCGGCTTCCCGCATTTTTACAAACTCATGTCAGTCATGATTGCTTTCCTTCGGTCATTGGGAGTGAACATATTCCCTTATTTGGATGACCTATTACTCAAGGCTTCATCGGTAACCCTTCTCTCAGACCATGCCTTACTGACATATCACACTTTAATCCAACACTGTTGTATAATCAACTTCAAGAAATCACATCCCTATCCATCCCAGAAGCTCCTGTTTCTGGGCATGATCTTGGATACGGCATCAGAGGGTTTTTTCTTCTGATAGACAAAACCCGGGATATCGGTTGTTAGTGCAGTTGGTCCTCAGACCGAAGAAGGTGTCCCTACTTCTTTGTCTGCGTATCTTGGGGAAAAAAAAAAATGGTAGCTGCTTTCCAGACACTACAGTTCGGATGGTTCCACCCCAGAGTGTTTCAACCGGACCTCCTGTCACAAGTCTCAGGATCTCATCTGCTTCTGCATTGACAGATCCGTCTGAACCCGGTTACCAGAGGGGCTCTCCTCTGGTGGACACAATCCAACAATCTTTTGGCGGGCTGAAGATTCGGAGGGTGGAATTGGACTATCGTAATAACGGATGCCAGCCTTCGAGAATGGAGAGCAGTAGTCCTCAAGTATCACTTTCAGGGTAGATGGTCCCCTCTGGAACAGAAGTGGCCCATAAATGTGTTGGAACTAAGAGCGATTTACAATTCTCTTATAGAAACAACAGAGTTTCTAAAGTCTCGTCCGGTAAGAATTCAGTCTGACAACGCGACGACCGTCGCTTAAATCAACCGACAGGGCAGGACTCGAAGTCGCATGGCCATGCGAGAAGTAACTCAGATTCTCCCGTGGGCCGAAATTCAGTCAGTAATCCTGTCAGCGGTATTCATCCCGGGTGTGGACAACTGGGAAGTAGATTACCTAAGTCGCCAGGACATCCATCCCAGGGAATGGAAGCTTCATCCAGACGTGTTCTATGCACTGATTCATCGCGGGGGGGTGTCCTCAGGTGGACCTCATGGAGTCATGATTAAATTATCAGCCCCCAGTAGATGTGTCAAGAACTCTGGATCCGCAGGCAGAGGCAGTCGACACTCTTACAGTTCCATGGATCTACGACTTCGTTGACCTTTTTCCTCCGATTCCTTTTCTTGCTAGTCTTCTCAAGAGAATACAACACGGGTCTGCCTCTTTCATTCTAGTGGCTCCAAGCTGGCCTCTGAGAAGCTAGTTGTCGAACCTTCGGTCCCTATTGGTAGACGACACGTGGCCCCTTCCTCTGTGGCCGGATCTTTTTCAGCAGGGTCTTTTCGTCCACTCCAACTTAGCGCAGCTGAGTTTAATGGGGTGGCTCTTGAAACGATATCTTAAGACGTAGAGGTATTCCAGACTCTGTTATTCCTACCATGCTGGGCGTCAGGAAGCCATTTTCGGCTGCGCATTATCATCGAATCTGGTGTTCTTATATGTCGGGGTTTTCCGTCTAGGATTTTTCGTCCTGACGGGATTGGATTATATCTTTTTCCTTGGAACTTTAAAGGTGCAGGTCTTTGCCCTTTCCATTTTCTTTCAACGCAAATTGGCCCTCATTCCTGAGGTGCAAACAGTTCTTCAGGGGGTCTGCAGCCTCCTTTTGTACCTCCGGTAGCTCCTTGGGATTTGAACTTAGTGATTCTGTTTCTTCAGTCGCCCTTGTTCGAACCTTTTGGAAGCGGTTGATCTTAAGTACTTGTCCTGGGAGACGGTCATCCTTCTGGCTCTAGCTTCGGCTCATAGAATTCCGGACTTGGGCGCTCTGTTCTATAAGCCACCTTACCTTGTGTTTCATGCTGATAGGGCGGAACTCTGGACGGTAGCCGCCTTCCTTCCCAGGGTTGTGTCGGTTTCCATATCAACCAGCCTATTGTGGTTCTGTCGTTGGTGGAGGACTCGGGTGATTCTTCTACCTTGGGCGTGGTTAGTGCTCTCCACATTTATGTTGCCAGGACAGCGTCCCTCCGTAAGTCAGTCGTTTTTTGTCCTATGATGCTGTTCGGAGGTGTTGGGCAACTCTAAGCAGACGTTGGCACGTTGGATAGGCTGACTATTCACCAGGCTTATATATTAGTGCTGGACGTCGGCCTCCTTTGTCCTTTTCGGCTCATTCCACACATTCTGTGGGTGTGTCGTGGGGGCCGGTAGGGGAGCCTCCACGTCACAATTGTGCAGAGCGGCCACTTGGTCTTCTGTTCACACTTTTGAAAATCTTTTTTTTTTCGGATTTGACACGTTTGCTGCTTCAGCATTACGTTTTGGCCTTCTTGTTATACAGGTTCTACAGCGCGCTCCCACCCGTGGGGAAAACTTTGGGACGTCCCCAACGTAAGCAACCTCCAGTATTCCCTAGTGGATGAAAGAGAAAATGGGATTTTGGTACCTACCGGTAAATCCCTTTCTCTGATTCCACAGGGGACACTGGACGCCCACCTCTGCGCTCTTAGCCTGCCTGTTCAGTTTGTTCCGTATGTGGTATGTTTTCATTATTGTGTGTTCTTCTCTCCCTTTTACTCTGCTTGTTCTCCATCTCCTCTCAGTCTTCATTTTCTAAACTGAGGGCTGATGGGGCATAGAGGGGGAGGAGCTTCACACGTCTAAATTATTTAAAGTGCCAGCTCCAGCTATCCACGCCTCTATACCCCAGCGTAAGCAACCTCCAGTGTCCCCTGTGGAATCAGAGAAAAGGATTTACCGGTAGGTACTAAAATCCCATTTTTACGTCAGGCGTTCGACAGGCTTCAACTGGCTGAGGTTCTGGTCTCAGGTTCCGACTGCTCAAAGAAACCAGGGATTTTATTACAATCTTTTTGTGGTTCCAAAGCCGGATGGGTCCGTCAGATCCATTCTGAATCTCAAGTCTTTGAACCAGTGCCTCTCCTTCCACAGGTTCAAGATGGAGTTCCTTCATTCATTGAATGCGGGACTAGACGCAGGGGAGTTTTTGGTGTCATTGAACATCAAAGATGCCTAGCTACACCCTCCCATTTGGGAACCTCACCAGGCCTTCCTCAGGTTTGCCATCAGGGATGTTCATTACCAATTCCAGGCCCGCCGTTCGATATATGGTTTGCTTACAGAGTATTCACCAAGGTGATGATGGCTCATCTGTGCTCTCGGAGTGACTATTGTCCCTTACCTGGACGACCTGCTCATCAAGGCTCTGCCAGCAGAAGTTCTGCGCAAAGTGTCCCTTACACATCAGATACTCATACAACATGACTCAATTGTCAACTTCCAGAAATCTCAATTGATGCCGTCTCAGTGACTGGGTATGATTCTGAACACAGTCCTGCTTCGGATCTTCCTCCCGATAGACAAGGCCATAGCCATCCAGGAGATGGTTCTCTTTGTGCTCAGGACGAAGAAAGTGTCTGTGCATCTTTGCATGTGTCTCCTAGGGAAGAACGTTTCAATTAGATCTTCTGTCTGAATGGTTGGGTTCCCACCTACAAATGCATCGTCTGGGGTATCTGTCTCCTCAGACCCACATATCCTTGATCTGGTGGCACCAGACGGACCATCTGGTAGCGGGTCGACGCTTTGGAATTTGGAAAAGGACCCTGGTCACTACAGACCCCAGCCTTCGCGGATGGGGAGCTGTGGTTTTGGACAACCACTTCCAGTGGCTGTCGCGGGCGGAATCCCTTTTACCTATCAACGTTCTCAAACTGCGGGCAGTATACAGGGCTCTGATTCAGGCTGCTCTTCTACACAGACTTCCAGTTTGGATACAATCCGACAAGGCCACAGCAGTGGCATACATAAATCGACAAGGGGGAACCCACAGTCGTCTATCAATGAGAGAGGCCAGTCGCATTCTTCTCTGGGCAGAAAGGCATGTTGAGGCTATCTCTGCAGTCTTCATTCTGGGAAGCGGATTACCTCAGTCGCCAGGATCTGCACCCCGGGGAATGGTCCCTCTATCCCGAGGTCTTCCTTCAACTAGTTCTCTGTTGGGGAGGCCACAGATGGATCTATTGGCTTCTCGGACAAATAAACAGCTACCCCTTTACTGCTCCAGGACCAGGGATCCAGTACTGGTGGGAGCGGATGCCTTACGGATTCCTTGGGCGTACCGCCTTGTGTACCTATTCCCACCTTTTCCGCTTCTTCCTCTGGTTCTCAAGCGGATCAAGAGTCATCCACAGTCATCCTAGTGGCTTTGGATTATGAACTCTTGTATTCCTTTATCACTTGCTTCACTCTTAATCCACGCGCTGTCAAATTTACTTGCTTTGGGGCCCAACCAATCGCACATATGTGAAACATGATCTGTGCTAAGAGGTCGAGACCACGGTTCCTCCTGATGCATCCTCCAAGCCACATGAAACCATGGACATAATGGCTAAATAAGTATTGCTGTGAACTTTTCCTTCTCTTATTTTGTTTTTCTTCCTACTTTAGTCTTCCTTCCGTTTCCACTACCATTTTAACTAAGTCTAGTTCTTTCTCTTCTGTCGGTGAGTCTGACCTTGAAATTTAAAGTGGCGCTAATATTAAATGCAAAGCATTGCCGGGCTTTGCACTTAAAATAAGTGCTGCTTTACATTTTTAAGGTAAAATTGCTCCTTTGTGTTGACAAAAATCAAAGCTTGGTACTTTGGCTTGGTCCTACAATGTCCTCCTGAGGAAGGCTTCCTGGAACCACTTGCCTGTGACTCCTGCAATCTGCCACTGCGTTCTCCTACCCTGCGATATGGAATGTTGAAAGTGGAGGTTTCTTTCTGCCCAAGATTTTAGGTTTGCTACTTTAAACATCATGGCTCCGCCTATGTGTCCTCCCTAATGATTTATGAAGGCCACCAGAGATGTGCTGTCTGTTTTCTTGTTTTCCAAGCAATGGTTACTGAAACACTTCAACTGATTTCCATACAGCTCTTCTTTCCAGAACATACAGTCCTTGCAGATGCTTCCAGGCTGAAAGGCAGACAGTCCGATGTGACGTCCCATAATCTAGCACAGTGGTCAACAACCGGTCTTAATTTTGGTAGCTCGCCTTATGGTGGCTAACCGCATCGTAAGCTCTTTGGCCTGACTGGGAACCCGTGCAGATGTGCTGCTGTGAGCTCTCCCTTAGCTGGGGGGTGTGGGCTGACTGGGAGCCCATGCAGGTGTGCTGCTATGACCTCTCCCTTAGCTGGGGGCCTGGCTGGGAGCCCGTGCAGATGTGCTGCTGGGAGCTCTCCCTTAGCTGGGGGGTGTGGGCTGACTGGGAGCCCATGCAGGTGTGCCGCTGTGAGTGCTCCCTTAGCTGGGGGGCGTGGCCTGGCTGGGAGACCGTGCAAGAGTGCCGCTGTGAGCTCTCCCTTAGTGGCACTCCTGAGCCCACTTTAGACAAACCCTCCGCTTACCATCGGGACCGGAACCCACCTGCTGGTCTGCAGACGCGGGTCTCCGGTCTCTCTGCGAGATCTCCATAGCCGCGGCCCCATCACGCTGCTGAAGCCGCGGGCTAAATTACAGGGTCGGGAGTGTCCCTTCGTCCGCTGGACGTTACCTGCAGAGGCTCTCTGGTTGTGTTTGCCCCGTGGAGCTGTATCCACTTCTTCAGGGGCTGTAGTTTGCTGCCTTTGGTCTCCAGAGTCTCCATCTTGAAACCCACAGCCGGACACCGCATTAACCACTCAGTGCCCTGACAGCTGGACCGGGGTCACTCAACTGGACTTCATACACCTGGCTGGGGCTGAGTGACTTGAGGCTGCGGTTCATTTTCTTAGAGTGGCATTATTTTATTATATCTCCTTTTCAAAGTGCTTATACATGGTTATTAGCCAGATTTTAGTTTTCAAAAATAAAATGTAGCTCTACCTCACTGGTCTTAGAGGGGACTGGCCAGATGATGGTCACTGTGGAGTCTTGCTTTTTGTCTTTAACTTTTAATCTGGAAGGCTGTGCAGACGAATGTTCTGTGTATTGTGTCGACGAATGTTCTGTGTATTGTGTCGACTTCTTGGCTTATAGTTCTGATTTACTGATGAATTGAGGGAGGCTGGAAAAAAAAAAACTTGGACGTTTCCCTCTAGAAATTTTCACTATCATTGGGGGGTGATTCAATTCAGTGGGATGTTCTCCATCTTAGCGCAGCGCTAACAGCTTTGTGGCCGAGACTTTGGAGAATGCCGGTTAGCGTGACTAAACACCCAACTTAATGTGTGGTGTCCGCCATTCTCCGACCCAAGTTGTTCTAGTTGGACTTCACGCTGAATTCAATGGCCATCGTGGAAACCAATTTTTCTCCAGGTAAAAGATTTCTTTCAAAAAGGGACACTAGCCAAGTTATTCTTAGATTAGGTATCAGCTGTCCAAGGTTTCTTCTGGCCTCTACTGTTATTGCACTTCAGAGCACCTTCCATATACGGGACTCTTAAGAGGACACTTATCTTCTAGATAAATTGTAGTTTAAACTGTGAAGTACTGCTGACTCCATCTCACACATTCCAGCATTAAACCAGCGATTTTTCCACTTGTTCCCCTTCCTTTTGTATTAACTATTTCACCGCCTGAAATACCTCTGGCCTTGGCAGCTGTGCTCCTCGGCAAGAGATCTTTGTGCTGAAGTGGATATTACTGTTTAATTTATCCCCAAACACTTTTCTTTCAGGAAATATTCCACAGTATCCGCATCAAATTGTGTTTTTTTTTGTTTAGTTTTGCTAGAATCAATATAAATAGATCTTATTTATATAGCGCTTTTCTCCAAAGGGACTCAAGGCGCTTTACAGAAACCATGAACCTACTACAGAGGTTTAGATTTGCAAAAAATACAGAAAACCATGAACATAATATAAAGCTGTGACAGCAATTTGGGTCAGAACCATTTTGTCTCAGAGTAGCAGGTGTGGCAGCCATCTTGTGTGCACTACACTACATGCACTAGGTGGAATAGGCAATTGCCTGGAAGAGATGAGACATAATGAGGGAGCTACAGAATACTAAAGTGAGATGAGGATCCTTACATAATCACGCCACTGATAGCCATTGCGCAGTCCCACTTCTAAGACTATGTACCTCAATCCTCTCCGCCAGCCTACAGGGATTCAAACGCTCCCTAGAAACTCACCGGTTCATCAAAGTAGGGATGGCCATCAACCATCGATGATTCATAATCGATATTTTATGGCCAATGCTGAATGTTTTTGTTTGTTTTTTGCCATCAATATGGGACAACCAGATGGTTTCCCTCCATCGATGGCTAAGCATAACCGAATCTTTTTGTTTTTTCAGGGTTCCAGGACACTGAGCATAGCCCCAACCCCAGGTTCTGATTGGCCCAAGGGCCAGTCAGGCAAAGAACAGGGATGACGAATCAGTTGGTGAAACAATCGATGGTCATCCATTGCATAATTGGTAACCATTGATGGAAATCCTACCAGTCCACCTTCTCCCTATGTCCCCACTGGCCCACCCTCCTCCATACTCACTCTGTGTCACCCCCTCTTGCGTCAGCCCTTCCCCTTTAGAAAAAACTTACGCCCTCTTACAGTCTTGTCTGCCCCCATCTGGGCGTCCTTGACCTGCTGTACATTCTTTATGCCACTGTTTATTAAGTCTTACATGCTGTACTCCCCATTTGTATGGTGCCGCAGCTTTACGTGGTGCCTAATAAACCGTAATAATAATATTATACACTGACTGGCAACACATAAGCGCTGAGACTGGGATTCCTGCAATTTGCACCTTCGTTTCATGGTGAAATGTAAGTAGTGTTATGTCTCCATAGGACAGCTATCGGCGGATTCACTTTGTGCTCTAGAGACTAAATTAGACCGTTTTTCATTATCCCAAATAGCCAAGTCGGGAATAACAGCAACGAAATGTTAATCTGGGGATTTGTGCTAATCCTTGGGGGAATTTGAGCTTCTAGAGGAAATCTCAGCTGCCCAGAGGGAGCTGGTTATATAATATGTAAGATTCTAAGAGCTTGTCCTCAGGGAACTCTCCAGGAGCTGTGATTTCCTCACTCAGGGCCTGATTTCGTAGATGGACGCCAATGCAGACGCAGCTAGGATTTATACACAGCGGCTGCGCAAAAAATCTGAAAACATGGCCGCCACCTGTATTTGTATTGAGAACGCCCACCGACGTCTTTTCAAATCCAAGTGACTGCTTACACAGACGTAGAATCGGTCACAGAGCATCGACTATTGGCCTCCTGAGCGACTCTATGGTCATGCAAAATGGCCGCATGTAATATACAGTACATCTGGTTTCTGTGGCGTTAAGTATTATAATTTTCATTATTACGTTATCATTTTATACGACCACATTGATCTCCGTCAGATCTGCTCAAAGCCCTTGGATCATACAGGACCCAGCGCAGATGTCTGCCTGCACGGTCAGACGTGGCCACCGTCTTGCCGGATAAGTGGATGCTCCCATGCACACTGCGAGATGTGGCCAAATGCCCCGATTGGGTGGCATCAATGCAGCATTTATGGGGTTCCAATTACAGAAGCTAAGCCCAGATTATTACATACAAAAATACAGCTAATGTACAGGTCATATTACACATGTAAGTAGCAATTGTATGAGAAGTAACAACTGTCCGCTCAACTAAAACAAAGACACAGCAGAGAAATACGTGTATTTATTTTTTTATTATTTTTTCTTGCATTGGTTTTGCACCAGTTCGCTTAGTACATAAAAAATAAACTACAATAATGATAATAAAATAATGAACAAGTTCAGCAATAATTTATGCATTTCCATAGACAATTTCTTTAGCCACAAGGCAAGTTAAATTATTATTAAAGAAGAAATATTAAGAAAAAGGGGGAATTACGTGCTGCCAATAATTATTTGTGCAAAAAGATTTTTTTTTTTTCACCGTTAAAAATACATAATACATTTATCTGCATTTCTACATTAAAATTCCTTAGCAAATCTCACCCTGACATATTTGAGGGTCAAAGGAAGGGTCACGGGCAACAACGGGGCCCCTTGATATGGTACTGAAGATTTGCCAGAATTACAGATAAGGACGAAACGTCTAACATTTTGTATTTGGGAGAAAAAAAAAAAAAACCTTCCAGCACAGAATCATTTTTGTGTCAGGAACACCCCTATTATTAGAACATAATGAGAAGAGTGTGTTTAAATAAGAGTGCATTTACTTACAAAAAATTCACTGGAAAAGCACCATGAAACTGAAAACTATGGCCCTCATTCAGAGCTATTTACGGTCATTCGTTCAAAAACAAGGGGTGGCTATTCAAATGATCCGTTCGCACATTGGAGTCTGTTCACACCTCTAAGTCTGAACGAGCGAGCAAAACATACGCTCGTTTATTTGATAAAAGCGCCCCCTGGCCGCTCGCACCATACGTCATGTCCGCTATTTATTAGATTAATCGAGTACATCGTACAGCGTATGAACTGCTCGCTATTCTTGTGGTTGGTTTTTTCAACCGCTATTTTGCGAGCAGTTCTGAGTTTAAAAAAACCAAGTGACGTGGTCAATGACGCTGCTGGATTAATTATGCACACCCTTAAAACGCCCGTTTTGACCTTTAAGCACGCCTGCGTTCGAATTCCACTCCCCCGTTTTCAAGCACCTTCCCCTGTTACCACCCACATACGCCTCATTCTGTCACTCAAAATAGCAGGCACTCGCTATATAGCGTACAAACGATTTTCGGCCGCACTGACTGGTTCACGCATGCGTACTAAAAACCGTACGCATGCGCAGATGTGCGAACATCGCTCGGAACGAGCGTACTGCCGCTAACGAGCGGCTCTGAATGAGGGCCTATGTATATATATATATTTTTTTAGATGTTTTTCAAAAAGAGGGGCCTGGACATACATTGTCATTTTCCCTGTTTAAACTATGCACAAGAAGGCTGTAAATTACATGGATATTGGTCACAGAACTCCCCAATGTCTGTATTATTTACAGCAGAGGAGAAATGACTCCATATAACTTATAAAAAAAAAGTTATAGTAAACTCCAGGTTTTTGTTTGCGTGGATATAAAAACCATGGGCCTGATTCAGAGCCGGACGCTATTTGCGCTCGCTCGTTCAGAAAAAGGGGCCGGCTATTTAAATTGAGCGCTCGCTCTTTGCGGTCTGTTGACGCCTCTATGTCTGAGCAAGCGAACGAAATATGCGCTCGCTATTTTATAAAGACGCCCCCTGGCCGTTCGCATCCTACGTCATCTCCGCTATTTATTTGATTAATCGAGTACATTGAAAGGCATCTGAAATGCTTGCAGTGCTTGTGGTTGGATTTTCCTACCGCAATCATGCGAACAGTTCAGGCTAAGAAACAACCAAGTGACGTGGCCGATGACGCTGCTTTGTTAATCATGCACACCCTTAAAATGTCCGTTTTGACCTTTTGGCACGCCTGCGTTCGGATCTCCACTCCCCGTTTTCAAGCACCTTCCCCTGTTACCACCCACAAACGCCTCATTCTGTCATTCAAATTAGCAGGCACTCGCTACTTTGCGAGCACACAATTTCCGACCGCAATGAATGGTTCGCGCATGCGTATTACAACCCATACGCAGTTGTGCGAACGAGCGGCTCTGAATCAGGCCCCATGTCCTTTAGGGCCGTGATATAAATGCATATTAACATTGGAGGCATTACTCATTAACGGGTGGAAATGTAGTACGTAAATGCACATTTAAAAAAAACCACATATATATATATATATATATATATATATATATATAAATAGCAAATAAAAAATATAGTGCAAGACAGAAAAAAAGAAGCTTGTGACAAGAAGTAACTTATTTCATGTTCAGCGCCAGGATTAGTTCCTAATGGAGTCCCAGACGGGGGACGGGATGGTGGAGAATGCACTCGAAGATTTAATTAGCTGTGAGCGACCTCTCCACCATCTGGTTGGCGATTAATACTGCGGTTATGACCGACACAGACGTGGCGAGAGGTTGTAGGGCACAAGCCCGGGCGCACTGAATTAACGGCCTTCAGTGCAAATCTAGTACAACAGAACTTCCGCTAATTTTTTACATTTTTTCTTTAAATAAAGGATAACAAAACTTCAGCGCTCTTTCCATTTCAATAAACTTTTTTTTTGTTTTGTTAGTGCATGAGCTTAATAAAAGCAGGACCCAACATGTCTTACACGTGGCGGAGGAGGAAACTAGCCACGCCACCAAGGCATTCCAATGGCACATAAACCAATTGAGACCACAATATGGCCGTCTCCTCCGCGTTTAGGCGACAGTTCCACTTTCTATGAGGTACAAAAACAGTTTTGCACCGTATTTGCATTAACGTGATCAGTAGGGTGGCCAGGTCACCAAGCACAGGGCAGCTACACACGTAACGGGATACTATAAACCTTTAGGTTGCACCTCTATGGGTTGCAAGCGAAAACTAGTTGGATTTCCTCCCCAGATATTCCGTATAATATTAGCCCCCAAGGTTCCAACTAATCAAATCTATCTCCTTCATGTGTGAATGTTTCCAGGCGGCTGACATTCCTGGTCATTATAGTGTTTAAGAAGGTCACAGATGTCAGCAATCGTTGCAACCAATCAGATATCAGCTTAAATTAGTCTCCTGCTTCTGGACTGTTTAAAGCGAATAGCCGATTGGCTCCTATGGGTTGCTGTATGTTTTGTTCTATGCTATTAAAGACACCCGACTGCAACTTGCAAATAGCTCTATGTATAGTGCACAAGACCCAAATAACATTCACAAATACATGTAGAAATGTTCTCAAAACATGACGGGAGAGAGCAGCGGGCAATTTGCTACATCGCGAAGGAAGCCATGTTTGATTCATTTAAACTCCCCAAATCTGCCACTGTTGTAGCTTTTATAATCTCAGCCAGACAGAACTATTCTGTCGCCTGCCAAGGCACATATACATACAAGTGGACACGTACAAAAATAATCTAAATTTTAAATAAGCCTTTTTTTTTTTTTTTTCTGAGAATTACCGAGCCTAGGTATTAAGAAAAAAAAAAAAAATTCAAAAAGGACGTAAAGCCAAGAGTGACTCATCCGCTCAATGCCAATATAAATCGCCACTAATCTAAAATAATAATAAAAAAAAAAAATATATAAAATCAAAAAGACATCTCTTAGAAATCACAGTTACATGGGTAGAAGCGGGCAGACCTTTTTTCTTTCCAGCCACGTTAGGCCCCGAGCAATGTGCTCACAGATGGAAAGTCGAATATGCATAGAAAAAATAAATAAATTACTTTTCTGCTGTGATCACAACCTTACCGCAGGGCATCCCGATTCCTGAATTGCCGGCATAAATACAGTACTTGTGAACGTCACCATTTCCAATGCTGCAGAATAGGAGCAAAGCGAAATGATGCACTGACCGGCTGCCCCACCGCAAAGTGCTGCAATCAAAATAAAACAAAAAAAAAAAAAAGTCTCTTTACAAATTTACCAGCGCAGAATTGGCGTGATCATCACAGACTTCAGTGCGCAGCGAGACGACAAACTAACTGTGACATCATGCAACTTACAAAGTTGAACATTTAATTGTCTAATAGACAGTCTGGCGCACTGCTGTCACAGCTGCAATGCTTCATAGAAGAAGTATCCGATCAGCGCATGCGTGATCACAAGTAGTACAGAATAAATTAATAGGGTCCCTGCTAGCTACAAGACGCTTGCGGTATTCTTGTGGAAGGGATGGAGTGTAGCTGGTCTGTAAATAAGAGAGAGGTGACTTCCCTATTAGTATGGGGAGATAGGAAACCACACCTGTAGCTTGGAATCTCTCTAATCCAGCAATCTGTAATCTGCTTGGGTTTGCCAATAAAGTATGTGGATTCAATAAACAAAATAAATACACGCGCCCGGACAACGGGATGCTGGGGAGTTCCCCTTTACGTAAGATGTAAAACGCTTAAACTTTGACCCAGTAGTTTCCAAAAACATCTGACAACAATTACACACGTTGTGCTCTAATTATATCAAAAGCAAAAATAGATAAATCTTTAGTCTGTTGCCCCCCCCCCCTCCCCCCCGTTGGAAGTGGACAGTTTTATAACCTAACAACCCATCTAATTTAAATGTAACTGCTAACACACCTCTCGTCCCCACCAAAGAAATCTGCCGCGTGGTTGGATACCAATGACGTTTGTGAGCCCGTCATTGGGAGGGGGAGTCAAAAACAGTCAAAACATTGTACAGCACCATTTCCCCAGTCAGCTTCATTTTGCGCTAAAAGTTTTTTATTCCCCATTACTGCCTCCCATGTCCTAGTTAGTCTCCCTGCCAAACTTTCGGGACATTCTGGTTATTGGATGGAGCTACAGACGGCTCTGAGTAGGGGGAAGTTTAGTTAAGGTTACCCTGTATTTATCCTAACCGGTAACTGAAATTATAACCAGATAGAGAGCCCACGAGGCCCTAGGCAACAGGCTTGGGCCGTCTTCCCACCTTCATTTGTCTAAAAAACAAAACATAAAAACAGGTTCAGGTAATCTGGGTCCTCCCTAGGTTGACTAATGGATGTCTTGGCTAGAATTTCAAAATTTCAAATTTAAAAAAATAAAGTTCATGTAACTTTTTTTTGTCAGACATTATTTCATCTGGAACTTTACATAATTATCATTTGCAAACAATTCAATTTTGTTTCGTGAAGATGAAGGAGTATCTCCTTAAAGTGTTGTTTTTTTTTTCTTAAATATAACAGCATTTCATGTCACCCAAACAGGTTTCTTACGTTCAACATAAATAATACTTTCCGCTCGTTTTTTTTCAAAGTACATTTTGGAACAACAAATAATGGCTGCTGGAGAGTGGTTGAACTGGTGTAGTGTTCCAGTTACTATAGAACTACAAGTCTCAGCATTCTGTGACAGACAGGGGTTACAAGTATGCCACCGGCTACTAACTTCTACTCTAGAGGATCAGGAAACGTTTGTCATGTTGTCGAATATTGCAAAGATACCCCCTACACCCCCACCCAAGAGCTAATTCACAGCAGAACAGAATTCCCAAATATGAATTAGTCCCCTAAATGAAAGTTATTACTGGTCACCTAGCAGGTCACACAGGTGCGAATATTCTATGCTCCATAGACAGAGGGACTGTCACAAAGGTGGCAGGAAGATTGTGTGGTTAGAAATGAACTGTCGGAGCCAAGAGTTAGAAGCTGGCGCATCCCATATCCTTGTTGGGAATGGATCAGCTGTTGGCAAGTTGACCCAAGCTGATGAAGTGATGAGGAAACATTGCTGGTAGATTCTCAGTTTTACAGTATGAAAGACTGTAATGTGTGGCTTCTCTAGGCTAAGTTGGGTGGACAGTTACAATGCTCCGAAATACAGGTTACGGGGAGACCCGGCTGGATACACTTTATAGCCTCGATCAGTAAGGGGTTTTGTTTTATACCATTCTATGGTAATTTTGTGTAAAAGTCTTCTACTGTACATGCCGAGCTAAGGCAAAAACGTGTCAAATAACGTGGTCAAAGCTTTAGATCTGTATTAAAGTAGAGCCACGTAGCCAGATCTTTCGTGTTGTGCTACAGTCAGATCACGGCAATCTCCAACACAGCAGGAGTTGTGTGACCTTCAGGGAATGCCCGTTTTCACATGGAGGAATCGAAGCTGCTCAAGGTGTTTGGTCCAGCAATCCCACATGATTGTCCAACTCTTTATGATTGAAGATCTCCAGCAAGATGGATTGAATCCAAGTGTTGACCACGGATAACCACCAGCAGTAAATCTAATCCACTGCCGTGGCTCACCGGAGACAGTCCTAGGAGTGGTAAGCCAGCTTGACACTAGCGCTGGAATAGCCTTCATCGCTGCCCAAACTCTCCATGCTGTTGTGGTCGTCAATGTCACTAATGCTGGTACTACTGGAGCTGTCCACTTCCAAGTTGGAGAATTCTGTGCTCTCAATGTCCACCTCAATCTCCTCTGTGGAAACAATAAGAACGTGTGTTATTGTCACCAGGCAACTTAACACCCCACCTCCTAGCGTCAGACCGGCAGATCATGGTGTGCATCGCTACAACAATGTTTCAGTAGAATGGTCCTTAACACTGACATTTCTTTGGCAATTTAACACTGGTAGGCGTCAGAAGATGTCTGGTCAGTCCTACCTTGCTCCGAGTCAGATCTTTCGGGGGACATGTTAGAACCCACGCTGTCCGCTCGTAACCTCTCCGACTCAGGACAACCCTGAAGCTGCTCCAGCCTTCGCTTTAGAAACCGCTGTTCTCTCTCCAGTATGTCGAGCTGGTGTTGGCCTTTCCGCGATGTGTCTTCAAGTTTCTGTAAGACCGTGGGAAATATTAATACCACGGAGAGAACTTAAACCATGGGGATGCTCCCATTTTCCGCGCTGGCCTCCCTATCTCTCCCTATAGTATGGATTTTCGGAAACCAAGTATTGATAAGACTCAGGGGGAGATGTATCAAACGGTGTAAAGGGTGGACAAGTGGAGGTTTCCCATAGCAACCAATCAGCTACTACCTATCGATTTATAGAATGTACTTGATAAAAGCTACCTTGAAGCTGATTGGTTGCTATGAGCGACTTCTCCACGCTCATCACGGCTTGGTACATCTCCCATATAAACTAGATTAGATGCATTTCAGTACATCGAGTTACAGTTTAATTGTACAGCACCATTGAAAACAACTCTTCATATATCTCTCACATGGAAACTGGTTACATCATATAAAAGGTTAATTTCCAAATGATTCTATACAGAAAACCCAGAATTTAGAATATCGGGTTATTCAACTTTTCTGATTGGGATCCATCTCAAAGTCTGGTTCAATTTTTCCTCATTATTTGTTCCTCTTAATAACAAATGGGGAGGTGGTAGAGCTGGGGGTATCGCTTACCTCCTAATCATTTCTAATCATTTCCCTGTTATTATCGGTGAACATCATCTTAAAAACTTTTCTAAATGTAGTCTGTAAACTTTTCCCTAAATCTCCGGAAACATACATTTATTTTGTGCACATTATAAAAACGTTCAGACGGAAAAGTTGTGCACAGGATCAGGAACTAACAGCAGCCACGGGCAGCTGGATTCCTGTGCAGAACGCGTTGTGCACAGGATCAGGAACTAACAGCAGCTACGGGCAGCTGGATTCCTGTGCGAAACGTGTTGTGCACAGGATCAGGAACTAAGCAGCTACGGGCAGCTGGATTCCTGTGCAAAACGCGTTGTGCACAGGATCAGGAACTAACAGCAGCTACGGGCAGCTGGATTCCTGTGCGGAACGTGTTGTGCACAGGATCAGGAACTAACAGCAGCTACGGGCAGCTGGATTCCTGTGCAAAACGCGTTGTGCACAGGATCAGGAACTAAGCAGCTACAGGCAGCTGGATTCCTGTGCAAAACGCGTTGAGCACAGGATCAGGAACTAACAGCAGCTACGGGCAGCTGGATTCCTGTGCAAAACGCGTTGTGCACAGGATCAGGAACTAACAGCAGCTACGGGCAGCTGGATTCCTGTGCGAAACACGTTGTGCTTACCTTGATGTGAAGTTTGGCCTTATTCAGCAGCCCCAGTGTGGTGTGCCGAGTGCTGTCAGGCTCTAGGGGGATAAGGTCTTTCAGGCGTTCTAAGCACAGACGGAGATGGGCCCTCCTGAAAACAGAAAAATGATGTCACTTAGTCGCAAGTGAAAGCGGGGTCTCTTAGTGTTAAATTTACATGATACATATGACACAATGTAATTTACTAATGGTTTAAGAGTGGTTTCCACAATACTACCCCAACCTTTTATGAACTCAACCCAATACCCACCGCACCTCAACTGTGTGCCTTATTTTTAACCCGCTTTTTTGTAGTGTTCCTTGTACTTAATAAAGACAGCAAATAAACAGAAAATCCAATGTCAGAGAAATGATTTGTTCAAATATGGTTTCCCTGAAATGTAAGCAAGCATTTAGCAGTTATTTATTACTTATCATTGGCCACCAGGTGGCGGTGTGCTATTGCTTCATTTAGGTCATTTAGAATTGAAGCTTCAGCCATTTCACTGTATTTTTCTTGTTTACTAAACTGGTTTGTCTTTCTGCGATCGGTAAATAGTTATAAAAATCATGTTATGACATTGAATTACATGTCTGGACTATTGTGGGCGATTCTTTCTCAGCTTATAACTTGCTTTGTTCACTCAAATTAATGTTATCCCTCTGGTGTTCCTCTCTGGGCTGATTCAGAGTTGGAAACGTGGTAACCCAGCGCCCACCTGCAAATTTACCGAGCGTGGTAACCCCCCTGCGCCCACCTGCAAATGTACAGAGCATGGTGACCCCCCTAGTGCCAGTCTGCAAATGTACAGAGCATGGCGACCCCCCAGTGCCAGCCTGCAAACATACAGAGCATGGTAAAACCCCAGTGCCAGTCTGCAAATGTACAGAGCGTGGTAACTCCCTCAGTGCCAGCCTGCAAATGTTTCAGAGTGTGGCCACCCAGTACCCATCTGCAAATGTACCGAGCATGGTGACCAAGTGCCCACCTGCAAATGGACCGAGCGTGGTAACCCCCCAGTGCCAGCCTGCAGATGTACCGAGCATGGTAACCCCTCAGTGCCATCCTGCAAATGTACCGAGCATGGTAACCCCCCAGTGCCAGCCTGCAGATGTACCGAGCATGGTAACCCCCCGCAGTGCCATCCTGCAAATGTACCGAGCAAGGTAAACCCCCAGTGCCAGCCTGCAGATGTACCGAGCATGGTAACCCCCCCAGTGCCATCCTGCAAATGTACCGAGCATGGTAACCCCCCAGTGCCAGCCTGCAAATGTTTCAGAGCATGGCAACCCAGTACCCATCTGCAAATGTACCGAGCGTGGTAAGTCAGTGCCCATCTTCTAATGTACCAAGCGTGGTAAGTCAGTGCCCATTGGCAAATGTACCGATTGTAGTAACTCAGTGCCCACCTGCAAATGTACCGAGCATGGTGACCCAGTGTCCACCTACAAAAGTACCAAGCGTGGTAAGTCAGTGCCCATCTGCTAATGTACCAAGCGTGGTAAGTCAGTGCCCATCTTCAAATGTACAGAGCGTGGTAACCCAGTGCCCTGCAGCAAAAGTACCGAGCGGCCAGTGCCAACCATGAAGAGATAAATAAAATGAGGCACTAGGAGGCAGCCTACAGTGTCTCATTAGTGACCTGGCTCTGACAACAGGCTGTTACTTTTTAGTGCCTTTGAAACTATGGCCCTCATTCAGATCCACTCGCGAGCGGCTGTCCGTTCGCAAGTGGGTCGATGGTCTGCACTGCACATGCGCACGACGGAGGGAGCTCCGTCGTGCGCATGCGCGAGACGCGACGAGCGAAGGACTTTCCTTCGCTCGTAGTGTCTCATCAAAGGGGGCGTGCTGTCGATGTTGATTGACAGCACGCCCCCTTTGGTGGGCGTGCCTGCCAGACGGAGGCGTTCCCAAGGAAACGCCTACCGTCTGAAGCCGGCCCCACTGACATCACTAGTGATGTCAGTGGGAGTGTTTTTGGCTCTGATAGAGCCAAAATCACTCCTGGCCTTTCGGTTGAGAAACTCAACCGCAGGCTTCTGCTCACAGTGGCGATGGTCAAGACCATCGCGACCATCATCCTGTACGCTCGTATATGCTGTGGGTGGTGACCCACAGTTAAACGAGCGTCCAGGAGGACGCTCCATATTAATGGAGGTGGGCCCTGATTCAGAGCGAGCGCTCTGGTCAGAGCGTCCGGCTCTGAATTAGGGCCTATATTTGAGGAAAGCACATTCATAAGTACCAAGGTCTTCCCTCTATATTATCTTAGCCAGAATGTGACAAGAAAACACAAACACGTAAATACATTTGTAATGTACAAGACAGACCCTTATTTACATGACTCATAGCCCTGCTCCTAGGTCTCTATTTAGCTTTTTCTCTCCCCAAACTGTTTACAGATCTGAGAGGAATTTTATACAACACCCCATTGGCCCGATGCCCACTCTACGCCTGGCTCGCCCAGATCATGCTCTCAGTTGCCAGGTTGGTCTCCCAAAGCCAAACCACTTGTTTTAGCTTTACATAAAGTGACAGAAACATCTTAGATACTAGCAGGAACAACAGGTCTTTGTTTAGACTTCAAATTCTGCTTAAGGCTAGAATAGTATAGTGCAAACAGACTGTGTAAATAAAATACATTATCATCCTTATTTATATGGTGCCCCAAGTGTTCCACAGCTCTTTACAAAGTACATAAATAAGTGTACAAGAAACCAGTGACTTACAGTACAATACAATACAGGATAAGGCAGTGACGTGTGGTGAGGTGAATGGCTGGGGAGACACACATGGAGATGGGTCTGAGTGCTGGGAGCCTGTCTCACCCCCTACTCACTGTAACTCCCCTCACTACACTAAGCTTCAGTGTCCATTGATTCTCCCACCTGTATCACTGTGTCTTCTCTTGCTGCTGCTGACTGAGCTCCAATCTCTAAACACTGCGGTGCACTTCCTGGTCACATGACACATCCAAGGTGTCCATTAAAGCTCAAGGCACACCCCCATGCTCAGAGGCATGCCTCTATTAGCTCTCTTTCTGTGCAGCTTACTGCCCGTGGTGTGGCCCCGCCCCCAGCTCTGCAAGCAGTGTCAGACTATACAGAAGCGAGGCTGAGCTATTGCTGCCTCATCTCTCATCTCCCTGCAGTCCCAGGGAGCTCCACAAAGCTGGTGAGTGTTAACTCTAAAAATGATTACAATAAACAGAGAAGATGTTTATTAGTTATAAAATATCATCTTTGTATTATTCTAATCATTTTTATATCAAATCTCAGGAGTATACCCTACCCTGCATGCAGGTCCCTGGGACAAGGACATGGTTTATATGCATTGCTGCATTAGCGATCATAACACTCAAATAACTAACAGGGTTCAAGTGATAGGTGAAAGTATAAGGAAGGAGAGGCACAAGAGGGCAGAGGAAAATTATAAAGAAATTACTGCGCTGGTGTGTCTCTGTCAGAAAATCTCAATCGATTTGGTCAATATATACTCACACATAAATTTATTAGAAATAGACACAAATACATACATATAACACTATACAATGACAATAATTGAACCTCAAATTGCCTAATCTGTGGAAGGCTGATATAATGACACTAATATTGTGTACCATATGAATGTCCAATAAAGGAAATAAAATAGCAATGTCCCAAGTGTATAAAATTGCTACACACGGATTTATAACCGTGATAAGGAAAGAAATCCAGCACTTGATGAAATAAGTGAATAATTCAATGAAACAGTCCTGGCCCGCAAATGTTAAAGGAAAACATTTTTTTTATATCCACACAGTTCCAGTATTTTTACACAAGAGGGCAGAGGGCCCTGCTCATGAGATATTTTCAAGGTCTGTTTAAAAAAAAAAAGACGGTGAACCGTTGGCGACTTCTGCACGAGATCAGTAATGCGATGACCCACAGGGATTGCAGATCAATGAACAAGGCGACACACAGGAAAAGTAGCATCTACCTTGTGTAACACTAATTGCAGGACACCACCCTGTGCACAGTGCAATAGTACAGAACCACCAAATTTCTAGGACTGCAAGAGTGCACAGATACGTTATATATCAGGAGAGCAGACAGCCTCCAGGATGCCTCCACCTTCCGCTGACTGGATGCAGCATTCCACAACAGGCTGTGTGTGTGTTTTATATTTAGGACGGACACACACAAAAAGATACGATTCCCTGTGCCACGGCTCCGCACCTTCACCTCTACCTGCCCGTCCGTATTTCCCAGAGAGAACAGTTTGGATAGTAGATAAATATCATATAAACATGCAAAAATAAAACCACTTAAAGATTAATTTATCGGTATCCCTCCACTAGTAGCTACATCATTCCTCCCCACTGTCATGCTGCAGAATTCCTCCCCACTGTCCTGCTGCAGCATTCCTCCCCACTGTCATGCTGCAGCATTCCTCCCCACTGTCATGGTGCAGCATTCCTCCCCACTGTCCTGCTGCAGCATTCCTCCCCACAGTCCTGGCGCAGCATTCCTCCCCACTGTCCTGGCGCAGCATTCCTCCCCACTGTCCTGGCGCAGCATTCCTCCCCACTGTCTTGGCGCAGCATTCCTCCCCACTGTCCTGGCGCAGCATTCCTCCCCACTGTCCTGCTGCAGCATTCCTCCCCACTGTCCTGCTGCAGCATTCCTCCCCACTGTCCTGCTGCAGCATTCCTCCCCACTGTCCTGCTGCAACATTCCTCCCCACTGTCCTGCTGCAACATTCCTCCCCACTGTCCTGCTGCAGCATTCCTCTCCATTGTCCTGGCGCAGCATTCCTCCCCCCACTGTCCTGGTAGAGCATTCCTCCCCCCACTGTCCTGCTGCAGCATTCCTCCCCACTGTCCTGCTGCAGCATTCCTCTCCACTGTCATGGCGCAGCATTCCTCCCCCCACTGTCCTGGTGCAGCATTCCTCCCCCCACTGTCCTGGAGCAGCATTCCTCCCCCCACTGTCCTGGCGCAGCATTCCTCCCCCCACTGTCCTGGCGCAGCATTCCTCCCCCCACTGTCCTGGTAGAGCATTCCTCCCCACTGTCCTGGCGCAGCATTCCTCCCCACTGTCCTGGTAGAGCATTCCTCCCCACTGTCCTGGTAGAGCATTCCTCCCCACTGTCCTGGTAGAGCATTCCTCCCCACTGTCCTGGTAGAGCATTCCTCCCCACTGTCCTGGTAGAGCATTCCTCCCCACTGTCCTGGTAGAGCATTCCTCCCCACTGTCCTGGTAGAGCATTCCTCCCCCCACTGTCCTGGTAGAGCATTCCTCCACCCACTGTCCTGGTAGAGCATTCCTCCCCCCACTGTCCTGGTAGAGCATTCCTCCCCCCACTGTCCTAGTAGAGCATTCCTCCCCACTGTCCTGGCGCAGAATTCCTCCCCGCTGTCCTGGCGCAGCATCCCCCCCCCACTGTCCTGCTGCAGCATTCCTCCCCACTGTCCTGCTGCAGCATTCCTCCCCACTGTCCTGCTGCAGCATTCCTCCCCACTGTCCTGCTGCAGCATCCCTCCCCACTGTCCTGGTGCAACATTCCTCCCCACTGTCCTGGCGCAGCATTCCCCCCCCCACTGTCCTGGTGCAGCATTCCTCCCCACTGTCCTGGTGCAGCAATCCTCCCCACTGTCCTGGCACAGCATTCCTCCCCACTGTCCTGGCGCAGCAATCCTCCCCACTGTCCTGGCACAGCATTCCTCCCCACTGTCCTGGCGCAGCAATCCTCCCCACTGCCCTGGCGCAGAATTCCTCCCCACTGTCCTGGCGCAGCAATCCTCCCCACTGTCCTGGTGCAGTCTGCATCTTTCACCTGAAGGTGGGGGGCAGCGCACATACCTCACAAGGCATTCAAAATGCAATGGGGAGAGAGCAGGCTAGAGCCCCAGAACCACTAGGCACTTCTCTACTCGGTTAGATGCCATCCATTTGTGTGCCTTGCAATCGCATGTCATGTCATGTCCCAACCTGATTTCTCATGAGCTTGACCATCTCTGCCCTCCGCCTCACACCTGTTCATCTGCACTTCCTTCGTCCAGTTTACGGTTGACTTATTGGCATCTTATAAATAACCCCCCCTGATGAAATCTCTTTATAGACTACCTGCGTAGGAACTGTATAACAACCCTATTAATACCATCTTTCATTGCCCGGTGTGCCACTGCGGCTGCGCTGCTATACAGATGTGGCTGCAGCGGTTGTGGACAGAAAAAAGAATGGTTACAGGTGGGCCCCTAAACCGCCCCTCCACCACGTGGCCGCCCCTGTGGCAAGCTTATGGCGCTGCTTTGCGACACACACTATTTCGTAACAGGTCTTTTGGGAGGGGGCATGAACTCTCCAACCCTCCCCCCCAATACCAGGGCTTGTTGTAGCTCTCAACGGCCCTGGATGCCATCCTACTGACAAGTCCGTGCATCAACTACATGCCCTGCTGGAGCTGCCCTGGTCACCTGTAAGTGCTGTTATAGAGACATCCTGGATTGGGTTCCCACGGCCGAGCAACCGCATCCGTTCTCCAGGACGTTGGAGCAGTGGAAATGCGTTCACTAGAGAATGACAAATCACGTTTCACCGTTTGCCAGTCTGAAGGGCTAATCAGGGTGCAGTTCTACACAATTTATGTACAACCAAAATGTGTCCGGTTCTTAGAACACCTTGCCCACAGCTACAAATGTAATAATTCCATCCAATCAGGGCACAGCACACACTCCTGTGACCCCTGATGTGTAATGAGGCAATAGAGACACAGCAGCAGGAATAAGCCCCCACCGCACTCTCATTATAGCTGCCGGCATAGCGTCTTCACCCTGCAATAATTCTTTAGGCGCCAACCTGTCGGCACATTCAGAATTTGCAGACCCCCTCTCGCCCGGTCCACGTGCTCTAGTTGCTCATAAACAAGGGTTTTATTTAATTAAAAATGTAAATGGTCAGTAATGAGTGGCTGGCAGGCACCCTAGGACCCCCTGTTCCCTAGGCACCCACCTAAATGCCTAATGGGTAATTCGGCCCTGCCCACAATGACAGTTGCAAAAACGCTCCGGTATAGCATGCAGTGTGCGCTGGGCAGGTGCGTATGGAATGGGATCAGTGTTGTTTCCATTACCGAAATATAATTTTCCCCACTTGAGTTGATGCCTCTGAATTCCCTAAACACTTTATATCTGCCCCTTTGGACAGGACAGGACAGGACAAACATTATCCAAACAGATTTTGATAATTATTTTAGCCAATACTAAAGTTAAAAGAATGCAATATTAGCAATTCCTATAAACACGTTGTTAATGGATTACCAGTCTAGCATGTAATCTATGCTGTGTTATGCATTACAGCGAATATGCACCTTAGCAAAACCAGTTTGCATTGCAGGAGCGCAAATTCATGATGCGCATACAGATTTAGAGTTGGGAAGGACGTGTCCGACTCCTGGTAAATATGGCCCCTTGTGTCTTAGTGTATGCGAATCCCGGCAGCCATGTTCCAGAATGTAATGGAAAGCCTTTCCAGGACAGCGGACGCTGCTACAGCAGGAGCGACCAAATCCATATTAGTGTCCACCAAGCACCTATGGGTGTCATGTCCAGGTATATCTGTATCAGATCAGATCAGTGCTATATACTCTGAGAAATTGTCCCGGTCTGACTGTAGCTTTTTATTGTGAACATGGCGCCTGCGCTATATTCCTGGCGACTTTTCTATTGTGCATGCGCAAATGTCTGGAAAAATGGGCGCCGCACCATTCTCCAAGGACTTCTGATGCTGCAGCAGCACCGATGCGGGACTCCAGAGTGGAGAGTGTAATTATATGGGTGGGTAGGGTGTGCGGTGTGGGCCTCCCACAACACAAACAGCGCACTTTCTAGATACACCAATAATTGGGTAAACAGGTAAAAAAAAAAGGTTTTATAACATGCTCTGGAAACTGAAGGGAAAAACCCAAAAAGTGTCTGTTTAAAATATACAGTGCATCCGGAAAGTATTCACAGCGCGTCACTTTTTCCACATTTTGTTATGTTACAGCCTTATTCCAAAATGGAATAAATTATTTTTTGTCCTCAATATTCTACACACAATACCCCATAATGACAACGTGTAAAAAGTTTTTTTGAGATATTTGCATTTAATAAAAAAAAAAACTAAAAAATCACATGTACATAAGTATTCACAGCCTTTGCTCAATACTTTGTTGATGCACCTTGGGCAGCAATTACAGCCTCAAGTCTTTTTGAATATGATGCCACAAGCTTGGCACACCTATCTTTAGGCAGTTTCGCCCATTCCTCTTTGCAGCACCTCTGAAGCTCCATCAGGTTGGATGGGAAGAGTCGGTGCACAGCCATTTTCAGATCTCTCCAGAGATGTTCATTCGGATTCAAGTCTGGGCTCTGGCTGGGCCACTCAAGGACATTCACAAAGTTGTCCTGAAGCCACTCCTTTGATATCTTGGCTGTGTGCTTAGGGTCGTTGTCCTGCTGAAAGATGAACCGTCGCCCCAGTCTGAGGTCAAGAGTGCTCTGGAGCAGGTTTTCATCCACGATGTCTCTGTACAATGCTGCATTCATCTTTCCCTCTGTCCTGACTAGTCTCCCAGTTCCTGCCGCTGAAAAACATCCCACAGCATGATGCTGCCACCACCATGCTTCACTGTAGGGATGGTATTGGCCTGGTGATGAGCGGTGCCTGGTTTCCTCCAATCATAACGCCTGGCATTAATGCCAAAGAATTCAATCTTTGTCTATCATGGTCAGAGTCCTTCAGGTGCATTTTGGCAAACTCCTGGCAGGCTGCCATGTGCTTTTTACTTAGAAGTTGCTTCCGTCTGGCCACTCTACCATACAGGCCTGAAGGTTGGATTGCTGCAGAGATGGTTGTCCTTCTGGAAGGTTCTCCTCTCTCCACAGAGGAATGCTGTAGCTCTGACAGAGTGACCATCGGGTTCTTGGTCACCTCCCTGACTAGGGCCACTGTGCTCTTTGGGACCTTCAAAGCAGCAGATATTTTTCTGTACCCTTCCCCAGATTTGTGTCTTGAGACAATCCTGTCTCGGAGGTCTACAGACAATTCCTTGGACTTCAGGCTTGGTTTGTGCTCTGACATGCACTGTCAAGTGTGGGACCTTTATATAGACAGGTGTATGCCTTTCAAAATCATGTCCAATCAACTGAATTTACCACAGGTGGACTCCAATTAAGCTGTAGGAACATCTCAAGGATGATCAGTGGAAACAGGATGCACCTGAGCTCAATTTTGAGCTTCATGGCAAAGGGCGTGAATACTTATGTACATGTGATTTCTTAGTGGTTTTTTTTTTTAATTAAATTTACAAAAATCTCCCAAAAAACTTTTTACATGTTGTCATTATGGGGTATTGTGTGTAGAATTTTGAGGACAAAAATAAATTTATTCTATTTTGAGATAAGGCTGTAACATAAGAAAATGTGGAAAAAGTGAAGCACTGTGAATACTTTCCGGATGCACTGTAGATCTCTATAAACCTCACAGTCTGACTGTTTGTTGAGTTTTGTGGGTTTTTATCGCTGCAGTTACAATGCCAGTGGGCTCTTTGGTGTGGGTAACAGCCGCACACAGGAAGGACCCTGTACTTGTGCCACCGCATTGTTACTACTTCTAAAAAAGACACAGCAAGGAAGCCATAAAAAAAAATAAAAATAAAAATTTGCACCACAACCACACTATCCCCTGCAAGAGCACACAGCCGAGACGCTATGCAGGTAGTGGAAACAGAACCTCTCTCTAACATTTAATCCCTCACCACAGCTCTCCTGTTCATTCATAAAATAGGTCTTATTTATAGACAGTGTTTAAAATAACTATATTTTATTGTTGCCTAAACATAGCGGCAGCCATTTTGTGAGCCGAAGCCTCTCAGTCACCAAGAAGAACCAGTGACATTGCTGAGGTATGAGGAACAAAGCCCCTCGTGCCTCAGTGGTGTCACTGCTTCTTGGTGAATGGATAGGCTGACAAACATTGGTCAGGTCACAAAATGGCTGCCTCGGCTGCATGTAGGAAAGATGTATTTTCTTTGTAAAATAAACCGAGAGAAAGGGGGTGACTTAGTAAAACTTCCACAAAGGAAAAGAGGTGTTTCCCATAGCAACCAGAGTTTTCCTATCATATTCAGGAATGTACTGTGTAAATAATAATAGCTGGCATCTGACTGGTGGGTAACACCCGTACTTTTCCTTTTTAGAGGCTTTAGTAAATCTACCCCAAAACGGCACCTATAGGCACTGACGGGAACAGGTTATAGATGTATACACAACTCGATAAATTAAAGCACATAAATAAATGAATAAAAACAGCTCCACACACCACCTACCCTCCCGATAACATAGCAAAGTGTTACGTTACATACAAAACTACCACATTCATCCCCTGATCTGTTTTGTCTTCAGAAAAACTTGTAAATGAAATGACAACACTTTTATTTGAAAGCCAGGACACTTCTGAGATGATATAAACCAAGGTGATGTTTTCCGTGTCACTGACAGATTATCTGTGTAACTCCCCAGCCAAGGATGGTGACAGCCTGTGAGACACGCACGCAACCAAATAAATCACTGTACAGAGAAATCCTGTGACCCTGCCCCGCAGAGTCCTGTCCTCGTCCTCCTACATTGCATGAGCCTCCCTCCCTCCACAGTCCCTGCATTCCCACAGCCTCCAAGATTCCCAACCATCCTGATTTTCAGCGGGTCAGTCCCGTTTTTCAGCCCCTGCCCCGCTGTTCCAGCCGCGGGCCGAAGTGTCCCGCCGGTGGTCGTGAGGTTGGGCACCCCCACTGCTGCGCGGAATCCATTCAGTGCAGTGAGAGGGCTGGGTGCAGCCCAGCTACCGAGGGCGCGCTCGGCTCGCCCCCAGCCTGACGTTAAAAGGGAGGCGTGCAGTCCCTGCAGCACCGCGTTAGCTGGAGGCTGGAGTTCTCTTCTGAACTCCAGCTTCCGCCTCTGACCATGCGCACTATGGGAGAGACGTCATGACGTCTCTCCCATAGTTCCGAAGAGCAGCCGGGCGGACAGGACGGCGGCGGATGCAAGAGCGGGGATTAAGGTAAGTGTTGGGGTTTTTTTGAACAAGCGGCACTACAGGGGCATTATATGGGGTACTACTACAGGGGCATTATATGGGGGCACTACTATATGATTTCCTTCCTTTCAAATCAAGGGGGTAACTTCGGCGTATCTAAATATATTTTGGGGTAAAAGGTACAAAAGCTCCATGACCCCTGTGCTAGACAATGCGTCAGGCCTCAGTGATGTCGCTAGTTCCTATGCAATCGGCGGGCTGCAAATTGGTAAACCCCCCAAAAATCTCCCTGTAATGTGTGCAAGAGAGTGAGATAGACTTAGGAGAAGATTCATTTAGGTGCCAGGTCCCGGTAATGTCTCCACAGGACATCACTAGTTACAAAGTAACCGAATGGTGCCGGGATTCCGGAGCGGGCATTCTCTACGCCAGCATCCCGACTGCCGGGATATAAACTACATCCCGTTACAAACATTGCTTGTTTATGCTGGCACATAATGTACGCAGGAGCACATTGCACAAAGTACCTCCAGAACCTCACATAGCTCAATCTTCCCCTCAGTGCAAAATATGGTCCACAGCAATCGAACAGCGCCACCCAGTGGTCAAAGTTTCCCGAAATTGCCAGTGTGCTTGCGTGGCGATACCCAGAACAAGATTCCATGAGGCGTAAGAAAACACAGGATGTTACAGTACAAAAACGGGACGAGCATGTATAATTTCTCCAGCGAACATCTCACAGTACTGCGCGCCCTTAATGCAGAAGAAAGCAAGCTACCACTCTTCAGTCCTTGTGAAACTACAAGTCCCAGCATGCCCTGCTGAGCGAGTGAATTTTTATTTACAATGATTAGGATGACAAAATTGACTTACCTATTTTTTTCTAGTTCATTGTGTGTTGATCTGTAAAATAAAAATAAAAAATAGAAAGCCATAGTTATAATGGTGTTACAAACATGGCGGGGGCCACAGATATAAAACACTTCTAGCTGACTTCAGGCTACGAATTAATCACTTCTCCGACGACCACCGACACAGATGGAGCAGAGTTTGTTGCAGTGCACTACTCCCTAACAGCATAGAATATATTTTTTAATTATTTGCAATTTCGGATAAATCCAGTTATTTACAGCTAAGCTGCCCAGAAATCAGTCACAAGATAATGCAAATTCTCCACTTAACCATGCACCATTGAATGCAATGAATGCTACTCCAGCTGCACTAAACCAGGGAACCCCCTCCCTTAAAAAAAGATTATAAAGCAATGCTGCAACAAAACAAACATAAAAAACATCTGCTTTTCACTTCAGGTTTTATTAATTAAACTGCTTTGCCTTAGTACATTCTAGTTTGGTTTAATCCTGCTAAAGGAGTTAACGGTTTACTGCTCCTCTATGTGACTCAGGACTTCTGCTTTGGTAAAGCGAGTTCACTTCAGGTTACGAGCACACAAGCCACAAAATAACAGGAATCGCTTGGGGGCGCATGTATACTTGTTACTGTCAAATATGCACAATTCACTATAAAATATATATATCCGCTATAAACAGAATTTGCAGCCAGTAGCAATGAGCACAGACAGCAGCCCGACTAAGACCTCGGTTGTGTTGCTAACACAATTATGTTAGAGAACGGATGATTTTAGAACGTCGCGATCGTGGTCTTGCTTTGCAGCCGTACAATACAGATTTCCTGAGCACGTTAGTTAAGGCCTTTCTTTTCAAAAAGAAAAATAAAAAAAAAAGACTTCCCGCAAGAGGCGTCATGGAAACCTCGTTATGTCTGAGAATCCGGGCCCTCACCCACATAGCTCAGGGGACAAAACTTTATTCAGTCTGTGTACTGGAAACAAAATAATTGCCGATCCTTAAAAAGTGTCCCCTACATACGATGGAGGCAGCCATTTTGCTGTCTAAACCAACAGTCAAGGTATCAACTCACCAATAACTATCTTTATATTCCTGAGACATGAGGCACACAGTTATTCTCACCTCAGTGATGTAACTAGTTGCTAGTGAACGGATAGGCTGAATGTTGATTATGTTCGCAAAATGGCTTCCTCTGAGGGAGCAAGCAATGGGTACACTGTAAGCGGTTACAGATTTGGAACAACGGTCAGACATACAAGGTCCCAGCATGTAATATTAACATGTTGAATACTGAAATAAAAATACTTCAATAAAATCACTTTAAAATGTCCCTAAGGTTCTAAGAAAGACCCCATCCCCAGCAGGAAATCCTGGTTTTATCTCGCTGTAGACACAACCGTCATCTCCAGTTTTAATGGTAAAATCCCCAAAGGAAAACTTTATTTCTGGAACATGGTTTCAGTGTGTTCCCTTCCCTTGCTAGAGACAATGCTACAGCGCACTGTGCCCCCATGCTACCGGCCCGCAGATGTCACATCCTGCTTTCCGTGCCTCACAAGTATTCAGGGCCTTAAGTATAATTCTGGGCTGAGAACTAACAAAACCAAAGTAGCACAATAAGTGAAAGTTCATTAATTACTGTCCCACTCCTAAGGGCAGATAGATTTTAACTGCTGCTCCTTAAATTGCAGCCGATCGCGCCACCATGTCTGCTGGGCGCCCCCCTGGAGCAAATGGCGCCTTAAACGTTGCCTATATACAGGGACAGATCTGAACTCCGCAAATTTGTAGAAGAATACCACACTTATTCATTGCTCGCGCCTCTATGGGACATGACCAAAAGCAAACAAGGTTTTCCAGTCTGGACCAATTGGAAAGTCTGGGGGAACGGGGGAGCGGTGTGTAGATCTGGGCAGGTTATGACCGGCTAGGTGCAGCCGTGAATAACGGCGGTTTTCAGATATTTTACCGCATTTTAGCATGAGTACATCCCCCCCGCCATTGAGGTAAAGCTGCTATTTTCTTTGGTGGTTAACTCCCACACTGTGACCCCAAAAACTAGTAGGGGTATCTGAGCTGGTATTATAAAAAGGGGGCATCATGTATTTATACTTAGGGCCAAAATCAAAACATGTGGGCTCTGCGAATAAATATTGCAGACCTGGTGCTTTGGTCAATTAAAAATAGATTTCTGCAATGTAAATCCCCCTCCCAAAGATTGTGGACAACTATATATATTGCCTGTGGGGACAGTCCCAGGTGCTGTTAAGAAAGTGCGAGTAGAGTCCCGTCATTTGAGGAAGGGGCGGGTCCCTTTCATGTGCGCCTGGTGACCATGTCACGTGTGAGTTATGTTTCGGAGGTGGCTGAGAGGAAATGACAGAATGGCGTTACCTGTTCAGGCCGCTTCCTAGGCTGTTATTACATTTCTTGGATTTTAGCCGCCTCTGTTTCAGACTGTGAAGGTCCGAGCTGTCTGGTGAGGGGAACGTGGAGGCGTATCCGTGTTCACATTCTGCAACAATAGACAATAGTAAGAGAGTCAGTCCTGTGGTAACATGAGAATAAGCCCCAACCCGGCTCATCCTATTAAAGCCCAGCGGGGAGAATTATTTTAAAAAAATTGTCGTCAGATAATTTGCTATAACCCAGCGCAGCCATCAGTAGGAAACAGGGAGCCAGTTGCTATGGGTTACAACAATACAATTTTTGCACCAGTTTTGGGGTATATCCCCTAATGTATCGTTTAACAGAGTAATACAGAGGTCACAATGGGCACAGAAATAGGTACATGATTACCGTCCACTTGGAAAACAGATTTATGGGTTCCCACTCACCATATTAAACAATTGTAGGCTACTTGACTGCTGACTAAATGACTAATTCTGTGTGTCAGTATGGTAGTTAGATTGCAAGCTCCACTGGGTCAGGAATTTAAGTGTCAGAGTTTCCCACTATTGTAGAATCTATGGGCCTGATTCAGACCCGCTCGCTAGGATGCGTTCGCTCGTAGTCGGTCGATGTTCGCATCGCAGTGTGCATGAGCGACCTGCAGCGAGAGATCGGAAAGTGTTCGCTCGCTGCGCATAAACAGTCCAGCGGAGTGAGTGACAGGAGAGGCCGTTTCTGGGTGGTGACAGGGGCTGTCCACTATAAACGGGGGAGTGGAGGTGCGAACGTAGGCGTGCCTGAGCATCTCAATGCCGTTTCAGAGGCGTGCATATTTAAGAGGCAGCGTCATAGTACACGTCACCTGGCTGGTTTTGACACTGAACTGCTCGCAGGGCTTGCGGTAGGGTACGGTCTGCCTCGAGCGCTGCGATCGCATCCGATGGTTGCATACACTTCCTGGAGATGATGTGCACAGGCGGACGTCTTAAGACTGGTGGGCGTCTGCATACACTGAGCGATCGCATGCCAAGACATAGTGGGCGTGCTAATGCCTTGCCGTGCGATCGCCTGCCTTCCCAAATTTGCATACGCTGAGTGCGAGCGTACACATCTAGCGAGCGGGTCTGAATGGAGCCCTATGTTTCACGATTAATGCCAAATAGAGCATTCTGGGAGTTGAAATTGTCTTCTGCTTGGGATAAGTTCCACAGTCCATACCAGGTGTTAAATACATTAGCTATAACATTTATAGGCAACCAAATTATCACATATAATACAGTAAATTGTGCTTGTATATTAAATGACAACATAAAATGTATAAATTTCATACAGAGCCTTCTGCTTTCCCGCTAAGGCATTTGTAACTAAATATAGCATGCATGCAATTTATAAAGTGGAATTAGATCAAGACATTTCCAGCATAGCAAAACTAACATGGGGCGGGGAGCACACTCTTCAAATAACTCATAAACAATAACACACAAACTACACGCCATCTATGCAATATATAAATTGTATCTAAACTGCCATTGGCTGACAAAATGCACCGAGATGTAAATATAAACTAAAATAAAAAAAATAATACAATTTAAAAAAAAAATAATATATATATATATAAAATAAACGATAAATAACCACTTTCAGTTCCAATTACCTCGATCTCTTCTCTCCAAATACTCAGCAGCCTCTAAGAGCCTCTGGATATTTAACATGCGTACACCGTCCATCGTACCAATTTAAGTTTTGACCCGCCAAAAAAAAGGTAAAAAAAAAAGAAATTTAAAAGGGAAACGAGGGTTTTTGTGCAAAACCGTCCAGAAAACTAAAAATGTCACCTGGTCCCGTAAATAAATAGTTAACTATATCCGGTTTGCTTGCAAAAATACCTCAGTCAGGTAAAGTGATTTGGAACAGCCAGGTGGGATTTGCAGCCAGGGCAGGCCTCAGTGGGGCTGAGCTGTGCACAGTTGTTATAAGGTTTCTGGTGCACAAAAAGAAATACAGGCTGGAAGATGATGATCTGACAGCGGAAAATGTTTTTGGAAGTTGAATAAAATAAGAAAAAGGAAAAATAAAAGTTGGGATCAGTTGCAGCAGAGGGACATAGGCTGTGTGTGAGCTGCCCAGCCTGCCCTGCACAGTTTGTTTACTTCTTGCAGCGGAGAGAGAAGGCTGGTCCCATGTAAGCTGCAAGTACTGCTGGGAGTTGTAGTTTTCTGCAGCCTGTTCTGCAGCGTTCCGATTTTTAACTCTGTCACTGCCGCAGCTTTCTAGCTGACATATATTTTAGAGGACAAAGAAATGGTCTAAGCAAAAAATAAAACAAACACAATGGCCCCAAGTATAGTACATGTGTATTTTACAGGGATTTTAGTGCTTCAAATTTTCGCCACTACAATATATAACCCAAGGGGATGCATCCGCCCAGCGTCAATGTCTGTCTGTTGAAAATATATACAATGTCGTGACTATGTACTGCTGTGGGGTATTATTTTATTTTTTTAACTATTGTTCAGTAATTTGTTTATTATTTACTAACATTTATTTATGTATAACGACAGTATATTACGCTGCGCTTTATAATTGGTTCATGGCAGCTTACTACAAAAATAAATAAATTATATATATATATGCATATAAAATATACATATCAGATGTAAAGCTAGGGGTCTATTTACTAAGCCTTGGATGGAGATAAACTGCCAGCCAACCAGCTCCTAACTACCATGACACAGGCTGTGTTTGAAAAGTGACCATTTGGAGCTGATTGGCTGGTACTAGTACATAGATCCCTAAGCCTAAACAGGGGTCGGAGTTAACGTGCACCTACGCACACTACCACATTCACATGTGAATCACCTAATCTGTCTCTTGAAGAACAGGGGGTCACAAAGGTGCTGAAAAGGGGAGGGGGTATAGGGACAAAGGTTTTCCAAGGGGGTGCAGACCCCCCCCCCCCAACCCCCATAAAAAAAAAAAAATTGTGTCTACACCTCCTTCAACGATGTCTATAGAGGGGCCTCATATTCACAACTTGGCATGGCAATGCCCCTATATGCTTGGGCACTCAAACACTAACCTACACCTGCTCCAAACACAACCTATTGGACCCACCTCAGTCAGGCGCAAGGAAGTCGGGTAAGCCTGTGATGTCATGTACTCCATGACACCGTGCACTATAACAACATCTCAGGCCTGACTCGGTTGAGGACTCTTCCGGAAAATGATGAACACAGGGGCCTGTTTCAAAGTTGTACCCTAATGCTCCCACAGCTGTGATGTTCGTAGTTGTGGAAGTGCCGCCAGGACTTGCACTGAGACGCCCACCTGAGCCATAGCAGACGCCAGCTGTGACACGCCCCCAAAATGGTCGAGGCATGCTGCATTTCTTGCCAACACTCTCCGTTGCCATCCCCAAATGCTCCCTGCCTGTCAATCACACTGTGATTAAAGACTGGCATCGTGTGACTATGGTAATGTACCACGACGCAGACACGGTGTGGCTCAGACGCATGTGGATTGACAAAAATAAAATCGCTATATTTGCTAAAATATCGGCATAGTATACAACTGTGAATCAGGACCATATAGCATATATGGCAATCAAATAGCAAACTATATTACCTCTAGCGGGGCAGTGGAAATGAAAGTACAAGTCTGATTGGCTGCTATGAGTTACATCACTTTTCTCTGATTGTTTACTATAGGTTATATTAACTGTTCCCTTTTCATATCTATGAGTTACATCACTTGTTAACTTGTTATGGGTTACGTCTCATTTTCTCTGGTTGCTATCGGTTACTTGCGTTTTCCCCTTAAAGAGGCTCTGTCCAGCCTCACCGTTTATAATATAGGTAATAAATGAATATATTTCACAGTGATGATAGTAAGAGGGGAAAAGAATGTCTGTGAACCAGAAAAAATGTAAACCATACCCATTTTCTACAAACATTGGATGCAGCCATTTTGTGGGCTGAAGTGCAAAATGGCTGCCTCTACAGTGTTACTACACTAGATATGCCTGATACTCGTGTAGTATGAGTACGCCCAGTAGGAACAGTAGATTGAGATGAGAAATTCTAAATATTACTGATAATTGCTCAGCGAGGCAATACATATGTCTGACATTTCAGAATGTCGGCCCTCATGGAACTATCGACATTACATTTCATCGACATAATGTTGATGATGACATTTTGAAGGTGTCCACATTATGTCAACACTTTAACCATGTCGACATCATCTTTGTGTGAATGTCGACATGTTAAATGGAGACATAATAATTGCGTACCGACGCTCTGCAGTGCAGGTAGAAGTTAGCACAGGGAGAAGTTACGCAGACCTTTAGGTGAGATTCCCAAACAGTACAGGATGTTCTCTGCAAAGTGGGAACATACAGATCCGGTGTAGCTGCCAGTTTTCCCTTATTTGTGACTTGACACTGGAAGTTTTCATCCATATCAATGTTTTGATCTTAATTACTTCGGCCCAGCACAGCTTCTCTTTTCCTGCATGCAAATCTCGTTATCTGCTTTTCATATATCACCTAGCAAAATACATGATCTCAAATGGTCAATTTAAATTTCCTATTCTGTCTGGGGCATACTAAGTATAATATTATACTGGGCGGCACAGCTGGGGTAGTGGTTAGCATTACTCCTCACAATCCTGAGGCAATGAGTTCAATTCCTGGCCAAGGCCCGATTTGTGTGGAGTTTGCATGTTCTCCCCATGTTTGCGTGGAGCGGGTTTTGTCCAGGTGCTCCGGTTTCATCCTGCGCACCACAAACATACCGGTGGATTAATTTGGCTTTTGACAACAAAATTAACCCTAGTGTGTGTTTCTATGTGGCAGGGAATATAGGGGGTCATTCAGACCCACTCGTGAGCGGCAGTACGCTCGCAAGTGGGTCGATGTTCCCCACTGCGCATGCGCACGATGGAGGGAGCTCCGTCGTGCGCATGCGCGAGACCCGTCGAGCGACGGACTTTCCATCACTCCGGGTCTCGCACCAAAGGGGGCGTGCTGTCGATGTTGATTGACAGCACGCCCCCTTTGGTGGGCGTGCCGGGGGCGTGCCTGCCAGACTGAGGCGTTCCTATGGGAACGCCTACCGTCTGAAGCCGGCCCCACTGACATCACTAGTGATGTCAGTGGGAGTGATTTGGGCTCTGATAGAGCCAAAATCACTCCTGGCCTTGCGGTTGAGAAACCCGACCACAGGGTTTCACTCGCAAGTCCGATGGTCGCGATGGTCAAGACCATCGCAACCATCTTGTTGGACGCTCGTATATGCTGTGGGTGGTGACCCACAGCTATACGAGCGTCCAGGAGGACGCTCCATTTTAATGGAGGTGGGCCCTGATTCAGAGCGAGCGCTCTGGTCAGAGCGTCCGGCTCTGAATCAGGGCCATAGATTTAAGCTCTACTGGGGCAGAAGCTGATGTGAGTGACTAAATATTCTCTATAGCAGAGGTTCCTAAACTCCGCCATTACAGACCAGGTTTTAAGAAGATCCAGGCTTGAGTCCAGATGATTAAATTAAATTGACTGAGGTACCGATTAAGGGCTTGATTCAGCTTGCATCGCAGTTGCTAATATGAACGCAATCGGCCGACTGTTTCGCACTGCGCATGTGAACGCATTACAGTGTGCGAACCAGCCACTGCAATTGGAAATGCGATCGCAGTGGCGATGCAAACCCATCGCAGAGTGATTGACAGGAAGTGCTGTTGGGGGGTGGTGACGGGGGGTGGTCAGGCAAACGCAGGCGTGCCAGTGCGTTGGGATGGCGTTGCAGAGGCGTGCATAAATTAGCCACTGCGATACCCTACACAGCCTGAGGTCTCATAGCGTGCGCAGAAGACAGCAATTCCTTAGTGAAGTCTGACCGGCCTTAGCTGTGCGAATGGATCCGATGTTACTCGATCTTACCGCTTATTTCGCTATCTTGCCAAAGTATACGGATGTGAGTAAGGGGAAGTGGGCGTCCTTATGTTAGGCTGCGATCGCAATGCGCATGTAATCATTTGCATATTACCGCTAATATTAGCAACTGTATTGCGTGCATATTAGCTGAATAGCGATCCTTGCTGAATCAGGCCCTAAGTCACCTGTGCTCAAGCAGGGATATCCTTAAAACGTGGACTGCAAAGGCAGAGTTTGGGAACTTCTGCTCTATAAAGTTCTGCATCATTTGTATTTTTATGTGCATAGTAATAGCAAAAATAGCTGTATTCACTTTCTTTTAAGCATATACATGACATTTTCAGGATTAGATTTAAAAATACACATGCAATGATATGACAATGTGTAAAGCCTGTCTCTGTGTGTAACACTGGCCGATCTCCAAGTCTTTTGTTCTTTGTCCATTGTAAATAAAAGCTGTTGCTTTAACACAACGGATGACGTCACCAGCTCTGAGAGACAAGCGATACCCGCCCACCAAGCCCTGAGCCCAGCAACCGGTGACGTCAGCGAGCCAGCTGTTATCTGATTGGCAGGTTAATAAATGCTGGCTTCTCCGCCTCCTGCTGGGCAGCCAATAGAAAGGCAGGGATTGTGCCCATGTGGAAACCATGTGTTTGCTCAGAAAGTACAGGTGAGGAGATGCTGCACCTGAGTGTGTGGTCGTGTCTCATTAAAAGGCCCCAGTACATCAGCAATTGATTGCAGCAATCGTGCAATTTGCAATCGATTGTGTATAAAAACCTTTCCCTTTTTCAATCGATTGTGGCAATTCTGCAATCTGCAATCCATTGAAAAAGGGAAAGATTTTTATACACAATCGATTGCCAATTGCCCGATTGCTGCAATTAATTGCTGATGTATGGGGGCCTTCACACTCATCCTGCTGCATTATTATAAGGCTTTTGTGCTTCCATATCCAACTGCTACGACTCAATAAAACACCTGCTACAGAGTACAGGGTAACACTGACCACAATACATGGTACAAAGTTACAAAGTAGCAATGCAGGATTACAGAATAACATCACAGAAGTGCTACAAGTTTGCAGTGTCCATAGATCAAACAATTGCTAAAAGTATAGAAAGTCATAATAAACACAAGACACATAATAAACAATAATATCTGCTAAAATAACAATAAGCACAAAACATACACTACTTTACAAAGTAAAACTAACTGCAATACACACAGTTATCAAATAAACACTAATTAAATGACTGGATAAAGTAACACTAAACACAATATATGGTAATGATAATCGCAATAACACAAAGTAACACTAAATGGCTGTCTGAGTGCATGAATAGGATCCAGTTCATGATTAGACAAAGTCGGGGCTTCTATTGTAACCAACGACAGACAGGTCTATTGTGCTATTATCAGACAGGGGTGGGGGGCTCTGCAGCTGCACAGTGCAGGGGAGGGGGCAGGAGAGTTACTGCCAGGGCTTCATGTAGGTTATATTACAGGTGTCACTACAGAATACCAGAAACCTCATTCATTCATGCCTGGGCTCAGGCCAGTTACTGCACATTATTCCTACACAACATGTAACAATGTATACAGTATGACACATGACCTATATAATATACAGACTAGAGATACCCCTGCTATTCTGTGTATAATCAGGTGGGTAGTAGTGGTAGTTCCTGCACAACATGTAACAGTGTATACAGTATGACACATGACCTATATAATATAGAGACTAGAGATGCCCCTGCTACTCTGTGTATAATCAGGGGGGTAGTAGTGGTAGTTCCTGCACAACATGTAACAATGTATACAGTATGACACATGACCTATATAATATAGAGACTAGAGATCTCCCTGCTACTCTGTGTATAATCAGGGGGGTAGTAGTGGTAGTTCCTGCACAACATGTAACAATGTATACAGTATGACACATGACCTACATAATATAGAGAATAGAGATGTCCCTACTCTGTGTATAATCAGGAGGGTAGTAGGGGTAGTTCCTGTACAACATGTAACAATGTATACAGTATGACACATGCCCTATATAATATAGAGAATAGAGATGCCCCTGCTACTGTGTGTATAATCAGGGGGTAGTCAGGGTAGTTCTTCTACAATATGTAACAATGTATACAGTATGACACATGACCTATATAATATAGAGAATAGAGATGTCCCTGCTACTGTGTGTATAATCAGGGGGTAGTAGGGGTAGTTCCTGTACAACATGTAACAATGTATACAGTATGATACATGACCTATATAATATAGAGACTAGAGATGTCCCTATTACTCTGTGTATAATCAGGGGGTAGTTCCTGTACAACATGTAACAATGTATACAGTATGTATGACACATGACCTATATAAAATAGAGACTAGAGATGTCCCTGCTACTCTGTGTATAATCAGGAGAGTAGTTCCTGTACAACATGTAACAATGTATACAGTATGATACATGACCTATATAATATAGAGAATAGAGATGTCTCTGCTACTCTGTGTATAATCAGGGGGGTAGTAGGGGTAGTTCCTGTACAACATGTAACAGTGTATACAGTATGACACATGACCTATATAATATAGAGACTAGAGATCTCCCTGCTACTCTGTGTATAATCAGGGGGTAGTAGGGGTAGTTCCTGTACAACATGTAACAATGTATACAGTATGACACATGACCTATATAATATAGAGAATAGAGATGTCCCTGCTACTCTGTGTATAATCAGGAGGGTAGTAGGGGTAGGTCCTGTACAACATGTAACAGTGTATACAGTATGACACATGACCTATATAATATAGAGAATAGAGATGCCCCTGCTACTGTGTGTATAATCAGGGGTAGTAGGGGTATCTCCTGTACAACATGTAACAGTGTATACAGTATGACACATGACCTATATAATATAGAGAATAGAGATGTCCCTGCTACTCTGTGTATAATCAGGGGGTTGTAGGGGTAGTTCTTCTACAATATGTAACAATGTATACAGTATGACACATGACCTATATAATATAGAGAATAGAGATGTCCCTGCTACTGTGTGTATAATCAGGGGGTAGTTCCTGTACAACATGTAACAATGTATACAGTATGACACATGACCTATATAATATAGAGAATAGAGATGTCCCTGCTACTCTGTGTATAATCAGGGGGTAGTAGGGGTAGTTCCTGTAAAACATGTAACAGTGTATGCAGTATGACACATGACCTATATAATATAGAGAATAGAGATGTCCCTATTACTCTGTGTATAATCAGGGGGTAGTAGGGGTAGTTATTGTACAACATGTAACAATGTATACAGTATGACACATGCCCTATATAATATAGAGAACAGAGATGTCCCTGCTACTCTGTGTATAATCAGGGGGTAGTTCCTGTACAACATGTAGCCATGTATACAGTATGACACATGACCTATATAATAAAGAGACTAGAGATGTCCCTGCTACTCTGTGTATAATCAGGGGGTAGTTCCTGTACAACATATAACAATGTATACAGTATGATACATGACCTATATAATATAGAGAATAGAGATGTCCCTGCTACTCTGTGTATAATCAGGGGGTAGTTCCTGTACAACATGTAACAGTGTATACAGTATGACACATGAGCTATATAATATAGAGAATAGAGATGTCCCTTCTACTCTGTGTATAATCAGGAGGGTAGTAGGGGTAGTTATTGTACAACATGTAACAATGTATACAGTATGACACATGACCTATATAATATAGAGACTAGAGATGTCCCTGCTACTCTGTGTATAATCAGGGGGTAGTAGGGGTAGTTCCTGTACAACTTGTTACAGTGTATACAACATGACACATGAGCTATATAATATAGAGATTAGAGATGTCCCTGCTACTGTGTGTATAATCAGGAGGGTAGTAGGGGCAGTTGCTGTACAACATATAACAGTGTATACAGTATGACACATGACCTATATAATATAGAGAATAGCGATGCCCCTGCTACTGTGTGTATAATCAGGGGGTAGTAGGGGTATCCCCTGTACAACATGTAACAGTGTATACAGTATGACACATGCCCTATATAATATAGAGAATAGAGATGTCCCTGATACTCTGTGTATAATCAGGGGGGTAGTAGGGGTAGTTATTGTACAACATGTAACAATGTATACAGTATGACACATGACCTATATAATATAGAGAATAGAGATGTCCCTGCCACTCTGTGTATAATCAGGGTTAGTAAGGGTAGTTATTGAACAAAATGTAACAATGTATACAGTATGACACATGCCCTATATAATATAGAGAACAGAGATGTCCCTGCTACTCTGTGTATAATCAGGGGGTAGTAGGGGTATCTCCTGTACAACATATAACAGTGTATACAGTATGACACATGAGCTATATAATATAGAGAATAGAGATGTCCCTGCTACTCTGTGTATAATCAGGGGGGTAGTAGGGGTAGTTATTGTACAACATGTAACAATGTATACAGTATGACACATGACCTATATAATATAGAGAATAGAGATGTCCCTGCCACTCTGTGTATAATCAGGGGGTAGTAGGGGTAGTTATTGTACAACATGTAACAATGTATACAGTATGACACATGCCCTATATAATATAGAGAACAGAGATGTCCCTGCTACTCTGTGTATAATCAGGGGGTAGTAGGGGTAGTTACTGTACAACATATAACAGTGTATACAGTATGACACATGACCTATATAATATAGAGAACAGAGATGTCTCTGCTACTCTGTGTATAATCAGGGGGTTGTAGGGGTAGTTCCTGTACAACATATAACAATGTATACAGTATGACACATGCCCTATATAATATAGAGAATAGAGATGCCCCTGCTACTCTGTGTATAATCAGGGGGTAGTAGGGGTAGTTCCTGTACAACATGTAACAATATATACAGTATGACACATGGCCTGTATAATATAGAGAACAGAGATGTCCCTGCTACTCTGTGTATAATCAGGGGATAGTAGGGGTAGTTCCTGTACAACTTGTAACAGTGTATACAGTATGACACATGACCTATATAATATAGAGACTAGAGATGTCCCTGCTACTCTGAGTATAATCAGGGGGTAGTAGGGGTAGTTCCTGTACAACAAGTAACAATGTATACAGTATGATACATGACCTATATAATATAGAGAATAGAGATGTCCCTGCTACTCTGTGTATAATCAGGGGGTAGTAGGGGTAGTTCCTGCTACTCTGTGTATAATCAGGGGGTAGTAGGGGTAGTAACAATGTATACAGTATGACACATGACCTATATAATATAGAGAATAGAGATGTCCCTGCTACTGTATAATCAGGGGGTAGTAGGGGTAGTTCCTGCACACTATGTAACAATGTATACAGTATGACACATGACCTATATAATATAGAGAATAGAGATGTTCCTGTTACTCTGTATAATCAGGGGGTAGTAGGGGTAGTTCCTGTGCAACATGTAACAATGTATACAGTATGACACATGACCTATATAATATAGAGAATAGAGATGCCCCTGCTCTGTGTATAATCAGGGGGTAGTAGGGGTAGTTCCTGCACACTATGTAACAATGTATACAGTATGACACATGAAATATATAATATAGAGAATAGAGATGTCCCTGTTACTCTGTGTATAATCAGGGGGTAGTAGGGGTAGTTCCTGTGCAACATGTAACAATGTATACAGTATGACACATGACCTATATAATATAGAGAATAGAGATGTCCCTGCTACTCTGTGTATAATCAGGGGGTAGTAGGGGTAGTTCCTGCTACTCTGTGTATAATCAGGGGGTAGTAGGGGTAGTAACAATGTATACAGTATGACACATGACCTATATAATATAGAGAATAGAGATGTCCCTGTTACTCTGTATAATCAGGGGGTAGTAGGGGTAGTTCCTGTGCAACATGTAACAATGTATACAGTATGACACATGACCTATATAATATAGAGACTAGACATGTACCTGCTCTGTGTATAATAAGGGGCAGTTCCTGCACCTCACCCCCCCCCGGGGATTATTAGCACATAGACGCCACCTGCAGACGTGCAGCCCATCACACACACTGTGGGCACTGATGATGTAAGTGGGGATGAGAGGACACCTGTATGTTAGTAATATAGAGTTCTGTATTACTATTAGTGCATCATTATATCAGGCAGCAGGGTGCAGTCACGTGGGTACCGGCGTCGGGGTGGGGATGGGGGGGTTCTCCATGTAGTCAGTGACCGGCTCTTTGTGCTGAGAGCACACGTGCAGCAGTATCACAGTGTCAGCAGTCAGGAGCACCCCCATGTGCACCCCGTTACCCCATCCCATGGCACAGCTATGTACAGTATACACTATGTACAGTATACAGCAGCACACATATAGCCCGGGCACCTATGCCCAAACACACATGCATGTAAAGTTGGTAACTTATGCATATGATACGACAAGTACCCATGTTAACATACATGGGGCAGTAAACTATATACATGCAATTTCACATGACACTAAACGTATTCTCCATACATACATGTAGGGTCAGGACACATGTTCTCCATACATACATATATGTACAGAACACAAGCACTCTAAAGACACATGTAGTGTTTCCCTCACATGCCTCCATTGGTACATACATGTAGGTACAGGACACATACACCCAGGATATACATGATGTGCCAGCTTATATGCCCCCTGGATGGCAGAGTCTCTCTCTCTAGCAGATAACAATGAGGAGAGAAATGTTTGTTCTTTGTTTGGACAAATCTGACCCAGAAGAGAGAGAAAGTTCCCCGGGAGCCCGCACATGAGTGATGCCAGGGTCCGGGGGCTCACTACCCTCTGCCAGCCCCCCCCCGGGATCACACAGCCCCCTCTGCCCCTCTTACTCTTCCTCTCCTGCTCCGCTCTCTCCAGGTAACTTGCAGCTTCCAGCAGGATCTGTACATTGTCCAGGAAGGTGGTGATGTGCCCCATGGCACCCTCCTCTGTGCCCAGCAGCTCAGTCAGGGGGCACCTGGGAACCTGCGGGTGCAGGCAGTCCTTCCTCGGCCGTCCTCTCACCATGGTCCCTGAGAAGTGATGGCTCAGACTGTCCTGGGGGCTCTATGCCCCCCCTCTCCCGGGCACTTTATCCCCGGCTGGGGGCAGGAGCTGGGCTGGTCCTAGCGCCGCCCGGTGACCCATATTAGCATACAGCACAGACTAGGGACCTGCCACAGTTACCGCCACGGGACTGCTTTCACCGCCTAATCCCAGCAGCCAGTCCCAGCTAGTGACTGAGGAATCACTAATAGGGATCAGTCACCCGCCATCCCCTCTCTGCTGTATTACTGCACCCACCATCCCCTCTCTGCTGTATTACTGCACCCACCATCCCCTCTGCTTTATTACTGCACCCACCATCCCCTCTCTGCTGTATTACTGCACCCACCATCCCCTCTCTGCTGTATTACTGCACCCACCATCCCCTCTCTGCTGTATTACTGCACCCACCATCCCCTCTCTGCTGTATTACTGCACCCACCATCCCCTCTGCTGTATTACGGCACCCACCATCCCCTCTCTGCTGTATTACTGCACCCACCATCCCCTCTGCTGTATTACTGCACCCACCATCCCCTCTCTGCTGTATTACTGCACCCACCATCCCCTCTCTGCTGTATTACTGCACCCACCATCCCCTCTCTGCTGTATTACTGCACCCACTATCCCCTCTATGCTGTATTACTGCACCCATCATCCCCTCTATGCTGTATTACTGCGCCCACCATCCCCTCTCTGCTGTATTACTGCACCCACCATCCCCTCTGCTTTATTACTGCACCCACCATCCCCTCTCTGCTGTATTACTGCACCCACCATCCCCTCTCTGCTGTATTACTGCACCCACCATCCCCTCTGCTGTATTACTGCACCCAGCATCCCCTCTCTGCTGTATTACTGCACCCACCATCCCCTCTCTGCTGTATTACTGCACCCACCATCCCCTCTGCTGTATTACGGCACCCACCATCCCCTCTCTGCTGTATTACTGCACCCACCATCCCCTCTGCTGTATTACTGCACCCACCATCCCCTCTCTGCTGTATTACGGCACCCACCATCCCCTCTGCTGTATTACGGCACCCACCATCCCCTCTCTGCTGTATTACTGCACCCACCATCCCCTCTCTGCTGTATTACTGCACCCACCATCCTCTCTCTGCTGTATTACTGCACCCACCATCCCCTCTGCTGTATTACTGCACCCACCATCCCCTCTCTGCTGTATTACTGCACCCACCATCCCCTCTGCTTTATTACTGCACCCACCATCCCCTCTCTGCTGTATTACTGCACCCACCATCCCCTCTCTGCTGTATTACTGCACCCACCATCCCCTCTGCTGTATTACTGCACCCAGCATCCCCTCTCTGCTGTATTACTGCACCCACCATCCCCTCTCTGCTGTATTACTGCACCCACCATCCCCTCTGCTGTATTACGGCACCCACCATCCCCTCTCTGCTGTATTACTGCACCCACCATCCCCTCTGCTGTATTACTGCACCCACCATCCCCTCTCTGCTGTATTACGGCACCCACCATCCCCTCTGCTGTATTACGGCACCCACCATCCCCTCTCTGCTGTATTACTGCACCCACCATCCCCTCTCTGCTGTATTACTGCACCCACCATCCTCTCTCTGCTGTATTACTGCACCCACCATCCCCTCTGCTGTATTACTGCACCCACCATCCCCTCTCTGCTGTATTACTGCACCCACCATCCCCTCTCTGCTGTATTACTACACCCACCATCCCCTCTGCTGTATTACTGCACCCACCATCCCCTCTCTCCTGTATTACTGCGCCCACCAACCCCCCTCTCCTGTATTACTACACCCACCATCCCCTCTGCTGTATACTGCACCCACCATCCCCTCTCTGATGTATTACTGCTCCCACCATCCCCTCTCTGCTGTATTACTGCACCCACCATCCCCTCTCTGCTGTATTACTGCACCCACCATCCTCTCTGCTGTATTACTGCACCCACCATCCCCTCTCTGCTGTATTACTGCACCCACCATCCCCTCTCTGCTGTATTACTGCACCCACCATTCCCTCTGCTGTATTACTGCACCCAGCATCCCCTCTCTGCTTTATTACTGCACCCACCATCCCCTCTGCTGTATTACGGCACCCACCATCCCCTCTCTGCTGTATTACTGCACCCACCATCCCCTCTGCTGTATTACTGCACCCACCATCCCCTCTCTGCTGTATTACGGCACCCACCATCCCCTCTGCTGTATTACTGCACCCACCATCCCCTCTCTGCTGTATTACTGCACCCACCATCCTCTCTCTGCTGTATTACTGCACCCACCATCCCCTCTGCTGTATTACTGCACCCACCATCCCCTCTCTGCTGTATTACTGCACCCACCATCCCCTCTCTGCTGTATTACTACACCCACCATCCCCTCTGCTGTATTACTGCACCCACCATCCCCTCTCTCCTGTATTACTGCGCCCACCAACCACCCTCTCCTGTATTACTACACCCACCATCCCCTCTGCTGTATTACTGCACCCACCATCCCCTCTCTGATGTATTACTGCTCCCACCATCCCCTCTCTGCTGTATTACTGCACCCACCATCCCCTCTCTGCTGTATTACTGCACCCACCATCCTCTCTGCTGTATTACTGCACCCACCATCCCCTCTCTGCTGTATTACTGCACCCACCATCCCCTCTCTGCTGTATTACTGCACCCACCATCCCCTCTCTGATGTATTACTGCACCCACCATCCCCTCTCTGCTGTATTACTGCACCCACCATCCCCTCTACTGTAATACTGCACCCACCATCCCCTCTCTGCTGTATTACTGCACCCACCATCCCCTCTGCTGTATTACGGCACCCACCATCCCCTCTCTGCTGTATTACTGCACCCACCATCCCCTCTCTGCTGTATTACTGCACCCCCCATCCCCTCTGCTGTATTACTGCACCCACCATCCCCTCTCTGCTGTATTACTGCACCCACCATCCCCTCTCTACTGTATTACTGCACCCACCATCCCCTCTATGCTGTATTACTGCACCCACCATCCCCTTTGCTATATTACTGCACCCACCATCCCGGCTCTGCTGTATTACTGCACCCACCATCCCTTCTCTGCTGTATTACTGTGCCCACCATCCCCTCTCTGCTGTATTACTGCGCCCACCATCCCCTATCTTCTGTATTACTGCGCCCACCATCCCCTCTGCTGTATTACTGCACCCATTATCCCCTCTCTGCTGTATTACTACACCCACCATCTCATCTGCTGTATTACTGCACTCGTCATCCTCTCTGCTGTATTACTGCACCCACCATCCCCTCTCTGCTGTATTGCTGCACCCACCATCCCCTCTCTGCTGTATTACTGCGCCCACCATACCCTCTCTGCTGTACTACAGCCCCCACCGTCCCCTATCTGCTGTACTACTGCACCCACCGTCCCCTCTCTGCTGTACTACTGCACCCACCGTCCCCTCTCTGCTGTATTACTGCATCCACCGTCCCCTCTGCTGTATTACTGCACCCACCGTCCCCTCTGCTGTATTACTGCACCCACCGTCCTCTCTGCTATATTACTGCACCCACCATCCCCTCTCTGCTGTTTTACTGCACCCACCATCCCCTCTGCTGTATTACTGCACCCACCATCCCCTCTATGCTGTATTACTGCACCCACCATCCCCTCTCTGCTGTATTACTGCACCCACCATCCCCTCTCTGCTGTATTACTGCACCCACCACCCCCTCTCTGCTGTATTACTGCACCCACCACCCCCTCTCTGCTGTATTACTGCCCCCAGCATCCCCTCTCTGCTGTATTACTGCACCCACCATCCCCTGTCTGCTGTATTACTGCACCCACCATCCCCTGTCTGCTGTATTACAGCACCCACCATCCCCTCTCTGCTGTATTACGGCACCCACCATCCCCTCTCTGCTGTATTACGGCACCCACCATCCCCTGTCTGCTGTATTACGGCACCCACCACCCCCTCTCTGCTGTATTACTGCACCCACCATCCCCTCTCTGCTGTATTACTTCACCCACCATTCCCTCTCTGCTGTATTACTGCACCCACCATCCCTTCTCTGCTGTTTTACTGCACCCACCATCCCCTCTGCTGTATTACTGCACCCACCATCCCCTCTCTGCTGTATTACTGCACCCACCATCCCCTCTCTACTGTATTACTGCACCCACCATCCCCTCTATGCTGTATTACTGCACCCACCATCCCCTCTGCTGTATTACTGCACCCACCATCCCCTCTCTGCTGTATTACTGCACCCACCATCCCCTCTGCAGTATTACTGCACCCACCATCCCCTCTGCTGTATTACTGCGCCCACCATCCCCTCTGCTGTATTACTGCACCCACCATCCCCTCTATGCTGTATTACTACACCCACCATCCCCTCTCTGCTGCATTACTACACCCACCATCCCCTCTGCTGTATTACTGCACCCTCCATTTCCTCTGCTGTATTACTGCACCCACCATCCCCTCTCTGCTGTATTACTGGACCCACCATCCCCTCTGCTGTATTACTGCACCCACCATCCCCACCTCTGCTATATTACTGCACCCACCATCCCCTCTCTGCTGTATTACTGCACCCACCATCCCCTCTCTGCTATATTACTGCACCCACCATCCCCTCTGCTGTATTACTGCACCCACCATCCCCTCTCTGCTGTATTACTACACCCACCATCCCCTCTCTGCTATATTACTGCACCCACCATCCCCTCTCTGCTGTATTACTGCACCCACCATCCCCTCTCTGCTGTATTACTGCACCCACCATCCCCTCTATGTTGTATTACTGCACCCACCATCCCCTCTCTGCTGTATTACTGCACCCACCATCCCCTCTATGCTGTATTACTGCACCCACCATCCCCTCTCTGCTGTATTACTGCACCCACCATCCCCTCTTCTGTATTACTGCACCCACCATCCCCTCTCTGCTATATTACTGCACCCACCATCCCCTCTCTGCTGTTTTACTGCACCCACCATCCCCTCTGCTGTATTACTGCACCCACCATCCCCTCTATGCTGTATTACTGCACCCACCATCCCCTCTCTGCTGTATTACTGCACCCACCATCCCCTCTCTGCTGTATTACTGCACCCACCATCCCCTCTTCTGTATTACTGCACCCACCATCCCCTCTCTGCTGTATTACTGCACCCACCATCCTCTCTCTGCTGTATTACTTCACCCACCATTCCCTCTCTGCTGTATTACTGCACCCATCATCACTTCTCTGCTGTTTTACTGCACCCACCATCCCCTCTGCTGTATTACTGCACCCACCATCCCCTCTCTGCTGTATTACTGCACCCACCATCCCCTCTCTACTGTATTACTGCACCCACCATCCCCTCTATGCTGTATTACTGCACCCACCATCCCCTCTGCTGTATTACTGCACCCACCATCCCCTCTCTGCTGTAATACTGCACCCACCATCCCCTCTGCAGTATTACTGCACCCACCATCCCCTCTGCTGTATTACTGCGCCCACCATCCCCTCTGCTGTATTACTGCACCCACCATCCCCTCTATGCTGTATTACTACACCCACCATCCCCTCTCTGCTGCATTACTACACCCACCATCCCCTCTGCTGTATTACTGCACCCACCATCCCTTCTGCTTTATTACTGCACCCATCATCCCCTCTATGCTGTATTACTGCGCCCACCATCCCCTCTGCTGTATTACTGCACCCACCATCCCCTCTCCTATATTACTGCACCCACCATCCCCTCTCTGCTGTATTACTGCACCCACCATCCCCTCTCTGCTGTATTACTGCACCCACCATCCCCTCTCTGCTGTATTACTGCACCCACCATCCCCTCTCTGCTGTATTACTGCACCCACTATCCCCTCTGCTGTATTACTGCACCCACCATCCCCTCTCTGCTGTATTACTGCACTCATCATACCCTCTGCTGTATTACTGCACCCACCATCCCCTCTCTGCTGTATTACTGCACCCAGCATACCCTCTGCTGTATTACTGCACCCACCATCCTCTCTTCTGCATTACTGCCCCCACCATCCTCTCTCTGCTGTATTACTGCACCCACCATCCCCTCTGCTGTATTACTGCACCCACCATCCCCTCTATGCTGTATTACTGCATCCACCATCCCCTCTCTGATGTATTCCTGCACCCACCACCCCCTCTCTGCTGTATTACTACACCCACCATCCCCTCTGCTGTATTACTGCACCCACCATCCCCTCTCTGCTGTATTACTACGCCCACCATCCCCTCTCTGCTGTATTACTGCGCACACCATCCCCTCTTTTGTATTACTGCGCCCGCCATCCCCTCTGCTGTATTACTGCACTCTTCATCCTCTCTCTGCTGTATTACTGCACCCACCATCCCCTCTCTGCTGTATTACTGCACCCACCACCCCCTCTGCTGTATTACTGCACCCATCATCCCCTCTACTGTATTACTGCACCCACCTTCCCCTCTCTGCTGTATTACTGCACCCACCATCCCTTCTCTGCTGTATTACTGCACCCACCATCCCCTCTACTGTATTACTGCACCCACCATCCCCTCTCTGCTGTATTACTGCACCCACCATCCCCTCTCTGCTGTATTACTGCACCCACCATCCCCTCTCTGCTGTATTACTGCACCCCCATCCCCTCTCTGCTGTATTACTGCACCCACCATCCCCTCTCTGCTGTATTACTGCACCCACCATCCCCTCTCTGCTGTATTACTGCACCCCCCATCCCCTCTCTGCTGTATTACTGCACCCCCCATCCCCTCTCTGCTGTATTACTGCACCCCCCATCCCCTCTCTGCTGTATTACTGCACCCACCATCCCTTCTCTGCTGTATTACTGCACCCACCATCCCCTCTCTGCTGTATTACTGCACCCACCATCCCCTCTCTGCTCTATTACTGCAACCACCATCCCCTCTGCTGTATTACTGCACCCACCATCCCCTCTTTGCTGTATTACTGCGCCCACCATCCCCTATCTTCTGTATTACTGCGCCCACCATCCCCTCTGCTGTATTACTGCACCCACCATCCCCTCTCTGCTGTATTACTGCACCCCCCATCCCCTCTCTGCTGTATTACTGCACCCACCATCCCCTCTCTGCTGTATTACTGCACCCACCATCCCTTCTCTGCTGTATTACTGCACCCACCATCCCCTCTCTGCTGTATTACTGCACCCACCATCCCCTCTCTGCTGTATTACTGCACCCACCATCCCCTCTGCTGTATTACTGCACCCACCATCCCCTCTCTGCTGTATTACTGCACCCACCATCCCCTCTGCTGTATTACTGCACCCATCATCCCCTCTGCTGTATTACTGCACCCACCATCCCCTCTCTGCTGTTTTACTGCACCCACCATCCTCTTTCTGCTGTATTACTGCACCCACCATCCTCTCTGCTGTATTACTGCACCCACATCCCCTCTCTGCTGTATTACTGCACCCACCATCCCCTTTGCTATATTACTGCACCCACCATCCCCTCTCTGCTGTATTACTGCACCCACCATCCCCTCTCTGCTGTATTACTGCACCCACCATCCCCTCTGCTGTATTACTGCACCCACCATCCCCTCTCTGCTGTATTACTGCACCCACCATCCCCTCTGCTGTATTACTGCACCCATCATCCCCTCTGCTGTATTACTGCACCCACCATCCCCTCTCTGCTGTTTTACTGCACCCACCATCCTCTTTCTGCTGTATTACTGCACCCACCATCCCCTCTGCTGTATTACTGCACCCACCATCCCCTCTCTGCTGTATTACTACGCCCACCATCCCCTCTCTGCTGTATTACTGCGCACACCATCCCCTCTTTTGTATTACTGCGCCCGCCATCCCCTCTGCTGTATTACTGCACTCTTCATCCTCTCTCTGCTGTATTACTGCACCCACCATCCCCTCTCTGCTGTATTACTGCACCCACCACCCCCTCTGCTGTATTACTGCACCCATCATCCCCTCTACTGTATTACTGCACCCACCTTCCCCTCTCTGCTGTATTACTGCACCCACCATCCCTTCTCTGCTGTATTACTGCACCCACCATCCCCTCTACTGTATTACTGCACCCACCATCCCCTCTCTGCTGTATTACTGCACCCACCATCCCCTCTCTGCTGTATTACTGCACCCACCATCCCCTCTCTGCTGTATTACTGCACCCCCATCCCCTCTCTGCTGTATTACTGCACCCACCATCCCCTCTCTGCTGTATTACTGCACCCACCATCCCCTCTCTGCTGTATTACTGCACCCACCATCCCCTCTCTGCTGTATTACTGCACCCCCCATCCCCTCTCTGCTGTATTACTGCACCCCCCATCCCCTCTCTGCTGTATTACTGCACCCACCATCCCTTCTCTGCTGTATTACTGCACCCACCATCCCCTCTCTGCTGTATTACTGCACCCACCATCCCCTCTCTGCTCTATTACTGCAACCACCATCCCCTCTGCTGTATTACTGCACCCACCATCCCCTCTTTGCTGTATTACTGCGCCCACCATCCCCTATCTTCTGTATTACTGCGCCCACCATCCCCTCTGCTGTATTACTGCACCCACCATCCCCTCTCTGCTGTATTACTGCACCCCCCATCCCCTCTCTGCTGTATTACTGCACCCACCATCCCCTCTCTGCTGTATTACTGCACCCACCATCCCTTCTCTGCTGTATTACTGCGCCCACCATCCCCTATCTTCTGTTTTTCTGCGCCCACCATCCCCTCTGCTGTATTACTGCACCCACCATCCCCTCTCTGCTGTATTACTGCACCCACCATCCCCTCTCTGCTGTATTACTGCACCCACCATCCCTTCTCTGCTGTATTACTGCACCCACCATCCCCTCTCTGCTGTATTACTGCACCCACCATCCCCTCTCTGCTGTATTACTGCACCCACCATCCCCTCTGCTGTATTACTGCACCCACCATCCCCTCTCTGCTATATTACTGCACCCACCACCCCCTCTGCTGTATTACTGCACCCATCATCCCCTCTGCTGTATTACTGCACCCACCATCCCCTCTCTGCTGTTTTACTGCACCCACCATCCTCTTTCTGCTGTATTACTGCACCCACCATCGTCTCTGCTGTATTACTGCACCCACATCCCCTCCCTGCTGTATTACTGCACCCACCATCCCCTCTCTGCTGTATTACTGCACCCACCATCCCCTCTCTGCTCTATTACTGCACCCACCATCCCTTCTCTGCAGTATTACTGCACCCACCATCCCCTCTCTGCTGTATTACTGCACCCACCATCCCCTCTATGCTGTATTACTGCACCCACCATGCTCTCTACTGTAATACTGCACCCACCATCCCCTCTCTGCTGTATTACTGCACCCACCATCCCCTCTATGATGTATTACTGCACCCACCATCCCCTCTCTGCTGTATTACAGCACTCACCATCCCCTCTCTGCTGTATTACTGCACCCACCATCCCCTCTGCTGTATTACTGCACCCACCATCCCCTCTGCTGTAATACTGCACCCACCATCCCCTCTCTGCTGTATTACTGCACCCACCATCCCCTCTCTGCTGTATTACTGCACCCACCATCCCATCTTTGCTGTATTACTGCACCCATCATCCCCTCTGCTGTAATACTGCACCCACCATCCCCTCTCTGCTATAATACTGCACCCACCAACCCCTCTGCTGTAATACTGCACCCACCATCCCTCTCTGCTGTATTACTACACCCATCATCCCCTCTCTCCTGTATTACTGCACCCACCATCCTCTCTGCTGTATTCCTGCACCCACCATCCACTCTGTGCTGTATTACTGCGCCCACCATCCCCTCTCTGCTGTATTACTGCGCCCACCATCCCCTCTTTTGTATTACTGCGCCCGCCATCCCCTCTGCTGTATTACTGCACTCTTCATCCTCTCTGCTGTATTACTGCACCCACCATCCCCTTTGCTATATTACTGCACCCACCATCCCGGCTCTGCTGTATTACTGCACCCACCATCCCCTCTCTGCTGTATTACTGCGCCCACCATCCCCTCTCTGCTGTATTACTGCGCCCACCATCCCCTATCTTCTGTATTACTGCGCCCACCATCCCCTCTGCTGTATTACTGCACCCATCATCCCCTCTCTGCTGTATTACTACACCCACCATCTCATCTGCTGTATTACTGCACTCGTCATCCTCTCTGCTGTATTACTGCACCCACCGTCCCCTCTCTGCTGTATTGCTGCACCCACCATCCCCTCTCTGCTGTATTGCTGCATCCACCATCCCCTCTCTGCTGTATTACTGCGCCCACCATACCCTCTCTGCTGTACTACAGCCCCCACCGTCCCCTATCTGCTGTACTACTGCACCCACCGTCCCCTCTCTGCTGTACTACTGCACCCACCGTCCCCTCTCTGCTGTATTACTGCACCCACCGTCCCCTCTGCTGTATTACTGCACCCACCGTCCCCTCTGCTGTATCACTGCACCCACCGTCCTCTCTGCTGTATTACTGCACCCACCATCCCCTCTCTGCTGTATTACTGCACCCACCACCCCCTCTGCTGTAATACTGCACCCACCATCCCCTCTCTGCTGTATTACTGCGCCCACCATCCCCTCTCTGCTGTATTTCTGCACCCACCATCCCCTCTCTGCTGTATTACTGCACCCACCATCCCCTCTCTGCTGTATTACGGCAACCACCATCCCCTCTCTGCTGTATTACTGCACCCACCATCCGCTTTCTGCTGTATTACTACGCCCACCATCCCCTCTCTGCTGTATTACTGCGCCCACCATCCCCTCTGCTGTATTTCTGCGCCCACTATCCCCTCTGCTGTATTACTGCGCCCACCACCCCCTCTCTGCTGTATTACTGCGCCCACCATCCCCTCTCTGTTGTATTACTGCGCCCACCATCCCCTCTCTGCTGTATTTCGGACCCACCATCCCCTCTCTGCTGTATTACTGCACCCACCATCCCCTCTATGCTGTATTACTGCACCCACCATCCCCTCTGCTGTATTACTGCACCCACCATCCCCTCTCTGCTGTATTACTGCACCCACCACCCCCTCTCTGCTGTATTACGGCACCCACCACCCCCTCTCTGCTGTATTACGGCACCCACCACCCCTTCTCTGCTGTATTACTGCCCCCAGCATCCCCTCTCTGCTGTATTACTGCACCCACCATCCCCTGTCTGCTGTATTACTGCACCCACCATCCCCTGTCTGCTGTATTACAGCACCCACCTTCCCCTCTCTGCTGTATTACGGCACCCACCATCCCCTCTCTGCTGTATTACGGCACCCACCATCCCCTGTCTGCTGTATTACGGCACCCACCATCCCCTCTCTGCTGTATTACGGCAACCACCATCCCCTCTCTGCTGTATTACTGCACCCACCATCCGCTTTCTGCTGTATTACTACGCCCACCATCCCCTCTCTGCTGTATTACTGCGCCCACCATCCCCTCTCCTGTATTACTGCACCCACCATCCCCTCTCTGCTGTATTACTGCACCCACCATCCCCTCTCTACTGTATTACTGCACCCACCATCCCCTCTCTGCTGTATTACTGCACCCACCATCCCCTCTCTGCTGTATTACTGCACCCACTATCCCCTCTGCTGTATTACTGCACCCACCATCCCCTCTCTGCTGTATTACTGCACTCATCATACCCTCTGCTGTATTACTGCACCCACCATCCCCTCTCTGCTGTATTACTGCACCCACCATCCCCTCTCTGCTGTATTACTGCACCCACCATCCCCTCTCTGCTGTATTACTGCACCCACCATCCCCTCTATGCTGTATTACTGCACCCACCATCCCCTCTATGTTGTATTACTGCACCCACCATCCCCTCTCTGCTGTATTACTGCACCCACCATCCCCTCTATGCTGTATTACTGCACCCACCATCCCCTCTCTGCTGTATTACTGCACCCACCATCCCCTCTTCTGTATTACTGCACCCACCATCCCCTCTCTGCTATATTACTGCACCCACCATCCCCTCTCTGCTGTTTTACTGCACCCACCATCCCCTCTGCTGTATTACTGCACCCACCATCCCCTCTCTGCTGTATTACTGCACCCACCATCCCCTCTCTGCTGTATTACTGCACCCACCATCCCCTGTCTGCTGTATTACTGCACCCACCATCCCCTTTTCTGTATTACTGCACCCATCATCCCCTCTCTGCTGTATTACTGCACCCACCATCCTCTCTCTGCTGTATTACTTCACCCACCATCCTCTCTCTGCTGTATTACTTCACCCACCTTTCCCTCTCTGCTGTATTACTGCACCCATCATCCCTTCTCTGCTGTTTTACTGCACCCACCATCCCCTCTGCTGTATTACTGCACCCACCATCCCCTCTCTGCTGTATTACTGCACCCACCATCCCCTCTCTGCTGTATTACTGCACCCACAATCCCCTCTATGCTGTATTACTGCACCCACCATCCCCTCTGCTGTATTACTGCACCCACCATCCCCTCTCTGCTGTATTACTGCACCCACCATCCCCTCTGCAGTATTACTGCACCCACCATCCCCTCTGCTGTATTACTGCGCCCACCATCCCCTCTGCTGTATTACTGCACCCACCATCCCCTCTATGCTGTATTACTACACCCACCATCCCCTCTCTGCTGCATTACAACACCCACCATCCCCTCTGCTGTATTACTGCACCCACCATCCCTTATGCTTTATTACTGCACCCATCATCCCCTCTATGCTGTATTACTGCGCCCACCATCCCCTCTGCTGTATTACTGCACCCACCATCCCCTCTCCTGTATTACTGCACCCACCATCCCCACTCTGATGTATTACTGCACCCACCATCCCCTCTCTACTGTATTACTGCACCCACCATCCCCTCTGCTGTATTACTGCACCCACCATCCCCTCTCTGCTGTATTACTGCACCCACTATCCCCTCTGCTGTATTACTGCACCCACCATCCCCTCTCTGCTGTATTACTGCACTCATCATACCCTCTGCTGTATTACTGCACTCACCATCCCCTCTCTGCTGTATTACTGCACCCAGCATACCCTCTGCTGTATTACTGCACCCACCATCCTCTCTTCTGCATTACTGCCCCCACCATCCTCTCTCTGCTGTATTACTGCACCCACCATCCCCTCTGCTGTATTACTGCATCCACCATCCCCTCTCTGATGTATTCCTGCACCCACCACCCCCTCTCTGCTGTATTACTACACCCACCATCCCCTCTGCTGTATTACTGCACCCACCATCCCCTCTCTGCTGTATTACTGCACCCACCATCCCCTCTGCTGTATTACTGCACCCACCATCCCTTCTGCTGTATTACTGCACCCATCTTCCCCTCTATGCTGTATTACTGCGCCCACCATCCCCTCTGCTGTATTACTGCGCCCACCATCCCCTCTGCTGTATTACTGCACCCACCATCCCCTATCTTCTGTATTACTGCACCCACCATCCCCTCTCTGCTGTATTACTGCACCCACCATCCCCTCTATGCTGTATTACTGCACCCACCATCCCCTCTCTGCTGTATTACTGCACCCACCATCCCCTCTGCTGTATTACTGCACCCACCATCCCCTCTCTGCTGTATTACTGCACCCATCATACCCTCTGCTTTATTACTGCATCCACCATCCCCTCTCTGCTGTATTACTGCACCCATCATACCCTCTGCTGTATTATTGCACCCACCATGCTCTCTGCTGTATTATTACACCCACCATCCCCTCTGCTGTATTACTGCACCCACCATCCCCTCTCTGCTGTAATACTGCACCCACCACCCCCTCTCTGCTGTATTACTACACCCACCATACCCTCTGCTGTATTACTGCACCCACCATCCCCTCTCTGCTGTATTACTGCACCCACCATCCCCTCTGCTGTTTTAGTTCACCCACCATCCCTTCTGCTGTATTACTGCACCCATCATCCCCTCCATGCTGTATTACTGCGCCCACCATCCCCTCTGCTGTATTACTGCACCCACCATCCCCTCTGCTGTATTACTGCACCCACCATCCCCTCTCTGCTGTATTACTGCACCCACCATCCCCTCTCTGCTGTATTACTGCATCCATCATACCCTCTGCTGTATTACTGCACCCACCATCCCCTCTCTGCTGTATTACTGCACCCATCATACCCTCTACTGTATTACTGCACCCACCATCCTCTCTGCTGTATTACTGCACCCACCACCCCCTCTCTGCTGTATTACTACACCCACCATCCCCTCTGCTGTATTACTGCACCCACCATCCCCTCTCTGCTGTATTACTGCACCCACCATCCCCTCTGCTGTATTACTGCACCCACCATTCCCTCTATGCTGTATTACTGCACCCACCATTCCCTCTCTGATGTATTACTGCACCCACCATCCCCTCTATGCTGTATTACTGCACCCACCATCCCCTCTATGCTGTATTACTGCACCCACCATCCCCTCTATGTTGTATTACTGCACCCACCATCCCCTCTCTGCTGTATTACTGCACCCACCATCCCCTCTATGCTGTATTACTGCACCCACCATCCCCTCTCTGCTGTATTACTGCACCCACCATCCCCTCTTCTGTATTACTGCACCCACCATCCCCTCTCTGCTATATTACTGCACCCACAATCCCCTCTCTGCTGTTTTACTGCACCCACCATCCTCTCTCTGCTGTATTACTTCACCCACCATCCTCTCTCTGCTGTATTACTTCACCCACCTTTCCCTCTCTGCTGTATTACTGCACCCATCATCCCTTCTCTGCTGTTTTACTGCACCCACCATCCCCTCTGCTGTATTACTGCACCCACCATCCCCTCTCTGCTGTATTACTGCACCCACCATCCCCTCTCTGCTGTATTACTGCACCCACAATCCCCTCTATGCTGTATTACTGCACCCACCATCCCCTCTGCTGTATTACTGCACCCACCATCCCCTCTCTGCTGTATTACTGCACCCACCATCCCCTCTGCAGTATTACTGCACCCACCATCCCCTCTGCTGTATTACTGCGCCCACCATCCCCTCTGCTGTATTACTGCACCCACCATCCCCTCTATGCTGTATTACTACACCCACCATCCCCTCTCTGCTGCATTACAACACCCACCATCCCCTCTGCTGTATTACTGCACCCACCATCCCTTATGCTTTATTACTGCACCCATCATCCCCTCTATGCTGTATTACTGCGCCCACCATCCCCTCTGCTGTATTACTGCACCCACCATCCCCTCTCCTGTATTACTGCACCCACCATCCCCTCTCTGCTGTATTACTGCACCCACCATCCCCTCTCTACTGTATTACTGCACCCACCATCCCCTCTGCTGTATTACTGCACCCACCATCCCCTCTCTGCTGTATTACTGCACCCACTATCCCCTCTGCTGTATTACTGCACCCACCATCCCCTCTCTGCTGTATTACTGCACTCATCATACCCTCTGCTGTATTACTGCACTCACCATCCCCTCTCTGCTGTATTACTGCACCCAGCATACCCTCTGCTGTATTACTGCACCCACCATCCTCTCTTCTGCATTACTGCCCCCACCATCCTCTCTCTGCTGTATTACTGCACCCACCATCCCCTCTGCTGTATTACTGCACCCACCATCCCCTCTATGCTGTATTACTGCATCCACCATCCCCTCTCTGATGTATTCCTGCACCCACCACCCCCTCTCTGCTGTATTACTACACCCACCATCCCCTCTGCTGTATTACTGCACCCACCATCCCCTCTCTGCTGTATTACTGCACCCACCATCCCCTCTGCTGTATTACTGCACCCACCATCCCTTCTGCTGTATTACTGCACCCATCTTCCCCTCTATGCTGTATTACTGCGCCCACCATCCCCTCTGCTGTATTACTGCGCCCACCATCCCCTCTGCTATATTACTGCGCCCACCATCCCCTATCTTCTGTATTACTGCACCCACCATCCCCTCTCTGCTGTATTACTGCACCCACCATCCCCTCTCTGCTGTATTACTGCACCCACCATCCCCTCTCTGCTGTATTACTGCACCCACCATCCCCTCTGCTGTATTACTGCACCCACCATCCCCTCTCTGCTGTATTACTGCACCCATCATACCCTCTGCTTTATTACTGCATCCACCATCCCCTCTCTGCTGTATTACTGCACCCATCATACCCTCTGCTGTATTATTGCACCCACCATGCTCTCTGCTGTATTATTACACCCACCATCCCCTCTGCTGTATTACTGCACCCACCATCCCCTCTCTGCTGTAATACTGCACCCACCACCCCCTCTCTGCTGTATTACTACACCCACCATACCCTCTGCTGTATTACTGCACCCACCATCCCCTCTCTGCTGTATTACTGCACCCACCATCCCCTCTGCTGTTTTAGTTCACCCACCATCCCTTCTGCTGTATTACTGCACCCATCATCCCCTCCATGCTGTATTACTGCGCCCACCATCCCCTCTGCTGTATTACTGCACCCACCATCCCCTCTGCTGTATTACTGCACCCACCATCCCCTCTCTGCTGTATTACTGCACCCACCATCCCCTCTCTGCTGTATTACTGCATCCATCATACCCTCTGCTGTATTACTGCACCCACCATCCCCTCTCTGCTGTATTACTGCACCCATCATACCCTCTACTGTATTACTGCACCCACCATCCTCTCTGCTGTATTACTGCACCCACCACCCCCTCTCTGCTGTATTACTACACCCACCATCCCCTCTGCTGTATTACTGCACCCACCATCCCCTCTCTGCTGTATTACTGCACCCACCATCCCCTCTGCTGTATTACTGCACCCACCATTCCCTCTATGCTGTATTACTGCACCCACCATTCCCTCTCTGATGTATTACTGCACCCACCATCCCCTCTATGCTGTATTACTGCACCCACCATCCCCTCTATGCTGTATTACTGCACCCACCATCCCCTCTATGTTGTATTACTGCACCCACCATCCCCTCTCTGCTGTATTACTGCACCCACCATCCCCTCTATGCTGTATTACTGCACCCACCATCCCCTCTCTGCTGTATTACTGCACCCACCATCCCCTCTTCTGTATTACTGCACCCACCATCCCCTCTCTGCTATATTACTGCACCCACAATCCCTTCTCTGCTGTTTTACTGCACCCACCATCCCCTCTGCTGTATTACTGCACCCACCATCCCCTCTATGCTGTATTACTGCACCCATCATACCCTCTGCTTTATTACTGCATCCACCATCCCCTCTCTGCTGTATTACTGCACCCATCATACCCTCTGCTGTATTATTGCACCCACCATCCCCTCTCTGCTGTATTAATGCACCCACCATCCCCTCTCTGCTGTATTACTGCACCCACCATCCCCTCTCTGCTGTATTACTGCACCCACCATCCCCTCTTCTGTATTACTGCACCCACCATCCCCTCTCTGCTGTATTACTGCACCCACCATCCTCTCTCTGCTGTATTACTTCACCCACCATTCCCTCTCTGCTGTATTACTGCACCCATCATCCCTTATCTGCTGTTTTACTGCACCCACCATCCCCTCTGCTATATTACTGCAACCACCATCCCCTCTCTGCTGTATTACTGCACCCACCATCCCCTCTCTACTGTATTACTGCACCCACCATCCCCTCTATGCTGTATTACTGCACCCACCATCCCCTCTGCTGTATTACTGCACCCACCATCCCCTCTCTGCTGTATTACTGCACCCACCATCCCCTCTGCTGTATTACTACACCCACCATCCCCTCTGCTGTATTACTGCGCCCACCATCCCCTCTGCTGTATTACTGCACCCACCATCCCCTCTATGCTGTATTACTACACCCACCATCCCCTCTCTGCTGCATTACTACACCCACCATCCCCTCTGCTGTATTACTGCACCCACCATCCCTTCTGCTTTATTACTGCACCCATCATCCCCTCTATGCTGTATTACTGCACCCACCATCCCCTCTGCTGTATTACTGCGCCCACCATCCCCTCTCCTGTATTACTGCACCCACCATCCCCTCTCTGCTGTATTACTGCACCCACCATCCCCTCTCTAATGTATTACTGCACCCACCATCCCCTCTCTGCTGTATTACTGCACCCACCATCCCCTCTCTGCTGTATTACTGCACCCACCATCCCCTCTGCTGTATTACTGCACCCACCATCCCCTCTCTGCTGTATTACTGCACTCATCATACCCTCTGCTGTATTACTGCACCCACCATCCCCTCTCTGCTGTATTACTGCACCCAGCATACCCTCTGCTGTATTACTGCACCCACCATCCTCTCTTCTGCATTACTGCCCCCACCATCCTCTCTCTGCTGTATTACTGCACCCACCATCCCCTCTGCTGTATTACTGCACCCACCATCCCCTCTATGCTGTATTACTGCATCCACCATCCCCTCTCTGATGTATTCCTCCACCCACCACCCCCTCTCTGCTGTATTACTACATCCACCTTCCCCTCTGCTGTATTACTGCACCCACCATCCCCTCTCTGCTGTATTACTGCACCCACCATCCCCTCTGCTGTATTACTGCACCCACCATCCCTTCTGCTGTATTACTGCACCCATCATCCCCTCTATGCTGTATTACTGCGCCCACCATCCCCTCTTCTGTATTACTGCACCCACCATCCCCTCTGCTGTATTACTACACCCACCATCCCCTCTCTGCTGTATTACTGCACCCACCATCCCCTCTCTGCTGTGTTACTGCACCCACCATCCCCTCTCTGCTGTATTACTGCACCCACCATCCCCTCTCTGCTGAATTACTGCACCCACCATCCCCTCTGCTGTATTACTGCACCCACCATCCCCTCTCTGCTGTATTACTGCACCCATCATACCCTCTGCTGTATTACTGCATCCACCATCCCCTCTCTGCTGTATTACTGCACCCATCATACCCTCTGCTGTATTACTGCACCCACCATGCTCTCTGCTGTATTACTACACCCACCATCCCGTCTGCTGTATTATTGCACCCACCATCCCCTCTCTGCTGTAATACTGCACCCACCACCCCCTCTCTGCTGTATTACTACACCCACCATACCCTCTGCTGTATTACTGCACCCACCATCCCCTCTCTGCTGTATTACTGCACCCACCATCCCCTCTGCTGTTTTAGTGCACCCACCATCCCTTCTGCTGTATTACTGCACCCATCATCCCCTCCTTGCTGTATTACTGCGCCCACCATCCCCTCTGCTGTATTACTGCACCCACCATCCCCTCTGCTGTATTACTGCACCCACCATCCCCTCTCTGCTGTATTACTGCACCCACCATCCGCTCTCTACTGTATTACTGCACCCACCATCCCCTCTCTGCTGTATTACTGCACCCACCATCCCCTCTCTGCTGTATTACTGCACCCACCATCCCCTCTGCTGTATTACTGCACCATCCATCCCCTCTCTGCTGTATTACTGCACCCATCTTACCCTCTGCTGTATTACTGCACCCACCATCCCCTCTCTGCTGTATTACTGCACCCATCATACCCTCTGCTGTATTACTGCACCCACCATCCTCTCTACTGTATTACTGCACCCACCATCCCCTCTGCTGTATTACTGCACCCACCTTCCCCTCTCTGCTGTATTACTGCACCCACCATCCCCTCTCTGCTGTATTACTGCACCCACCATCCCCTCTGCTGTATTACTGCACCCACCATCCCCTCTATGCTGTATTACTGCACCCACCATCCCCTCTCTGATGTATTACTGCACCCACCATCGCTTCTATGCTGTATTACTGCACCCACCATCCCCAATTCTGTACTACTGCCCCCACCGTCCCCTCTCTGCTGTATTACTGCACCCACCATCCCCTCTCTGCTGTATTACTGCACCCAATATCCCCTCTATGCTGTATTACTGCACCCACCATCCCCTCTCTGCTGTATTACTGCACCCATCATACCCTCTGCTGTATTACTGCATCCACCATCCTCTCTGCTGTATTACTGCACCCACCACCCCCTCTCTGCTGTATTACTACACCCACCATCCTCTCTGCTGTATTACTGCACCCACCATCCCCTCTCTGCTGTATTACTGCACCCACCATCCCCTCTGCTGTATTACTGCACCCACCATCCCCTCTCTGCTGTATTACTGCACCCACCATCCCCTCTCTGCTGTATTACTGCACCCACCATCCCCTCTCTGCTGTATTACTGCACCCACTATCCCCTCTATGCTGTATTACTGCACCCATCATCCCCTCTATGCTGTATTACTGCGCCCACCATCCCCTCTGCTGTATTACTGCACCCACCATCCCCTCTGCTGTATTACTGCACCCACCATCCCCTCTCTGCTGTATTACTGCACCCACCATCCCCTCTCTACTGTGTTACTGCACCCACCATCCCCTCTCTGCTGTGTTACTGCACCCACCATCCCCTCTCTGCTGAATTACTGCACCCACCATCCCCTCTGCTGTATTACTGCACCCACCATCCCCTCTCTGCTGTATTACTGCACCCATCATACCCTCTGCTGTATTACTGCATCCACCATCCCCTCTCTGCTGTATTACTGCACCCATCATACCTTCTGCTGTATTACTGCACCCACCATGCTCTCTGCTGTATTACTACACCCACCATCCCCTCTGCTGTATTACTGCACCCACCATCCCCTCTCTGCTGTAATACTGCACCCACCACCCCTTCTCTGCTGTATTACTACACCCACCATACCCTCTGCTGTATTACTGCACCCACCATCCCCTCTCTGCTGTATTACTGCACCCACCATCCCCTCTGCTGTTTTAGTGCACCCACCATCCCTTCTGCTGTATTACTGCACCCATCATCCCCTCCTTGCTGTATTACTGTGCCCACCATCCCCTCTGCTGTATTACTGCACCCAACATCCCCTCTGCTGTATTACTGCACCCACCATCCCCTCTCTGCTGTATTACTGCACCCACCATCCGCTCTCTACTGTATTACTGCACCCACCATCCCCTCTCTGCTGTATTACTGCACCCACCATCCCCTCTCTGCTGTATTACTGCACCCACCATCCCCTCTGCTGTATTACTGCACCCTCCATCCCCTCTCTGCTGTATTACTGCACCCATCATACCCTCTGCTGTATTACTGCACCCACCATCCCCTCTCTGCTGTATTACTGCACCCATCATACCCTCTGCTGTATTACTGCACCCACCATCCTCTCTGCTGTATTACTGCACCCACCATCCCCTCTGCTGTATTACTGCACCCACCTTCCCCTCTCTGCTGTATTACTGCACCCACCATCCCCTCTCTGCTGTATTACTGCACCCACCATCCCCTCTGCTGTATTACTGCACCCACCATCCCCTCTATGCTGTATTACTGCACCCACCATCCCCTCTCTGATGTATTACTGCATCCACCATTGCTTCTATGCTGTATTACTGCACCCACCATCCCCAATTCTGTACTACTGCCCCCACCGTCCCCTCTCTGCTGTATTACTGCACCCACCATCCCCTCTCTGCTGTATTACTGCACCCAATATCCCCTCTATGCTGTATTACTGCACCCACCATCCCCTCTCTGCTGTATTACTGCACCCATCATACCCTCTGCTGTATTACTGCATCCACCATCCTCTCTGCTGTATTACTGCACCCACCACCCCCTCTCTGCTGTATTACTACACCCACCATCCCCTCTGCTGTATTACTGCACCCACCATCCCCTCTCTGCTGTATTACTGCACCCACCATCCCCTCTGCTGTATTACTGCACCCACCATCCCCTCTATGCTGTATTACTGCACCCACCATCCCCTCTCTGATGTATTACTGCACCCACCATCCCCTCTCTGCTGTATTACTGCACCCACCATCCCCTCTCTGCTGTATTACTGCACCCACCATCCCCTCTCTGCTGTATTACTGCACCCACCATCCCCTCTCTGCTGTATTACTGCACCCACTATCCCCTCTATGCTGTATTACTGCACCCACCATCCCCTCTGCTGTATTACTGCACCCACCATCCCTTCTCTGCTGTATTACTGCACCCACCATCCCCTCTCTGCTGTATTACTGCACCCACTATCCCCTCTATGCTGTATTACTGCACCCATCATCCCCTCTATGCTGTATTACTGCGCCCACCATCCCCTCTGCTGTATTACTGCACCCACCTTCCCCTCTCTGCTGTATTACTGCACCAACCATCCCCTCTCTGCTGTATTACTGCACCCACCATCCCCTCTGCTGTATTACTGCACCCACCATCCCCTCTATGCTGTATTACTGCACCCACCATCCCCTCTCTGATGTATTACTGCACCCACCATCGCTTCTATGCTGTATTACTGCACCCACCATCCCCAATTCTATACTACTGCCCCCACCGTCCCCTCTCTGATGTACTACTGCACCCACCATCCCCTCTCTGCTGTATTGCTACACCCAATATCCCCTCTATGCTGTATTACTACACCCACCATCCCCTCTCTGCTGTATTACTGCACCCATCATACCCTCTGCTGTATTACTGCATCCACCATCCTCTCTGCTGTATTACTGCACCCACCACCCCCTCTCTGCTGTATTACTACACCCACCATCCCCTCTGCTGTATTACTGCACCCACCATCCCCTCTGCTGTATTACTGCACCCACCATCCCCTCTATGCTGTATTACTGCACCCACCATCCCCTCTCTGATGTATTACTGCACCCACCATCCCCTCTATGCTGTATTACTGCACCCACCATCCCCTCTCTGCTGTATTACTGCACCCACCATCCCCTCTCTGCTGTATTACTGCACCCACCATCCCCTCTCTGCTGTATTACTGCACCCACTATCCCCTCTATGCTGTATTACTGCGCCCACCATCCCCTCTGCTGTATTACTGCACCCACCATCCCCTCTGCTGTATTACTGCACCCACCATCCCCTCTCTGCTGTATTACTGCACCCACCATCCCCTCTCTACTGTGTTACTGCACCCACCATCCCCTCTCTGCTGTATTACTGCACCCACCATCCCCTCTCTGCTGAATTACTGCACCCACCATCCCCTCTGCTGTATTACTGCACCCACAATCCCCTCTCTGCTGTATTACTGCACCCATCATACCCTCTGCTGTATTACTGCATCCACCATCCCCTCTCTGCTGTATTACTGCACCCATCATACCCTCTGCTGTATTACTAAACCCACCATGCTCTCTGCTGTATTACTACACCCACCATCCCCTCTGCTGTATTACTGCACCCACCATCCCCTCTCTGCTGTAATACTGCACCCACCACCCCCTCTCTGCTGTATTACTACACCCACCATACCCTCTGCTGTATTACTGCACCCACCATCCCCTCTCTGCTGTATTACTGCACCCACCATCCCCTCTGCTGTTTTAGTGCACCCACCATCCCTTCTGCTGTATTACTGCACTCATCATCCCCTCCTTGCTGTATTACTGCGCCCTCCATCCCCTCTGCTGTATTACTGCACCCACCATCCCCTCTGCTGTATTACTACACCCACCATACCCTCTGCTGTATTACTGCACCCACCATCCCCTCTCTGCTGTATTACTGCACCCACCATCCCCTCTGCTGTTTTAGTGCACCCACCATCCCTTCTGCTGTATTACTGCACCCATCATCCCCTCCTTGCTGTATTACTGCGCCCACCATCCCCTCTGCTGTATTACTGCACCCACCATCCCCTCTGCTGTATTACTGCACCCACCATCCCCTCTCTGCTGTATTACTGCACCCACCATCCGCTCTCTACTGTATTACTGCACCCACCATCCCCTCTCTGCTGTATTACTGCACCCACCATCCCCTCTCTGCTGTATTACTGCACCCACCATCCCCTCTGCTGTATTACTGCACCCTCCATCCCCTCTCTGCTGTATTACTGCACCCATCATACCCTCTGCTGTATTACTGCACCCACCATCCCCTCTCTGCTGTATTACTGCACCCATCATACCCTCTGCTGTATTACTGCACCCACCATCCTCTCTGCTGTATTACTGCACCCACCATCCCCTCTGCTGTATTACTGCACCCACCTTCCCCTCTCTGCTGTATTACTGCACCCACCATCCCCTCTCTGCTGTATTACTGCACCCACCATCCCCTCTGCTGTATTACTGCACCCACCATCCCCTCTATGCTGTATTACTGCACCCACCATCCCCTCTCTGATGTATTACTGCACCCACCATCGCTTCTATGCTGTATTACTGCACCCACAACCCCCAATTCTGTACTACTGCCCCCACCGTCCCCTCTCTGCTGTATTACTGCACCCACCATCCCCTCTCTGCTGTATTACTGCACCCAATATCCCCTCTATGCTGTATTACTGCACCCACCATCCCCTCTCTGCTGTATTACTGCACCCATCATACCCTCTGCTATATTACTGCATCCACCATCCTCTCTGCTGTATTACTGCACCCACCACCCCCTCTCTGCTGTATTACTGCACCTTCCATCCCCTCTGCTGTATTACTGCACCCACCATCCCCTCTCTGCTGTATTACTGCACCCACCATCCCCTCTGCTGTATTACTGCACCCACCATCCCCTCTATGCTGTATTACTGCACCCACCATCCCCTCTCTGATGTATTACTGCACCCACCATCCCCTCTATGCTGTATTACTGCACCCACCATCCCCTCTCTGCTGTATTACTGCACCCACCATCCCCTCTCTGCTTTATTACTGCACCCACCATCCCCTCTCTGCTGTATTACTGCACCCACTATCCCCTCTATGCTGTATTACTGCACCCATCATCCCCTCTGCTATATTACTGCACCCACCATCCCCTCTCTGCTGTATTTCTGCACCCACCATCCCCTCTGCTGTATTACTGCACCCACTATCCCCTCTGCTGTATTACTGCACCCACCATCCCCTCTCTGCTGTATTACTGCACCCACCATCCGCTCTCTACTGTATTACTGCACCCACCATCCCCTCTCTGCTGTATTACTGCACCCACCATCCCCTCTCTGCTGTATTACTGCACCCACCATCCCCTCTGCTGTATTACTGCACCCTCCATCCCCTCTCTGCTGTATTACTGCACCCATCATACCCTCTGCTGTATTACTGCACCCACCATCCCCTCTCTGCTGTATTACTGCACCCATCATACCCTCTGCTGTATTACTGCACCCACCATCCTCTCTGCTGTATTACTGCACCCACCATCCCCTCTGCTGTATTACTGCACCCACCTTCCCCTCTCTGCTGTATTACTGCACCCACCATCCCCTCTCTGCTGTATTACTGCACCCACCATCCCCTCTGCTGTATTACTGCACCCACCATCCCCTCTATGCTGTATTACTGCACCCACCATCCCCTCTCTGATGTATTACTGCATCCACCATTGCTTCTATGCTGTATTACTGCACCCACCATCCCCAATTCTGTACTACTGCCCCCACCGTCCCCTCTCTGCTGTATTACTGCACCCACCATCCCCTCTCTGCTGTATTACTGCACCCAATATCCCCTCTATGCTGTATTACTGCACCCACCATCCCCTCTCTGCTGTATTACTGCACCCATCATACCCTCTGCTGTATTACTGCATCCACCATCCTCTCTGCTGTATTACTGCACCCACCACCCCCTCTCTGCTGTATTACTACACCCACCATCCCCTCTGCTGTATTACTGCACCCACCATCCCCTCTCTGCTGTATTACTGCACCCACCATCCCCTCTGCTGTATTACTGCACCCACCATCCCCTCTATGCTGTATTACTGCACCCACCATCCCCTCTCTGATGTATTACTGCACCCACCATCCCCTCTATGCTGTATTACTGCACCCACCATCCCCTCTCTGCTGTATTACTGCACCCACCATCCCCTCTCTGCTGTATTACTGCACCCACCATCCCCTCTCTGCTGTATTACTGCACCCACCATCCCCTCTCTGCTGTATTACTGCACCCACTATCCCCTCTATGCTGTATTACTGCACCCATCATCCCCTCTGCTATATTACTGCACCCACCATCCCCTCTCTGCTGTATTTCTGCACCCACAATCCCCTCTGCTGTATTACTGCACCCACTATCCCCTCTGCTGTATTACTGCACCCACCATCCCCCCTCTGCTGTATTACTGCACCCACCATCCTCTCTCTGCTGTATTACTGCACCCACCATCCCCTCTGCTGTATTACTGCACCCACCATCCCCTCTATGCTGTATTACTGCACCCACCATCCCCTCTCTGATGTATTACTGCACCCACCATCGCTTCTATGCTGTATTACTGCACCCACCATCCCCAATTCTATACTACTGCCCCCACCGTCCCCTCTCTGATGTATTACTGCACCCACCATCCCCTCTCTGCTGTATTACTACACCCAATATCCCCTCTATGCTGTATTACTGCACCCACCATCCCCTCTCTGCTGTATTACTGCACCCATCATACCCTCTGCTGTATTACTGCATCCACCATCCTCTCTGCTGTATTACTGCACCCACCATCCCCTCTCTGCTGTATTACTACACCCACCATCCCCTCTGCTGTATTACTGCACCCACCATCCCCTCTCTGCTGTATTACTGCACCCACCATCCCCTCTGCTGTATTACTGCACCCACCATCCCCTCTATGCTGTATTACTGCACCCACCATCCCCTCTCTGATGTATTACTGCACCCACCATCCCCTCTATGCTGTATTACTGCACCCACCATCCCCTCTCTGCTGTATTACTGCACCCACCATCCCCTCTCTGCTGTATTACTGCACCCACCATCCCCTCTCTGCTGTATTACTGCACCCACTATCCCCTCTATGCTGTATTACTGCGCCCACCATCCCCTCTGCTGTATTACTGCACCCACCATCCCCTCTGCTGTATTACTGCACCCACCATCCCCTCTCTGCTGTATTACTGCACCCACCATCCCCTCTCTACTGTGTTACTGCACCCACCATCCCCTCTCTGCTGTATTACTGCACCCACCATCCCCTCTGCTGTATTACTGCACCCACAATCCCCTCTCTGCTGAATTACTGCACCCACCATCCCCTCTGCTGTATTACTGCACCCACAATCCCCTCTCTGCTGTATTACTGCACCCATCATACCCTCTGCTGTATTACTGCATCCACCATCCCCTCTCTGCTGTATTACTGCACCCATCATACCCTCTGCTGTATTACTAAACCCACCATGCTCTCTGCTGTATTACTACACCCACCATCCCCTCTGCTGTATTACTGCACCCACCATCCCCTCTCTGCTGTAATACTGCACCCACCACCCCCTCTCTGCTGTATTACTACACCCACCATACCCTCTGCTGTATTACTGCACCCACCATCCCCTCTCTGCTGTATTACTGCACCCACCATCCCCTCTGCTGTTTTAGTGCACCCACCATCCCTTCTGCTGTATTACTGCACCCATCATCCCCTCCTTGCTGTATTACTGTGCCCACCATCCCCTCTGCTGTATTACTGCACCCACCATCCCCTCTGCTGTATTACTGCACCCACCATCCCCTCTCTGCTGTATTACTGCACCCACCATCCGCTCTCTACTGTATTACTGCACCCACCATCCCCTCTCTGCTGTATTACTGCACCCACCATCCCCTCTCTGCTGTATTACTGCACCCACCATCCCCTCTGCTGTATTACTGCACCCTCCATCCCCTCTCTGCTGTATTACTGCACCCATCATACCCTCTGCTGTATTACTGCACCCACCATCCCCTCTCTGCTGTATTACTGCACCCATCATACCCTCTGCTGTATTACTGCACCCACCATCCTCTCTGCTGTATTACTGCACCCACCATCCCCTCTGCTGTATTACTGCACCCACCTTCCCCTCTTTGCTGTATTACTGCACCCACCATCCCCTCTCTGCTGTATTACTGCACCCACCATCCCCTCTGCTGTATTACTGCACCCACCATCCCCTCTATGCTGTATTACTGCACCCACCATCCCCTCTCTGATGTATTACTGCATCCACCATTGCTTCTATGCTGTATTACTGCACCCACCATCCCCAATTCTGTACTACTGCCCCCACCGTCCCCTCTCTGCTGTATTACTGCACCCACCATCCCCTCTCTGCTGTATTACTGCACCCAATATCCCCTCTATGCTGTATTACTGCACCCACCATCCCCTCTCTGCTGTATTACTGCACCCATCATACCCTCTGCTGTATTACTGCATCCACCATCCTCTCTGCTGTATTACTGCACCCACCACCCCCTCTCTGCTGTATTACTACACCCACCATCCCCTCTGCTGTATTACTGCACCCACCATCCCCTCTCTGCTGTATTACTGCACCCACCATCCCCTCTGCTGTATTACTGCACCCACCATCCCCTCTATGCTGTATTACTGCACCCACCATCCCCTCTCTGATGTATTACTGCACCCACCATCCCCTCTCTGCTGTATTACTGCACCCACCATCCCCTCTCTGCTGTATTACTGCACCCACCATCCCCTCTCTGCTGTATTACTGCACCCACCATCCCCTCTCTGCTGTATTACTGCACCCACTATCCCCTCTATGCTGTATTACTGCACCCACCATCCCCTCTGCTGTATTACTGCACCCACCATCCCTTCTCTGCTGTATTACTGCACCCACCATCCCCTCTCTGCTGTATTACTGCACCCACTATCCCCTCTATGCTGTATTACTGCACCCATCATCCCCTCTATGCTGTATTACTGCGCCCACCATCCCCTCTGCTGTATTACTGCACCCACCTTCCCCTCTCTGCTGTATTACTGCACCAACCATCCCCTCTCTGCTGTATTACTGCACCCACCATCCCCTCTGCTGTATTACTGCACCCACCATCCCCTCTATGCTGTATTACTGCACCCACCATCCCCTCTCTGATGTATTACTGCACCCACCATCGCTTCTATGCTGTATTACTGCACCCACCATCCCCAATTCTATACTACTGCCCCCACCGTCCCCTCTCTGATGTATTACTGCACCCACCATCCCCTCTCTGCTGTATTGCTACACCCAATATCCCCTCTATGCTGTATTACTACACCCACCATCCCCTCTCTGCTGTATTACTGCACCCATCATACCCTCTGCTGTATTACTGCATCCACCATCCTCTCTGCTGTATTACTGCACCCACCACCCCCTCTCTGCTGTATTACTACACCCACCATCCCCTCTGCTGTATTACTGCACCCACCATCCCCTCTGCTGTATTACTGCACCCACCATCCCCTCTATGCTGTATTACTGCACCCACCATCCCCTCTCTGATGTATTACTGCACCCACCAACCCCTCTATGCTGTATTACTGCACCCACCATCCCCTCTCTGCTGTATTACTGCACCCACCATCCCCTCTCTGCTGTATTACTGCACCCACCATCCCCTCTCTGCTGTATTACTGCACCCACTATCCCCTCTATGCTGTATTACTGCGCCCACCATCCCCTCTGCTGTATTACTGCACCCACCATCCCCTCTGCTGTATTACTGCACCCACCATCCCCTCTCTGCTGTATTACTGCACCCACCATCCCCTCTCTACTGTGTTACTGCACCCACCATCCCCTCTCTGCTGTATTACTGCACCCACCATCCCCTCTCTGCTGAATTACTGCACCCATCATCCCCTCTGCTGTATTACTGCACCCACAATCCCCTCTCTGCTGTATTACTGCACCCATCATACCCTCTGCTGTATTACTGCATCCACCATCCCCTCTCTGCTGTATTACTGCACCCATCATACCCTCTGCTGTATTACTAAACCCACCATGCTCTCTGCTGTATTACTACACCCACCATCCCCTCTGCTGTATTACTGCACCCACCATCCCCTCTCTGCTGTAATACTGCACCCACCACCCCCTCTCTGCTGTATTACTACACCCACCATACCCTCTGCTGTATTACTGCACCCACCATCCCCTCTCTGCTGTATTACTGCACCCACCATCCCCTCTGCTGTTTTAGTGCACCCACCATCCCTTCTGCTGTATTACTGCACCCATCATCCCCTCCTTGCTGTATTACTGCGCCCACCATCCCCTCTGCTGTATTACTGCACCCACCATCCCCTCTGCTGTATTACTGCACCCACCATCCCCTCTCTGCTGTATTACTGCACCCACCATCCACTCTCTACTGTATTACTGCACCCACCATCCCCTCTCTGCTGTATTACTGCACCCACCATCCCCACTCTGCTGTATTACTGCACCCACCATCCCCTCTGCTGTATTACTGCACCCTCCATCCCCTCTCTGCTGTATTACTGCACCCATCATACCCTCTGCTGTATTACTGCACCCACCATCCCCTCTCTGCTGTATTACTGCACCCATCATACCCTCTGCTGTATTACTGCACCCACCATCCTCTCTGCTGTATTACTGCACCCACCATCCCCTCTGCTGTATTACTGCACCCACCTTCCCCTCTCTGCTGTATTACTGCACCCACCATCCCCTCTCTGCTGTATTACTGCACCCACCATCCCCTCTGCTGTATTACTGCACCCAACATCCCCTCTATGCTGTATTACTGCACCCACCATCCCCTCTCTGATGTATTACTGCACCCACCATCGCTTCTATGCTGTATTACTGCACCCACCACCCCCAATTCTGTACTACTGCCCCCACCGTCCCCTCTCTGCTGTATTACTGCACCCACCATCCCCTCTCTGCTGTATTACTGCACCCAATATCCCCTCTATGCTGTATTACTGCACCCACCATCCCCTCTCTGCTGTATTACTGCACCCATCATACCCTCTGCTATATTACTGCATCCACCATCCTCTCTGCTGTATTACTGCACCCACCACCCCCTCTCTGCTGTATTACTGCACCTTCCATCCCCTCTGCTGTATTACTGCACCCACCATCCCCTCTATGCTGTATTACTGCACCCACCATCCCCTCTCTGATGTATTACTGCACCCACCATCCCCTCTATGCTGTATTACTGCACCCACCATCCCCTCTCTGCTGTATTACTGCACCCACCATCCCCTCTCTGCTTTATTACTGCACCCACCATCCCCTCTCTGCTGTATTACTGCACCCACTATCCCCTCTATGCTGTATTACTGCACCCATCATCCCCTCTGCTATATTACTGCACCCACCATCCCCTCTCTGCTGTATTTCTGCACCCACCATCCCCTCTGCTGTATTACTGCACCCACTATCCCCTCTGCTGTATTACTGCACCCACCATCCCCTCTCTGCTGTATTACTGCACCCACCATCCGCTCTCTACTGTATTACTGCACCCACCATCCCCTCTCTGCTGTATTACTGCACCCACCATCCCCTCTCTGCTGTATTACTGCACCCACCATCCCCTCTGCTGTATTACTGCACCCTCCATCCCCTCTCTGCTGTATTACTGCACCCATCATACCCTCTGCTGTATTACTGCACCCACCATCCCCTCTCTGCTGTATTACTGCACCCATCATACCCTCTGCTGTATTACTGCACCCACCATCCTCTCTGCTGTATTACTGCACCCACCATCCCCTCTGCTGTATTACTGCACCCACCTTCCCCTCTCTGCTGTATTACTGCACCCACCATCCCCTCTCTGCTGTATTACTGCACCCACCATCCCCTCTGCTGTATTACTGCACCCACCATCCCCTCTATGCTGTATTACTGCACCCACCATCCCCTCTCTGATGTATTACTGCATCCACCATTGCTTCTATGCTGTATTACTGCACCCACCATCCCCAATTCTGTACTACTGCCCCCACCGTCCCCTCTCTGCTGTATTACTGCACCCACCATCCCCTCTCTGCTGTATTACTGCACCCAATATCCCCTCTATGCTGTATTACTGCACCCACCATCCCCTCTCTGCTGTATTACTGCACCCATCATACCCTCTGCTGTATTACTGCATCCACCATCCTCTCTGCTGTATTACTGCACCCACCACCCCCTCTCTGCTGTATTACTACACCCACCATCCCCTCTGCTGTATTACTGCACCCACCATCCCCTCTGCTGTATTACTGCACCCACCATCCCCTCTATGCTGTATTACTGCACCCACCATCCCCTCTCTGATGTATTACTGCACCCACCATCCCCTCTCTGCTGTATTACTGCACCCACCATCCCCTCTGCTTTATTACTGCACCCACCATCCCCTCTATGCTGTATTACTGCACCCACCATCCCCTCTCTGATGTATTACTGCACCCACCATCCCCTCTATGCTGTATTACTGCACCCACCATCCCCTCTCTGCTGTATTACTGCACCCACCATCCCCTCTCTGCTGTATTACTGCACCCACCATCCCCTCTCTGCTGTATTACTGCACCCACTATCCCCTCTATGCTGTATTACTGCACCCATCATCCCCTCTGCTATATTACTGCACCCACCATCCCCTCTCTGCTGTATTTCTGCACCCACAATCCCCTCTGCTGTATTACTGCACCCACTATCCCCTCTGCTGTATTACTGCACCCACCATCCCCCCTCTGCTGTATTACTGCACCCACCATCCTCTCTCTGCTGTATTACTGCACCCACCATCCCCTCTGCTGTATTACTGCACCCACCATCCCCTCTATGCTGTATTACTGCACCCACCATCCCCTCTCTGATGTATTACTGCACCCACCATCGCTTCTATGCTGTATTACTGCACCCACCATCCCCAATTCTATACTACTGCCCCCACCGTCCCCTCTCTGATGTATTACTGCACCCACCATCCCCTCTCTGCTGTATTACTACACCCAATATCCCCTCTATGCTGTATTACTGCACCCACCATCCCCTCTCTGTTGTATTACTGCACCCATCATACCCTCTGCTGTATTACTGCATCCACCATCCTCTCTGCTGTATTACTGCACCCACCACCCCCTCTCTGCTGTATTACTACACCCACCATCCCCTCTGCTGTATTACTGCACCCACCATCCCCTCTCTGCTGTATTACTGCACCCACCATCCCCTCTGCTGTATTACTGCACCCACCATCCCCTCTATGCTGTATTACTGCACCCACCATCCCCTCTCTGATGTATTACTGCACCCACCATCCCCTCTATGCTGTATTACTGCACCCACCATCCCCTCTCTGCTGTATTACTGCACCCACCATCCCCTCTCTGCTGTATTACTGCACCCACCATCCCCTCTCTGCTGTATTACTGCACCCACTATCCCCTCTATGCTGTATTACTGCGCCCACCATCCCCTCTGCTGTATTACTGCACCCACCATCCCCTCTGCTGTATTACTGCACCCACCATCCCCTCTCTGCTGTATTACTGCACCCACCATCCCCTCTCTACTGTGTTACTGCACCCACCATCCCCTCTCTGCTGTATTACTGCACCCACCATCCCCTCTGCTGTATTACTGCACCCACAATCCCCTCTCTGCTGAATTACTGCACCCACCATCCCCTCTGCTGTATTACTGCACCCACAATCCCCTCTCTGCTGTATTACTGCACCCATCATACCCTCTGCTGTATTACTGCATCCACCATCCCCTCTCTGCTGTATTACTGCACCCATCATACCCTCTGCTGTATTACTAAACCCACCATGCTCTCTGCTGTATTACTACACCCACCATCCCCTCTGCTGTATTACTGCACCCACCATCCCCTCTCTGCTGTAATACTGCACCCACCACCCCCTCTCTGCTGTATTACTACACCCACCATACCCTCTGCTGTATTACTGCACCCACCATCCCCTCTCTGCTGTATTACTGCACCCACCATCCCCTCTGCTGTTTTAGTGCACCCACCATCCCTTCTGCTGTATTACTGCACCCATCATCCCCTCCTTGCTGTATTACTGCGCCCACCATCCCCTCTGTTGTATTACTGCACCCACCATCCCCTAAGCTGTATTACTGCACCCACCATCCCCTCTCTGCTGTATTACTGCACCCACCATCCGCTCTCTACTGTATTACTGCACCCACCATCCCCTCTCTGCTGTATTACTGCACCCACCATCCCCTCTCTGCTGTATTACTGCACCCACCATCCCCTCTGCTGTATTACTGCACCCTCCATCCCCTCTCTGCTGTATTACTGCACCCATCATACCCTCTGCTGTATTACTGCACCCACCATCCCCTCTCTGCTTTATTACTGCACCCATCATACCCTCTGCTGTATTACTGCACCCACCATCCTCTCTGCTGTATTACTGCACCCACCATCCCCTCTGCTGTATTACTGCACCCACCTTCCCCTCTCTGCTGTATTACTGCACCCACCATCCCCTCTCTGCTGTATTACTGCACCCACCATCCCCTCTGCTGTATTACTGCACCCACCATCCCCTCTATGCTGTATTACTGCACCCACCATCCCCTCTCTGATGTATTACTGCACCCACCATCGCTTCTATGCTGTATTACTGCACCCACCATCCCCAATTCTGTACTACTGCCCCCACCGTCCCCTCTCTGCTGTATTACTGCACCCACCATCCCCTCTCTGCTGTATTACTGCACCCAATATCCCCTCTATGCTGTATTACTGCACCCACCATCCCCTCTCTGCTGTATTACTGCACCCATCATACCCTCTGCTATATTACTGCATCCACCATCCTCTCTGCTGTATTACTGCACCCACCACCCCCTCTCTGCTGTATTACTGCACCCACCATCCCCTCTCTGCTGTATTACTGCACCCACCATCCCCTCTGCTGTATTACTGCACCCTCCATCCCCTCTATGCTGTATTACTGCACCCACCATCCCCTCTCTGATGTATTACTGCACCCACCATCCCCTCTATGCTGTATTACTGCACCCACCATCCCCTCTCTGCTGTATTACTGCACCCACCATCCCCTCTCTGCTGTATTACTGCACCCACCATCCCCTCTCTGCTGTATTACTGCACCCACTATCCCCTCTCTGCTGTATTACTGCACCCACCATCCCCTCTCTGCTGTATTACTGCACCCACTATCCCCTCTATGCTGTATTACTGCACCCATCATCCCCTCTATGCTGTATTACTGCGCCCACCATCCCCTCTGCTGTATTACTGCACCCACCTTCCCCTCTCTGCTGTATTACTGCACCAACCATCCCCTCTCTGCTGTATTACTGCACCCACCATCCCCTCTGCTGTATTACTGCACCCACCATCCCCTCTATGCTGTATTACTGCACCCACCATCCCCTCTCTGATGTATTACTGCACCCACCATCGCTTCTATGCTGTATTACTGCACCCACCATCCCCAATTCTATACTACTGCCCCCACCGTCCCCTCTCTGATGTATTACTGCACCCACCATCCCCTCTCTGCTGTGTTACTACACCCAATATCCCCTCTATGCTGTATTACTGCACCCACCATCCCCTCTCTGCTGTATTACTGCACCCATCATACCCTCTGCTGTATTACTGCACCCACCATCCCCTCTCTGCTGTATTACTGCACCCACTATCCCCTCTATGCTGTATTACTGCACCCATCATCCCCTCTATGCTGTATTACTGCGCCCACCATCCCCTCTGCTGTATTACTGCACCCACCTTCCCCTCTCTGCTGTATTACTGCACCAACCATCCCCTCTCTGCTGTATTACTGCACCCACCATCCCCTCTGCTGTATTACTGCACCCACCATCCCCTCTATGCTGTATTACTGCACCCACCATCCCCTCTCTGATGTATTACTGCACCCACCATCGCCTCTATGCTGTATTACTGCACCCACCATCCCCTCTCTGATGTATTACTGCACCCACCATCGCTTCTATGCTGTATTACTGCACCCACCATCCCCAATTCTATACTACTGCCCCCACCGTCCCCTCTCTGATGTATTACTGCACCCACCATCCCCTCTCTGCTGTATTACTACACCCAATATCCCCTCTATGCTGTATTACTGCACCCACCATCCCCTCTCTGCTGTATTACTGCACCCATCATACCCTCTGCTGTATTACTGCATCCACCATCCTCTCTGCTGTATTACTGCACCCACCACCCCCTCTCTGCTGTATTACTACACCCACCATCCCCTCTGCTGTATTACTGCACCCACCATCCCCTCTCTGCTGTATTACTGCACCCACCATCCCCTCTGCTGTATTACTGCACCCACCATCCCCTCTATGCTGTATTACTGCACCCACCATCCCCTCTCTGATGTATTACTGCACCCACCATCCCCTCTATGCTGTATTACTGCACCCACCATCCCCTCTCTGCTGTATTACTGCACCCACCATCCCCTCTCTGCTGTATTACTGCACCCACCATCCCCTCTCTGCTGTATTACTGCACCCACTATCCCCTCTACGCTGTATTACTGCGCCCACCATCCCCTCTGCTGTATTACTGCACCCACCATCCCCTCTGCTGTATTACTGCACCCACCATCCCCTCTCTGCTGTATTACTGCACCCACCATCCCCTCTCTACTGTGTTACTGCACCCACCATCCCCTCTCTGCTGTATTACTGCACCCACCATCCCCTCTCTGCTGAATTACTGCACCCACCATCCCCTCTGCTGTATTACTGCACCCACAATCCCCTCTCTGCTGTATTACTGCACCCATCATACCCTCTGCTGTATTACTGCATCCACCATCCCCACTCTGCTGTATTACTGCACCCATCATACCCTCTGCTGTATTACTAAACCCACCATGCTCTCTGCTGTATTACTACACCCACCATCCCCTCTGCTGTATTACTGCACCCACCATCCCCTCTCTGCTGTAATACTGCACCCACCACCCCCTCTCTGCTGTATTACTACACCCACCATACCCTCTGCTGTATTACTGCACCCACCATCCCCTCTCTGCTGTATTACTGCACCCACCATCCCCTCTGCTGTTTTAGTGCTCCCACCATCCCTTCTGCTGTATTACTGCACCCATCATCCCCTCCTTGCTGTATTACTGCGCCCACCATCCCCTCTGCTGTATTACTGCACCCACCATCCCCTCTGCTGTATTACTGCACCCACCATCCCCTCTCTGCTGTATTACTGCACCCACCAACCGCTCTCTACTGTATTACTGCACCCACCATCCCCTCTCTGCTGTATTTCTGCACCCACCATCCCCTCTCTGCTGTATTACTGCACCCACCATCCCCTCTGCTGTATTACTGCACCCTCCATCCCCTCTCTGCTGTATTACTGCACCCATCATACCCTCTGCTGTATTACTGCACCCACCATCCCCTCTCTGCTGTATTACTGCACCCATCATACCCTCTGCTGTATTACTGCACCCACCATCCTCTCTGCTGTATTACTGCACCCACCATCCCCTCTGCTGTATTACTGCACCCACCTTCCCCTCTCTGCTGTATTACTGCACCCACCATCCCCTCTCTGCTGTATTACTGCACCCACCATTCCCTCTGCTGTATTACTGCACCTACCATCCCCTCTATGCTGTATTACTGCACCCACCATCCCCTCTCTGATGTAATACTGCACCCACCATCGCTTCTATGCTGTATTACTGCACCCACCATCCCCAATTCTGTACTACTGCCCCCACCGTCCCCTCTCTGCTGTATTACTGCACCCACCATCCCCTCTCTGCTGTATTACTGCACCCAATATCCCCTCTATGCTGTATTACTGCACCCACCATCCCCTCTCTGCTGTATTACTGCACCCATCATACCCTCTGCTATATTACTGCATCCACCATCCTCTCTGCTGTATTACTGCACCCACCACCCCCTCTCTGCTGTATTACTGCACCTTCCATCCCCTCTGCTGTATTACTGCACCCACCATCCCCTCTCTGCTGTATTACTGCACCCACCATCCCCTCTGCTGTATTACTGCACCCACCATCCCCTCTATGCTGTATTACTGCACCCACCATCCCCTCTCTGATGTATTACTGCACCCACCATCCCCTCTATGCTGTATTACTGCACCCACCATCCCCTCTCTGCTGTATTACTGCACCCACCATCCCCTCTCTGCTGTATTACTGCACCCACCATCCCCTCTCTGCTGTATTACTGCACCCACTATCCCCTCTATGCTGTATTACTGCACCCATCATCCCCTCTGCTATATTACTGCACCCACCATCCCCTCTCTGCTGTATTTCTGCACCCACCATCCCCTCTGCTGTATTACTGCACCCACTATCCCCTCTGCTGTATTACTGCACCCACCATCGCTTCTATGCTGTATTACTGCACCCACCATCCCCAATTCTATACTACTGCCCCCACCGTCCCCTCTCTGATGTATTACTGCACCCACCATCCCCTCTCTGCTGTATTACTACACCCAATATCCCCTCTATGCTGTATTACTGCACCCACCATCCCCTCTCTGCTGTATTACTGCACCCATCATACCCTCTGCTGTATTACTGCATCCACCATCCTCTCTGCTGTATTACTGCACCCACCACCCCCTCTCTGCTGTATTACTACACCCACCATCCCCTCTGCTGTATTACTGCACCCACCATCCCCTCTCTGCTGTATTACTGCACCCACCATCCCCTCTGCTGTATTACTGCACCCACCATCCCCTCTATGCTGTATTACTGCACCCACCATCCCCTCTCTGATGTATTACTGCACCCACCATCCCCTCTATGCTGTATTACTGCACCCACCATCCCCTCTCTGCTGTATTACTGCACCCACCATCCCCTCTCTGCTGTATTACTGCACCCACCATCCCCTCTCTGCTGTATTACTGCACCCACTATCCCCTCTATGCTGTATTACTGCGCCCACCATCCCCTCTGCTGTATTACTGCACCCACCATCCCCTCTGCTGTATTACTGCACCCACCATCCCCTCTCTGCTGTATTACTGCACCCACCATCCCCTCTCTACTGTGTTACTGCACCCACCATCCCCTCTCTGCTGTATTACTGCACCCACCATCCCCTCTCTGCTGAATTACTGCACCCACCATCCCCTCTGCTGTATTACTGCACCCACAATCCCCTCTCTGCTGTATTACTGCACCCATCATACCCTCTGCTGTATTACTGCATCCACCATCCCCTCTCTGCTGTATTACTGCACCCATCATACCCTCTGCTGTATTACTAAACCCACCATGCTCTCTGCTGTATTACTACACCCACCATCCCCTCTGCTGTATTACTGCACCCACCATCCCCTCTCTGCTGTAATACTGCACCCACCACCCCCTCTCTGCTGTATTACTACACCCACCATACCCTCTGCTGTATTACTGCACCCACCATCCCCTCTCTGCTGTATTACTGCACCCACCATCCCCTCTGCTGTTTTAGTGCACCCACCATCCCTTCTGCTGTATTACTGCACCCATCATCCCCTCCTTGCTGTATTACTGCGCCCACCATCCCCTCTGTTGTATTACTGCACCCACCATCCCCTCAGCTGTATTACTGCACCCACCATCCCCTCTCTGCTGTATTACTGCACCCACCATCCGCTCTCTACTGTATTACTGCACCCACCATCCCCTCTCTGCTGTATTACTGCACCCACCATCCCCTCTCTGCTGTATTACTGCACCCACCATCCCCTCTGCTGTATTACTGCACCCTCCATCCCCTCTCTGCTGTATTACTGCACCCATCATACCCTCTGCTGTATTACTGCACCCACCATCCCCTCTCTGCTGTATTACTGCACCCATCATACCCTCTGCTGTATTACTGCACCCACCATCCTCTCTGCTGTATTACTGCACCCACCATCCCCTCTGATGTATTACTGCACCCACCTTCCCCTCTCTGCTGTATTACTGCACCCACCATCCCCTCTCTGCTGTATTACTGCACCCACCATCCCCTCTGCTGTATTACTGCACCCACCATCCCCTCTATGCTGTATTACTGCACCCACCATCCCCTCTCTGATGTATTACTGCACCCACCATCGCTTCTATGCTGTATTACTACACCCACCATCCCCAATTCTGTACTACTGCCCCCACCGTCCCCTCTCTGCTGTATTACTGCACCCACCATCCCCTCTCTGCTGTATTACTGCACCCAATATCCCCTCTATGCTGTATTACTGCACCCACCATCCCCTCTCTGCTGTATTACTGCACCCATCATACCCTCTGCTATATTACTGCATCCACCATCCTCTCTGCTGTATTACTGCACCCACCACCCCCTCTCTGCTGTATTACTGCACCTTCCATCCCCTCTGCTGTATTACTGCACCCACCATCCCCTCTCTGCTGTATTACTGCACCCACCATCCCCTCTGCTGTATTACTGCACCCACCATCCCCTCTATGCTGTATTACTGCACCCACCATCCCCTCTCTGATGTATTACTGCACCCACCATCCCCTCTATGCTGTATTACTGCACCCACCATCCCCTCTCTGCTGTATTACTGCACCCACCATCCCCTCTCTGCTGTATTACTGCACCCACCATCCCCTCTCTGCTGTATTACTGCACCCACTATCCCCTCTCTGCTGTATTACTGCACCCACCATCCCCTCTCTGCTGTATTACTGCACCCACTATCCCCTCTATGCTGTATTACTGCACCCATCATCCCCTCTATGCTGTATTACTGCGCCCACCATCCCCTCTGCTGTATTACTGCACCCACCTTCCCCTCTCTGCTGTATTACTGCACCAACCATCCCCTCTCTGCTGTATTACTGCACCCACCATCCCCTCTGCTGTATTACTGCACCCACCATCCCCTCTATGCTGTATTACTGCACCCACCATCCCCTCTCTGATGTATTACTGCACCCACCATCGCTTCTATGCTGTATTACTGCACCCACCATCCCCAATTCTATACTACTGCCCCCACCGTCCCCTCTCTGATGTATTACTGCACCCACCATCCCCTCTCTGCTGTATTACTACACCCAATATCCCCTCTATGCTGTATTACTGCACCCACCATCCCCTCTCTGCTGTATTACTGCACCCATCATACCCTCTGCTGTATTACTGCACCCACCATCCCCTCTCTGCTGTATTACTGCACCCACTATCCCCTCTATGCTGTATTACTGCACCCATCATCCCCTCTATGCTGTATTACTGCGCCCACCATCCCCTCTGCTGTATTACTGCACCCACCTTCCCCTCTCTGCTGTATTACTGCACCAACCATCCCCTCTCTGCTGTATTACTGCACCCACCATCCCCTCTGCTGTATTACTGCACCCACCATCCCCTCTATGCTGTATTACTGCACCCACCATCCCCTCTCTGATGTATTACTGCACCCACCATCGCTTCTATGCTGTATTACTGCACCCACCATCCCCAATTCTATACTACTGCCCCCACCGTCCCCTCTCTGATGTATTACTGCACCCACCATCCCCTCTCTGCTGTATTACTACACCCAATATCCCCTCTATGCTGTATTACTGCACCCACCATCCCCTCTCTGCTGTATTACTGCACCCATAATACCCTCTGCTGTATTACTGCATCCACCATCCTCTCTGCTGTATTACTGCACCCACCACCCCCTCTCTGCTGTATTACTACACCCACCATCCCCTCTGCTGTATTACTGCACCCACCATCCCCTCTCTGCTGTATTACTGCACCCACCATCCCCTCTGCTGTATTACTGCACCCACCATCCCCTCTATGCTGTATTACTGCATCCACCATCCCCTCTCTGATGTATTACTGCACCCACCATCCCCTCTATGCTGTATTACTGCACCCACCATCCCCTCTCTGCTGTATTACTGCACCCACCATCCCCTCTCTGCTGTATTACTGCACCCACCATCCCCTCTCTGCTGTATTACTGCACCCACTATCCCCTCTACGCTGTATTACTGCGCCCACCATCCCCTCTGCTGTATTACAGCACCCACCATCCTCTCTGCTGTATTACTGCACCCACCATCCCCTCTCTGCTGTATTACTGCACCCACCATCCCCTCTCTACTGTGTTACTGCACCCACCATCCCCTCTCTGCTGTATTACTGCACCCACCATCCCCTCTCTGCTGAATTACTGCACCCACCATCCCCTCTGCTGTATTACTGCACCCACAATCCCCTCTCTGCTGTATTACTGCACCCATCATACCCTCTGCTGTATTACTGCATCCACCATCCCCACTCTGCTGTATTACTGCACCCATCATACCCTCTGCTGTATTACTAAACCCACCATGCTCTCTGCTGTATTACTACACCCACCATCCCCTCTGCTGTATTACTGCACCCACCATCCCCTCTCTGCTGTAATACTGCACCCACCACCCCCTCTCTGCTGTATTACTACACCCACCATACCCTCTGCTGTATTACTGCACCCACCATCCCCTCTCTGCTGTATTACTGCACCCACCATCCCCTCTGCTGTTTTAGTGCACCCACCATCCCTTCTGCTGTATTACTGCACCCATCATCCCCTCCTTGCTGTATTACTGCGCCCACCATCCCCTCTGCTGTATTACTGCACCCACCATCCCCTCTGCTGTATTACTGCACCCACCATCCCCTCTCTGCTGTATTACTGCACCCACCAACCGCTCTCTACTGTATTACTGCACCCACCATCCCCTCTCTGCTGTATTACTGCACCCACCATCCCCTCTCTGCTGTATTACTGCACCCACCATCCCCTCTGCTGTATTACTGCACCCTCCATCCCCTCTCTGCTGTATTACTGCACCCATCATACCCTCTGCTGTATTACTGCACCCACCATCCCCTCTCTGCTGTATTACTGCACCCATCATACCCTCTGCTGTATTACTGCACCCACCATCCTCTCTGCTGTATTACTGCACCCACCATCCCCTCTGCTGTATTACTGCACCCACCTTCCCCTCTCTGCTGTATTACTGCACCCACCATCCCCTCTCTGCTGTATTACTGCACCCACCATCCCCTCTGCTGTATTACTGCACCCACCATCCCCTCTATGCTGTATTACTGCACCCACCATCCCCTCTCTGATGTAATACTGCACCCACCATCGCTTCTATGCTGTATTACTGCACCCACCATCCCCAATTCTGTACTACTGCCCCCACCGTCCCCTCTCTGCTGTATTACTGCACCCACCATCCCCTCTCTGCTGTATTACTGCACCCAATATCCCCTCTATGCTGTATTACTGCACCCACCATCCCCTCTCTGCTGTATTACTGCACCCATCATACCCTCTGCTATATTACTGCATCCACCATCCTCTCTGCTGTATTACTGCACCCACCACCCCCTCTCTGCTGTATTACTGCACCTTCCATCCCCTCTGCTGTATTACTGCACCCACCATCCCCTCTCTGCTGTATTACTGCACCCACCATCCCCTCTGCTGTATTACTGCACCCACCATCCCCTCTATGCTGTATTACTGCACCCACCATCCCCTCTCTGATGTATTACTGCACCCACCATCCCCTCTATGCTGTATTACTGCACCCACCATCCCCTCTCTGCTGTATTACTGCACCCACCATCCCCTCTCTGCTGTATTACTGCACCCACCATCCCCTCTCTGCTGTATTACTGCACCCACTATCCCCTCTATGCTGTATTACTGCACCCATCATCCCCTCTGCTACATTACTGCACCCACCATCCCCTCTCTGCTGTATTTCTGCACCCACCATCCCCTCTGCTGTATTACTGCACCCACTATCCCCTCTGCTGTATTACTGCACCCACCATCCCCCCTCTGCTGTATTACTGCACCCACCATCCTCTCTCTGCTGTATTACTGCACCCACCATCCCCTCTGCTGTATTACTGCACCCACCATCCCCTCTCTGCTGTATTACTGCACCCACCATCCGCTCTGCTCTATTACTGCACCCACCATCCCCTCTGCTGTATTACTGCACCCACCTTCCCCTCTCTGCTGTATTACTGCACCCACCATCCCCTCTCTGCTGTATTACTGCACCCACCTTCCTCTCTGCTGTATTACTGCACCCACCATCCCCTCTATGCTGTATTACTGCACCCACCATCCCCTCTCTGATGTATTACTGCACCCACCATCCCCTCTATGCTGTATTACTGCACCCACCATCCCCAATTCTGTATTACTGCTTCCACCGTCCCCTCTCTGCTGTATTACTGCACCCACCATCCCCTCTCTGCTGTATTACTGCACCCAATATCCCCTCTATGCTGTATTACTGCACCCATCATCCCCTCTGCTGTATTACTGCACCCATCATCCCCTCTCTGCTGTATTACTGCACCCACCATCCCCTCTGCTGTATTACTGCACCCACTGTCCCCTCTGCTGTATTACTGCACCCACCATCCCCCCTCTGCTGTATTATTGCACCCACCATCCCCTCTGCTGTATTACTGCACCCACCATCCCCTCTGCTATATTACTGCACTTATCATCCTCTCTGCTGTATTACTGCACCCACCATCCGCTCTGCTGTATTACTGCACCCACCATCCCCTCTGCTGTATTACTGCACCCACCATCCCCTCTGCTGTATTACTGCTCCCACCATTCCCTTTATGCTGTATTACTGCACCCACCATCCCCTCTCTGATATATTACTGCACCCACCATCGCGTCTATGCTGTATTACTGTACCCACCATCCCCAATTCTGTACTACTGCCCCCACCGTCCCCTCTCTGCTGTATTACTGCACCCACCGTCCCCTCTCTGCTGTATTACTGCACCCAATATCCCCTCTATGCTGTATTACTGCACCCACCATCCCCTCTCTGCTGTATAACTGCACCCATCATACCCTCTGCTGTATTACTGCATCCACCATCCTCTCTGCTGTATTACTGCACCCACCACCCCCTCTCTGCTGTATTACTACTCCCACCATCACCTCTGCTGTATTACTGCACCCACCATCCCCTCTCTGCTGTATTACTGCACCCACCATCCCCTCTGCTGTATTACTGCACCCACCATCCCCTCTATGCTGTATTACTGCACCCACCATCCCCTCTCTGATGTATTACTGCACCCACCATCCCCTCTATGCTGTATTACTGCACCCACCATCCCCTCTCTGCTGTATTACTGCACCCACCATCCCCTCTCTGCTGTATTACTGCACCCACCATCCCCTCTCTACTGTGTTACTGCACCCACCATCCCCTCTCTGCTGTATTACTGCACCCACCATCCCCTCTCTGCTGAATTACTGCACCCACCATCCCCTCTGCTGTATTACTGCACCCACCATCCCCTCTCTGCTGTATTACTGCACCCATCATACCCTCTGCTGTATTACTGCATCCACCATCCCCTCTCTGCTGTATTACTGCACCCATCATACCTTCTGCTGTATTACTGCACCCACCATGCTCTCTGCTGTATTACTACACCCACCATCCCCTCTGCTGTATTACTGCACCCACCATCCCCTCTCTGCTGTAATACTGCACCCACCACCCCCTCTCTGCTGTATTACTACACCCACCATACCCTCTGCTGTATTACTGCACCCACCATCCCCTCTCTGCTGTATTACTGCACCCACCATCCCCTCTGCTGTTTTAGTGCACCCACCATCCCTTCTGCTGTATTACTGCACCCATCATCCCCTCCTTGCTGTATTACTGCGCCCACCATCCCCTCTGCTGTATTACTGCACCCACCATCCCCTCTGCTGTATTACTGCACCCACCATCCCCTCTCTGCTGTATTACTGCACCCACCATCCGCTCTCTACTGTATTACTGCACCCACCATCCCCTCTCTGCTGTATTACTGCACCCACCATCCCCTCTCTGCTGTATTACTGCACCCACCATCCCCTCTGCTGTATTACTGCACCCTCCATCCCCCCTCTGCTGTATTACTGCACCCATCATACCCTCTGCTGTATTACTGCACCCACCATCCCCTCTCTGCTGTATTACTGCACCCATCATACCCTCTGCTATATTACTGCATCCACCATCCTCTCTGCTGTATTACTGCACCCACCACCCCCTCTCTGCTGTATTACTGCACCTTCCATCCCCTCTGCTGTATTACTGCACCCACCATCCCCTCTCTGCTGTATTACTGCACCCACCATCCCCTCTGCTGTATTACTGCACCCACCATCCCCTCTATGTTGTATTACTGCACCCACCATCCCCTCTCTGATGTATTACTGCACCCACCATCCCCTCTATGCTGTATTACTGCACCCTCCATCCCCCCTCTGCTGTATTACTGCACCCAATATCCCCTCTATGCTGTATTACTGCACCCACCATCCCCTCTCTGCTGTATTACTGCACCCATCATACCCTCTGCTATATTACTGCATCCACCATCCTCTCTGCTGTATTACTGCACCCACCACCCCCTCTCTGCTGTATTACTGCACCTTCCATCCCCTCTGCTGTATTACTGCACCCACCATCCCCTCTCTGCTGTATTACTGCACCCACCATCCCCTCTGCTGTATTACTGCACCCACCATCCCCTCTATGCTGTATTACTACACCCACCATCCCCTCTCTGATGTATTACTGCATCCACCATCCTCTCTGCTGTATTACTGCACCCACCATCCCCTCTGCTGTATTACTGCACCCACCTTCCCCTCTCTGCTGTATTACTGCACCCACCATCCCCTCTCTGCTGTATTACTGCACCCACTATCCCCTCTATGCTGTATTACTGCACCCATCATCCCCTCTGCTATATTACTGCACCCACCATCCCCTCTCTGCTGTATTTCTGCACCCACCATCCCCTCTGCTGTATTACTGCACCCACTATCCCCTCTGCTGTATTACTGCACCCACCATCCCCCCTCTGCTGTATTACTGCACCCACCATCCTCTCTCTGCTGTATTACTGCACCCACCATCCCCTCTGCTGTATTACTGCACCCACCATCCCCTCTCTGCTGTATTACTGCACCCACCATCCGCTCTGCTCTATTACTGCACCCACCATCCCCTCTGCTGTATTACTGCACCCACCTTCCCCTCTCTGCTGTATTACTGCACCCACCATCCCCTCTCTGCTGTATTACTGCACCCACCTTCCTCTCTGCTGTATTACTGCACCCACCATCCCCTCTATGCTGTATTACTGCACCCACCATCCCCTCTCTGATGTATTACTGCACCCACCATCCCCTCTATGCTGTATTACTGCACCCACCATCCCCAATTCTGTATTACTGCTTCCACCGTCCCCTCTCTGCTGTATTACTGCACCCACCATCCCCTCTCTGCTGTATTACTGCACCCAATATCCCCTCTATGCTGTATTACTGCACCCATCATCCCCTCTGCTGTATTACTGCACCCATCATCCCCTCTCTGCTGTATTACTGCACCCACCATCCCCTCTGCTGTATTACTGCACCCACTGTCCCCTCTGCTGTATTACTGCACCCACCATCCCCCCTCTGCTGTATTATTGCACCCACCATCCCCTCTGCTGTATTACTGCACCCACCATCCCCTCTGCTATATTACTGCACTTATCATCCTCTCTGCTGTATTACTGCACCCACCATCCGCTCTGCTGTATTACTGCACCTACCATCCCCTCTGCTGTATTACTGCACCCACCATCCCCTCTGCTGTATTACTGCTCCCACCATTCCCTTTATGCTGTATTACTGCACCCACCATCCCCTCTCTGATATATTACTGCACCCACCATCGCGTCTATGCTGTATTACTGCACCCACCATCCCCAATTCTGTACTACTGCCCCCACCGTCCCCTCTCTGCTGTATTACTGCACCCATCGTCCCCTCTCTGCTGTATTACTGCACCCAATATCCCCTCTATGCTGTATTACTGCACCCACCATCCCCTCTCTGCTGTATAACTGCACCCATCATACCCTCTGCTGTATTACTGCATCCACCATCCTCTCTGCTGTATTACTGCACCCACCACCCCCTCTCTGCTGTATTACTACTCCCACCATCCCCTCTGCTGTATTACTGCACCCACCATCCCCTCTCTGCTGTATTACTGCACCCACCATCCCCTCTGCTGTATTACTGCACCCACCATCCCCTCTATGCTGTATTACTGCACCCACCATCCCCTCTCTGATGTATTACTGCACCCACCATCCCCTCTATGCTGTATTACTGCACCCACCATCCCCTCTCTGCTGTATTACTGCACCCACCATCCCCTCTCTGCTGTATTACTGCACCCACCATCCCCTCTCTACTGTGTTACTGCACCCACCATCCCCTCTCTGCTGTATTACTGCACCCACCATCCCCTCTCTGCTGAATTACTGCACCCACCATCCCCTCTGCTGTATTACTGCACCCACCATCCCCTCTCTGCTGTATTACTGCACCCATCATACCCTCTGCTGTATTACTGCATCCACCATCCCCTCTCTGCTGTATTACTGCACCCATCATACCTTCTGCTGTATTACTGCACCCACCATGCTCTCTGCTGTATTACTACACCCACCATCCCCTCTGCTGTATTACTGCACCCACCATCCCCTCTCTGCTGTAATACTGCACCCACCACCCCCTCTCTGCTGTATTACTACACCCACCATACCCTCTGCTGTATTACTGCACCCACCATCCCCTCTCTGCTGTATTACTGCACCCACCATCCCCTCTGCTGTTTTAGTGCACCCACCATCCCTTCTGCTGTATTACTGCACCCATCATCCCCTCCTTGCTGTATTACTGCACCCACCATCCCCTCTGCTGTATTACTGCACCCACCATCCCCTCTGCTGTATTACTGCACCCACCATCCCCTCTCTGCTGTATTACTGCACCCACCATCCGCTCTCTACTGTATTACTGCACCCACCATCCCCTCTCTGCTGTATTACTGCACCCACCATCCCCTCTCTGCTGTATTACTGCACCCACCATCCCCTCTGCTGTATTACTGCACCCTCCATCCCCCCTCTGCTGTATTACTGCACCCATCATACCCTCTGCTGTATTACTGCACCCACCATCCCCTCTCTGCTGTATTACTGCACCCATCATACCCTCTGCTGTATTACTGCACCCACCATCCTCTCTGCTGTATTACTGCACCCACCATCCCCTCTGCTGTATTACTGCACCCACCTTCCCCTCTCTGCTGTATTACTGCACCCACCATCCCCTCTCTGCTGTATTACTGCACCCACCATCCCCTCTGCTGTATTACTGCACCCACCATCCCCTCTCTGATGTATTACTGCACCCACCATCCCCTCTCTGCTGTATTACTGCACCCACCATCCCCTCTATGCTGTATTACTGCACCCACCATCCCCTCTCTGATGTATTACTGCACCCACCATCCCCTCTATGCTGTATTACTGCACCCACCATCCCCTCTCTGCTGTATTACTGCACCCACCATCCCCTCTCTGCTGTATTACTGCACCCACCATCCCCTCTCTACTGTGTTACTGCACCCACCATCCCCTCTCTGCTGTATTACTGCACCCACCATCCCCTCTCTGCTGAATTACTGCACCCATCATACCCTCTGCTGTATTACTGCACCCACCATCCCCTCTCTGCTATATTACTGCACCCATCATACCCTCTGCTGTATTACTGCACCCACCATCCCCTCTCTGCTATATTACTGCACCCATCATACCCTCTGCTGTATTACTGCATCCACCATCCCCTCTCTGCTGTATTACTGCACCCATCATACCTTCTGCTGTATTACTGCACCCACCATGCTCTCTGCTGTATTACTACACCCACCATCCCCTCTGCTGTATTACTGCACCCACCATCCCCTCTCTGCTGTAATACTGCACCCACCACCCCCTCTCTGCTGTATTACTACACCCACCATACCCTCTGCTGTATTACTGCACCCACCATCCCCTCTCTGCTGTATTACTGCACCCACCATCCCCTCTGCTGTTTTAGTGCACCCACCATCCCTTCTGCTGTATTACTGCACCCATCATCCCCTCCTTGCTGTATTACTGCGCCCACCATCCCCTCTGCTGTATTACTGCACCCACCATCCCCTCTGCTGTATTACTGCACCCACCATCCCCTCTCTGCTGTATTACTGCACCCACGATCCGCTCTCTACTGTATTACTGCACCCACCATCCCCTCTCTGCTGTATTACTGCACCCACCATCCCCTCTCTGCTGTATTACTGCACCCACCATCCCCTCTGCTGTATTACTGCACCCTCCATCCCCCCTCTGCTGTATTACTGCACCCATCATACCCTCTGCTGTATTACTGCACCCACCATCCCCTCTCTGCTGTATTACTGCACCCATCATACCCTCTGCTGTATTACTGCACCCACCATCCTCTCTGCTGTATTACTGCACCCACCATCCCCTCTGCTGTATTACTGCACCCACCTTCCCCTCTCTGCTGTATTACTGCACCCACCATCCCCTCTCTGCTGTATTACTGCACCCACCATCCCCTCTGCTGTATTACTGCACCCACCATCCCCTCTATGCTGTATTACTGCACCCACCATCCCCTCTCTGATGTATTACTGCATCCACCATCGCTTTTATGCTGTATTACTGCACCCACCATCCCCAATTCTGTACTACTGCCCCCACCGTCCCCTCTCTGCTGTATTACTGCACCCACCATCCCCTCTCTGCTGTATTACTGCACCCAATATCCCCTCTATGCTGTATTACTGCACCCACCATCCCCTCTCTGCTGTATTACTGCACCCATCATACCCTCTGCTGTATTACTGCATCCACCATCCTCTCTGCTGTATTACTGCACCCACCACCCCCTCTCTGCTGTATTACTACACCCACCATCCCCTCTGCTGTATTACTGCACCCACCATCCCCTCTCTGCTGTATTACTGCACCCACCATCCCCTCTGCTGTATTACTGCACCCACCATCCCCTCTATGCTGTATTACTGCACCCACCATCCCCTCTCTGATGTATTACTGCACCCACCATCCCCTCTATGCTGTATTACTGCACCCACCATCCCCTCTCTGCTGTATTACTGCACCCACCATCCCCTCTCTGCTGTATTACTGCACCCACCATCCCCTCTCTGCTGTATTACTGCACCCACCATCCCCTCTCTGATGTATTACTGCACCCACTATCCACTCTATGCTGTATTACTGCACCCATCATCCCCTCTGCTATATTACTGCACCCACCATCCCCTCTCAGCTGTGTTTCTGCACCCACAATCCCCTCTGCTGTATTACTGCACCCACTATCCCCTCTGCTGTATTACTGCACCCACCATCCCCCCTCTGCTGTATTACTGCACCCACCATCCTCTCTCTGCTATATTACTGCACCCACCATCCCCTCTGCTGTATTACTGCACCCACCATCCCCTCTCTGCTGTATTACTGCACCCACCATCCCCTCTCTGCTGTATTACTGCACCCACTATCCCCTCTATGCTGTATTACTGCACCCATCATCCCCTCTATGCTGTATTACTGCGCCCACCATCCCCTCTGCTGTATTACTGCACCCACCTTCCCCTCTCTGCTGTATTACTGCACCAACCATCCCCTCTCTGCTGTATTACTGCACCCACCATCCCCTCTGCTGTATTACTGCACCCACTATCCCCTCTATGCTGTATTACTGCACCCACCATCCCCTCTCTGATGTATTACTGCACCCATCATCGCTTCTATGCTGTATTACTGCACCCACCATCCCCAATTCTGTACTACTGCCCCCACCGTCCCCTCTCTGCTGTATTACTGCACCCACCATCCCCTCTCTGCTGTATTACTGCACCCAATATCCCCTCTATGCTGTATTACTGCACCCACCATCCCCTCTCTGCTGTATTACTGCACCCATCATACCCTCTGCTGTATTACTGCATCCACCATCCTCTCTGCTGTATTACTGCACCCACCACCCCCTCTCTGCTGTATTACTACACCCACCATCCCCTCTGCTGTATTACTGCACCCACCATCCCCTCTCTGCTGTATTACTGCACCCACCATCCCCTCTGCTGTATTACTGCACCCACCATCCCCTCTATGCTGTATTACTGCACCCACCATCCCCTCTCTGATGTATTACTGTACCCCCCATCCCCTCTATGCTGTATTACTGCACCCACCATCCCCTCTCTGCTGTATTACTGCACCCACCATCCCCTCTCTGCTGTATTACTGCACCCACCATCCCCTCTCTGCTGTATTACTGCACCCACCATCCCCTCTCTGCTGTATTACTGCACCCACTATCCCCTCTATGCTGTATTACTGCACCCATCATCCCCTCTGTGCTGTATTACTGCGCCCACCATCCCCTCTGCTGTATTACTGCACCCACCATCCCCTCTGCTGTATTACTGCACCCACCATCCCCTCTCTGCTGTATTACTGCACCCACCATCCCCTCTCTACTGTGTTACTGCACCCACCATCCCCTCTCTGCTGTATTACTGCACCCACCATCCCCTCTCTGCTGAATTACTGCACCCACCATCCCCTCTGCTGTATTACTGCACCCACCATCCCCTCTCTGCTGTATTACTGCACCCATCATACCCTCTGCTGTATTACTGCATCCACCATCCCCTCTCTGCTGTATTACTGCACCCATCATACCCTCTGCTTTATTACTAAACCCACCATGCTCTCTGCTGTATTACTACACCCACCATCCCCTCTGCTGTATTACTGCACCCACTATCCCCTCTCTGCTGTAATACTGCACCCACCACCCCCTCTCTGCTGTATTACTACACCCACCATACCCTCTGCTGTATTACTGCACCCACCATCCCCTCTCTGCTGTATTACTGCACCCACCATCCCCTCTGCTGTTTTAGTGCACCCACCATCCCTTCGCTGTATTACTGCACCCATCATCCCCTCCTTGCTGTATTACTGCGCCCACCATCCCCTCTGCTGTATTACTGCACCCACCATCCCCTCTGCTGTATTACTGCACCCACCATCCCCTCTCTGCTGTATTACTGCACCCACCATCCGCTCTCTACTGTATTACTGCACCCACCATCCCCTCTTTGCTGTATTACTGCACCCACCATCCCCTCTCTGCTGTATTACTGCACCCACCATCCCCTCTGCTGTATTACTGCACCCTCCATCCCCTCTCTGCTGTATTACTGCACCCATCATACCCTCTGCTGTATTACTGCACCCACCATCCCCTCTCTGCTGTATTACTGCACCCATCATACCCTCTGCTGTATTACTGCACCCACCATCCTCTCTGCTGTATTACTGCACCCACCATCCCCTCTGCTGTATTACTGCACCCACCTTCCCCTCTCTGCTGTATTACTGCACCCACCATCCCCTCTCTGCTGTATTACTGCACCCACCATCCCCTCTGCTGTATTACTGCACCCACCATCCCCTCTATGCTGTATTACTGCACCCACCATCCCCTCTCTGATGTATTACTTCACCCACCATCGCTTCTATGCTGTATTACTGAACCCACCATCCCCAATTCTGTACTACTGCCCCCACCGTCCCCTCTCTGCTGTATTACTGCACCCACCATCCCCTCTCTGCTGTATTACTGCACCCAATATCCCCTCTATGCTGTATTACCGCACCCACCATCCCCTCTCTGCTGTATTACTGCACCCATCATACCCTCTGCTGTATTACTGCATCCACCATCCTCTCTGCTGTATTACTGCACCCACCACCCCCTCTCTGCTGTATTACTGCACCCACCATCCCCTCTGCTGTATTACTGCACCCACCATCCCCTCTCTGCTGTATTACTGCACCCACCATCCCCTCTGCTGTATTACTGCACCCACCATCCCCTCTATGCTGTATTACTGCACCCACCATCCCCTCTCTGATGTATTACTGCACCCACCATCCCCTCTATGCTGTATTACTGCACCCACCATCCCCTCTCTGCTGTATTACTGCACCCACCATCCCCTCTCTGCTGTATTACTGCATCCACCATCCCCTCTCTGCTGTATTACTGCACCCACCATCCCCTCTCTGCTGTATTACTGCACCCACTATCCCCTCTATGCTGTATTACTGCACCCATCATCCCCTCTGCTATATTACTGCACCCACCATCCCCTCTCTGCTGTATTTCTGCACCCACCATCCCCTCTGCTGTATTACTGCACCCACTATCCCCTCTGCTGTATTACTGCACCCACCATCCCCCCTCTGCTGTATTACTGCACCCACCATCCTCTCTCTGCTGTATTACTGCACCCACCATCCCCTCTGCTGTATTACTGCACCCACCATCCCCTCTCTGCTGTATTACTGCACCCACCATCCGCTCTGCTGTATTACTGCACCCACCATCCCCTCTGCTGTATTACTGCACCCACCTTCCCCTCTCTGCTGTATTACTGCACCCACCATCCCCTCTCTGCTGTATTACTGCACCCACCTTCCCCTCTGCTGTATTACTGCACCCACCATCCCCTCTATGCTGTATTACTTCACCCACCATCCCCTCTCTGATGTATTACTGCACCCACCATCCCCTCTATGCTGTATTACTGCACCCACCATCCCCAATTCTGTATTACTGCCCCCACCGTCCCCTCTCTGCTGTATTACTGCACCCACCATCCCCTCTCTGCTGTATTACTGCACCCAATATCCCCTCTATGCTGTATTACTGCACCCATCATCCCCTCTGCTGTATTACTGCACCCACCATCCCCTCTCTGCTGTATTACTGCACCCACCATCCCCTCTGCTGTATTACTTGCCCCACTATCCCCTCTGCTGTATTACTGCACCCACCATCCCCCCTCTGCTGTATTATTGCACCCACCATCCCCTCTGCTGTATTACTGCACCCACCATCCCCTCTGCTATATTACTGCACTTATCATCCTCTCTGCTGTATTACTGCACCCACCATCCGCTCTGCTGTATTACTGCACCCACCATCCCCTCTGCTGTATTACTGCACCCACCATCCCCTCTGCTGTATTACTGCACCCACCATCCCTGTAATCACTGACATTATGTATAGTGCAGTATCAATAAAACAGAAAATGAACATCCAAAAAACAACACAGCTACAAGTGTACAAATGGTGTGATGGTGATCTGCTGCATGGTGTGTCAGAGTGGCATCCTGTAGAGTGGCATCGTGTACCAGTGTGGCATGTTGTGTCAGTCAGAGTTGCTTTATGTCAGAGTGGCATGGTGTGATAGTGTAGCATTATGTGGCATGGTTTGTCAGTGTGTAATGGTGTGAGTGTAGCATTGTGTGTCAGTGTGGCATGGTGTGTCAGTGTATACTATAATGGTGTGTCAGTGTGTAATGGTGTGTGAGTGTAGCATTGTGTGTCAGTGTGTAATGGTGTGTTTGTGTGGCATAGTGTGTCAGTGTAGCATTGTGTGTAAGTGTTGCATGGTGTGTCAGTGTATACTATAATGGTGTGTCAGTGTGTAATGGTGTGTTAGTGTAGCATTGTGTGTCAGTGTGGCATGGTGTGCCAGTGTGTAATGGTGTGTTAGTGTAGCATTATGTGTCAGTGTAGCATTGTGTGTCAGTATGGCATGGTGTTTCAGTGTATATTATAATGGTGTGTAAGTGTGTAATGGTGTGTCAGTTTGGCATGGTGTGTTAGTGTAGCATCTTATGTCAGTGTGTAATGGTGTGTTAGTGTAGCATTGTGTGTCAGAGTGCAATGCTGTGTTAGTGTGTAATGGTGTTTCAGTGTAAAGTATAAAGGTGTGTTTGTGTGTAATGGTGTATCAGTGTGTAATGGTGTGTTAGTGTGCAATGGTGTGTCAGTGTAGCATTGTGTGTTAGTAATAGTGTGTCAGTGTGTAATGGTGTGAGTGTGTAATGGTGTGAGTGTGTAATGGTGTGTCAGTGTGTAATGGTGTGTCAGTGTGTAATGGTATGTTAGTGTGTATTTGTGTGAGTGTGTAATGGTGTGTCAGTGTGTACTATAATGGTGTTTCAGTGTGTAATGGTGTGAGTGTGTAATGGTGTGTCAATGTGTAATGGTGTGAGTGTGTAATGGTGCGTCAATGTGTAATGGTGTGAGTGTGTAATGGTGTGTCAGTGTGTAATGGTTTGTTAGTGTGTAATGGTGAGAGTGTGTAATGGTGTGTCAGTGTGTACTATAATGGTGTGTCAGTGTGTAATGGTGTGTTAGTGTGCAATGGTGTGTCAGTGTAGCATTCTGTGTTAGTAATAGTGTGTCAGTGTGTAATGGTGTGAGTGTTTAATGGTGTGCGTGTGTAATGGTGTGTCAGTGTGTAATGGTGTGAGTGTGTAATGGTGTGTCATTGTGTAATGGTGTGAGTGTGTAATGGTGTGTCAGTGTGTAATGGTGTGAGTGTGAAATGGTGTGTCAGTGTGTAATGGTGTGTCATTGTGTAATGGTATGAGTCTCTAATGGTGTATCAGTGTGTAATGGTGTGAGTGTGTAATGGTGTGTCAGTGTGTAATGGTGTGAGTGTGTAATGGTGTGTCAGTGCGTAATGGTGTATCAGTGTGTAATGGTGTGTCAGTGTGTAATGGTGTGAGTGTGTAATGGTATGTCAGTGTGTAATGGTGTGAGTGTGTAATGGTGTGTCAGTGTGTAATGGTGTGAGTGTGTAATAGTGTGAGTGTGTAATGGTGTATCAGTGTGTAATGGAGTGTCATTGTGTAATGGTGTATCAGTGTGTAATGGTGTGTCAGTGTGTAATGGTGTATCAGTGTGTAATGGTGTGTCAGTGTGTAATGGTGTGAGTGTGTAATGGTGTGTCAGTATGTAATGGTGTATCATTGTGTAATGGTGTGTCAGTGTGTAATGGTGTGAGTGTGTAATGGTGTATCAGTGTGTAATAGTGTGAGTGTGTAACGGTGTGTCAGTGTGATATGGTGTGTCAGTGTGTAATGGTGTGAGTGTGATGGTGTATCAGTGTGTAAGGGTGTGTGATTGTGTATTGTTGTGAGTGTGTAATGGTGTGAGTGAGTAATGGTGTGTCAGTGGGTAATGGTGTATCAGTGTGTAATGGTGTGAGTGTGTAATGGTGTGTTAGTGTGTAATGGTATGTTAGTGTGTATTTGTGTGAGTGTGTAATGGTGTGTCAGTGTGTAATGGTGTGTCAGTGTGTACTATAATGGTGTGTCAGTGTGTAATGGTGTGAGTGTGTAATGGTGTGTCAATGTGTAATATTGTGTGAGTGTGTAATGGTGCGTCAGTGTGTAAAAGTGTGAGTGTGTAATGGTGTGTCAGTGTGCAATGGTTTGATAGTGTGTAATGGAGGGAGTGTGTACTATAATGGTGTGTCAGTGTGTACTATAATGGTGTGTCAGTGTGTAATGGTGTGTGTGTGTAATGGTGTGTCAATGTGTAATGGTGAGTGTGTAATGTTGTGTCAGTGTGTAATGGTGTGAGTGTGTAAAGGTGTATCAGTGTGTAATGGTGTGAGTGTGTAATGGTGTGTCAGTGCGTAATGGTGTGTCAGTGCGTAATGGTGTATCAGTGTGTAATGGTGTGTCAGTGTGTAATGGTGTTAGTGTGTAATGGTATGTCAGTGTGTAATGGTGTGAGTGTGTAATGGTGTGTCAGTGTGTAATGGTGTGAGTGTGTAATGGTGTGAGTGTGTAATGGTGTATCAGTGTGTAATGGAGTGTCATTGGGTAATGGTGTATCAGTGTGTAATGGTGTGTCAGTGTGTAATGGTGTATCAGTGTGTAATGGTGTGTCAGTGTGTAATGGTGTGAGTGTGTAATGGTGTGTCAGTATGTAATGGTGTATCATTGTGTAATGGTGTGTCAGTGTGTAATGGTGTGTCAGTGTGTAATGGTGTGAGTGTGTAATGGTGTGTCAGTGTGTTATGGTGTGTCAGTGTGTAATGGTGTGAGTGTGTAATGGTGTATCAGTGTGTAATGGTGTGTGAGTGTGTATTGGTGTGGGTGTGTATTGGTGTGAGTGTGTAATGGTGTATCAGTGTGTAATGGTGTGTCAGTGTGTAGTGGTGTGTGTGTAATGGTGTGACAGTGTGTAATGGTGTATCAGTGTGTAATGGAGTGTCATTGTGTAATGGTGTATTAGTGTTTAATGGTGTATCAGTGTGTAATGGGGTGTCAGTGTGTAATTCTGTATCAGTGTGTAATGCTGTGTCAGTGTGTAATGGTGTATCAGTGTGTAATGGTGTGTCAGTGTGTAATGGTGTGAGTCTGTAATGGTGTGTCAGTGCGTAATGGTGTATCAGTGTGTAATGGTGTGTCAGTGTGTAATCGTATGAGTGTGTAATGGTATGTCAGTGTGTAATGGTGTATCAGTGTGTAGTGGTGTGTCAGTGTGTAATGGTGTGAGTGTGGAATGGTGTGTCAGTGTGTAATGGTGTGTCAGTGTGTACTATAATGGTGTGTCAGTGTGTAATGGTGTGAGTGTGTAATGGTGTGTCAGTGTGTACTAGAATAGTGTGTCAATGTGTAATGGTGTGAGTGTGTAATGGTGTGTCAATGTGTAATGGTGTGAGTCTGTAATGGTGTGTTAGTGTGTAATGGTGTGAGTGTGTAATGGTGTGTCAGTGTGTACTATTATGGTGTGTCAGAGTGTAATGGTGTGTCAATGTGTAATGGTGTGAGTGTATAATGGTGTGTCAGTGTGTAATGGTGTGTCAGTGTGTAATGGTGTGAGTGTGTAATGGTGTGTCAGTGTGTACTATAATGGTGTGTCAGTGTGTAATGCTGTGGTGTGAGTGTGTAATGGTGTGTCAGTGTATTATGGTGTGTCAGTGTGTAATGGTGTGAGTGTGTAATGGTGTATCAGTGTGTAATGGAGCGAGTGTGTAATGGTGTATCAGTGTGTAATGGTGTGTCAGTGTGTAATGGTGTGAGTGTGTAATGTTGTATCAGTGTGTAATGGTGTGAGTGTGTAATGGTGTATCAGTGTGTAATGGTGAGAGTGTGTAATTGTGTATCAGTGTGTAATGGTGTGAGTGTGTAATGTTGTATCAGTGTGTAATGATGTGAGTGTGTAATGGTGTATCAGTGTTTAATGGTTTGAGTGTGTAATGGTGTGTCAGTGTGTAATGGTGAGAGTGTGTAATGGTGTATCAGTGTGTAATGGTGTGTCAGTGTGTATTTCTGTATCAGTGTGTAATGGTATGTCAGTGTGTAATGGTGTATCAGTGTGTAATGGTGTGTCAGTGTGTAATGGTGTGAGTGTGTAATGGTGTGTCAGTGCGTAATGGTGTATCAGTGTGTAATGTTGTGTCAGTGTGTAATGGTGTGAGTGTGTAATGGTGTGTCAGTGTGTAATGGTGTGTCAGTGTGTAATGGTGCGTCAGTGTGTACTATAATGGTGTGTCAGTGTGTAATGGCGTGAGTGTGTAATGGTGTGAGTGTGTAATGGTGTGTCAGTGTGTAATGGTGTGAGTGTGTAACGGTGTGTCAGTGTGTAATGGTGTGAGTGTGTAATGGTGTGTCAGTGTGTAATGGTGTGAGTGTGTAATGGTGTGTCAGTGTGTAATGGTGTGTCAGTGTGTACTATAATGGTGTGTCAGTGTGTAATGGCGTGAGTGTGTAATGGTGTGTCAGTGTGTAATGGTGTGAGTGTGTAACGGTGTGTCAGTGTGTAATGGTGCGAGTGTGTAATGGTTTGTCAGTGTGTAATGGTGTCTCAGTATGTAATGGTGTGTTAGTGTGTAATGGTGTGAGTGTGTAATGGTGTGTCAGCGTGTAATGGTGTGAGTGTGTAATGGTGTGAGTGTGTAATGGTGTATCAGTGTGTAATGGTGTGAGTGTGTAATGGTGTGAGTGTGTAATGGTGTGAGTGTGTAATGGTGTGTCAGTGTGTAATGGTGTATCAGTGTGTAATGGTGTGAGTATGTAATGGTGTGTCAGTGTGTAGTGGTGTATCAGTGTGCAATGGTGTGTCAGTGTGTAATTCTGTGTCAGTGTGTAATGGTGTAAGTGTGTAATGGTGTGTCAGTGTGTAGTGGTGTGTTAGTGTGTAATGGTGTGTCAGTGTGTAATGGTGGGAGTGTGTAATGGTGTGTCAGTGTGTAATGATGTGAGTGTGTAATGGTGTGTCAGTGTGTAATGGTGTGAGTGTGTAAGGGTGTGTGAGTGTGTAATGGTGTGAGTGTGTAATGGTGTATGTGTGTAATGGTGTGTCAGTGTGTAAAGGTGTGTCAGTGTGTAATGGTGTCAGTGCGTAATGGTGTGAGTATGTAATGGTGTATCAGTGTGTGATGGTGTATCAGTGTGCAATGGTGTGTCATTGTGTAATGGGGTGAGTGTGTAATGGTGTATCAGTATGTAATGGTGTGAGTGTGTAGTAGTGTATCAGTGTGTAATGGTGTGAGCGTGTAATGGTGTGAGTGTGTAATGGTGTATCAGTGTGTAATGGTGTGAGTGTGTAATGGTGTATCAGTGTGTAATTGTGTATCAGTGTGTAATGGTGTGTCAGTGTGTGATGGTGTGAGTGTGTAATGGTGTGTTAGTGTGTAATGGTGTGTCAGTGTGTAATGGTGTGAGTGTGTAATGGTGTGTCAGTGTGTAATGGTGTTAGTGTGTAATGGTGTGTCAGTGTGTAATGGTGTGTCAGTGTGTAATAGTGTGAGTGTGTAATGGTGTGTCAGTGTGTACTATAATGGTGTGTCAGTGTGTAATGCTGTGGTGTGAGTGTGTAATGGTGTGTCAGTGTATTATGGTGTGTCAGTGTGTAATGGTGTGAGTGTGTAATGGTGTATCAGTGTGTAATGGAGCGAGTGTGTAATGGTGTATCAGTGTGTAATGGTGTGTCAGTGTGTAATGGTGTGAGTGTGTAATGTTGTATCAGTGTGTAATGGTGTGAGTGTGTAATGGTGTATCAGTGTGTAATGGTGAGAGTGTGTAATGGTGTGTCAGTGTGTAATGGTGTGAGTGTGTAAGGGTGTGTGAGTGTGTAATGGTGTGAGTGTGTAATGGTGTATGTGTGTAATGGTGTGTCAGTGTGTAAAGGTGTGTCAGTGTGTAATGGTGTCAGTGCGTAATGGTGTGAGTATGTAATGGTGTATCAGTGTGTGATGGTGTATCAGTGTGCAATGGTGTGTCATTGTGTAATGGTGTGAGTGTGTAATGGTGTATCAGTATGTAATGGTGTGAGTGTGTAGTAGTGTATCAGTGTGTAATGGTGTGAGCGTGTAATGGTGTGAGTGTGTAATGGTGTATCAGTGTGTAATGGTGTGAGTGTGTAATGGTGTATCAGTGTGTAATTGTGTATCAGTGTGTAATGGTGTGTCAGTGTGTGATGGTGTGAGTGTGTAATGGTGTGTTAGTGTGTAATGGTGTGTCAGTGTGTAATGGTGTGAGTGTGTAATGGTGTGTCAGTGTGTAATGGTGTTAGTGTGTAATGGTGTGTCAGTGTGTAATGGTGTGTCAGTGTGTAATAGTGTGAGTGTGTAATGGTGTGTCAGTGTGTACTATAATGGTGTGTCAGTGTGTAATGCTGTGGTGTGAGTGTGTAATGGTGTGTCAGTGTATTATGGTGTGTCAGTGTGTAATGGTGTGAGTGTGTAATGGTGTATCAGTGTGTAATGGAGCGAGTGTGTAATGGTGTATCAGTGTGTAATGGTGTGTCAGTGTGTAATGGTGTGAGTGTGTAATGTTGTATCAGTGTGTAATGGTGTGAGTGTGTAATGGTGTATCAGTGTGTAATGGTGAGAGTGTGTAATTGTGTATCAGTGTGTAATGGTGTGAGTGTGTAATGTTGTATCAGTGTGTAATGATGTGAGTGTGTAATGGTGTATCAGTGTTTAATGGTTTGAGTGTGTAATGGTGTGTCAGTGTGTAATGGTGAGAGTGTGTAATGGTGTATCAGTGTGTAATGGTGTGTCAGTGTGTATTTCTGTATCAGTGTGTAATGGTATGTCAGTGTGTAATGGTGTATCAGTGTGTAATGGTGTGTCAGTGTGTAATGGTGTGAGTGTGTAATGGTGTGTCAGTGCGTAATGGTGTATCAGTGTGTAATGTTGTGTCAGTGTGTAATGGTGTGAGTGTGTAATGGTGTGTCAGTGTGTAATGGTGTGTCAGTGTGTAATGGTGCGTCAGTGTGTACTATAATGGTGTGTCAGTGTGTAATGGCGTGAGTGTGTAATGGTGTGAGTGTGTAATGGTGTGTCAGTGTGTAATGGTGTGAGTGTGTAACGGTGTGTCAGTGTGTAATGGTGTGAGTGTGTAATGGTGTGTCAGTGTGTAATGGTGTGAGTGTGTAATGGTGTGTCAGTGTGTAATGGTGTGTCAGTGTGTACTATAATGGTGTGTCAGTGTGTAATGGCGTGAGTGTGTAATGGTGTGTCAGTGTGTAATGGTGTGAGTGTGTAACGGTGTGTCAGTGTGTAATGGTGCGAGTGTGTAATGGTGTGTCAGTGTGTAATGGTGTCTCAGTATGTAATGGTGTGTTAGTGTGTAATGGTGTGAGTGTGTAATGGTGTGTCAGCGTGTAATGGTGTGAGTGTGTAATGGTGTGAGTGTGTAATGGTGTATCAGTGTGTAATGGTGTGAGTGTGTAATGGTGTGAGTGTGTAATGGTGTATCAGTGTGTAATGGTGTGAGTGTGTAATGGTGTGTCAGTGTGTAATGGTGTATCAGTGTGTAATGGTGTGAGTATGTAATGGTGTGTCAGTGTGTAGTGGTGTATCAGTGTGCAATGGTGTGTCAGTGTGTAATTCTGTGTCAGTGTGTAATGGTGTAAGTGTGTAATGGTGTGTCAGTGTGTAGTGGTGTGTTAGTGTGTAATGGTGTGTCAGTGTGTAATGGTGGGAGTGTGTAATGGTGTGTCAGTGTGTAATGATGTGAGTGTGTAATGGTGTGTCAGTGTGTAATGGTGTGAGTGTGTAAGGGTGTGTGAGTGTGTAAGGGTGTGTGAGTGTGTAATGGTGTGAGTGTGTAATGGTGTATGTGTGTAATGGTGTGTCAGTGTGTAAAGGTGTGTCAGTGTGTAATGGTGTCAGTGCGTAATGGTGTGAGTATGTAATGGTGTATCAGTGTGTGATGGTGTATCAGTGTGCAATGGTGTGTCATTGTGTAATGGTGTGAGTGTGTAATGGTGTATCAGTATGTAATGGTGTGAGTGTGTAGTAGTGTATCAGTGTGTAATGGTGTGAGCGTGTAATGGTGTGAGTGTGTAATGGTGTATCAGTGTGTAATGGTGTGAGTGTGTAATGGTGTATCAGTGTGTAATTGTGTATCAGTGTGTAATGGTGTGTCAGTGTGTGATGGTGTGAGTGTGTAATGGTGTGTTAGTGTGTAATGGTGTGTCAGTGTGTAATGGTGTGAGTGTGTAATGGTGTGTCAGTGTGTAATGGTGTTAGTGTGTAATGGTGTGTCAGTGTGTAATGGTGTGAGTGTGTAAGGGTGTGTCAGTGTGTAATATTGTGAGTGTGTAATGGTATGTCAGTGTGTAATGGTGTGTTAGTGTGTAATGGTGTGTCAGTGTATAATGGTGTGAGTGTGTAAGGGTGTGTGAGTGTGTAAGGGTGTATCAGTGTGTAATGGTGTGAGTGTGTAATGGTGTGAGTGTGTAATGGTGTATCAGTGTGTAATGGTGTGACTGTGTAATGGTGTGTCAGTGTGTAATGGTGTGTCAGTGTGTAATAGTGTCAGTGTGTAATGGTGTGAGTGTGTAATGGTGTATCAGTGTGTGATGGTGTATCAGTGTGTAATGGTGTGAGTGTGTAATGGTGTATCAGTGTGTAATGGTGTGAGTGTGTAATGGTGTATCAGTGTGTAATGGTGTGTCAGTGTGTAATGGTGTATCAGTGTGTAATGGTGTGAGTGTGTGATGGTGTAAGTGTGTAATGGTGTATCAGTGTGTAATGGTGTGAGTGTGTAATGGTGTATCAGTGTGTAATGGTGTATCAGTGTGTAATGCTGTGTCAGTGTGTAATGATGTGTCATTGTGTATTGCTGTGAGTGTGTAATGGTGTGAGTGTGTAATGGTGTATCAGTGTGTAATGGTGTGAGTGTGTAATGGTTTATCAGTGTGTGATGGTGTATCAGTGTGTAATGGTGTGTCAGTGTGTAATGGTGTGAGTGTGTAATGGTGTATCAGTGTGTAATAGTGTGAGCGTGTAATGGTGTGAGTGTGTGGGTGTGAGTGTGTAATGGTGTGTCAGTGTGTGAAGGGGTGAATGTGTAATGGTGTGTCATTGTGTAATGGTGTGTTAGTGTGTAATGGTGTGTCAGTGTGTTTCAGTGTGTAATGGTGTGTTAGTGTGTAATGGTGTGTCAGTGTGTAATGGTGTCAGTGTGTAATGGTGTGTCAGTGTGTAATGGTGTGAGTGTGTAATGGTGTGTCAGTGTGTAATGGTGTGAGTGTGTAATGGTGTGTCAGTGTGTAATGGTGTGAGTGTGTAACGGTGTGTCAGTGTGTAATGGTGCGAGTGTGTAATGGTGTGTCAGTGTGTAATGGTGTCTCAGTATGTAATGGTGTGTTAGTGTGTAATGGTGTGAGTGTGTAATGGTGTGTCAGCGTGTAATGGTGTGAGTGTGTAATGGTGTGAGTGTGTAATGGTGTATCAGTGTGTAATGGTGTGAGTGTGTAATGGTGTATCAGTGTGTAATGGTGTGAGTGTGTAATGGTGTGTCAGTGTGTAATGGTGTATCAGTGTGTAATGGTGTGAGTATGTAATGGTGTGTCAGTGTGCAGTGGTGTATCAGTGTGCAATGGTGTGTCAGTGTGTAATTCTGTGTCAGTGTGTAATGGTGTAAGTGTGTAATGGTGTGTCAGTGTGTAGTGGTGTGTTAGTGTGTAATGGTGTGTCAGTGTGTAATGGTGGGAGTGTGTAATGGTGTGTCAGTGTGTAATGATGTGAGTGTGTAATGGTGTGTCAGTGTGTAATGGTGTGAGTGTGTAAGGGTGTGTGAGTGTGTAAGGGTGTGTGAGTGTGTAATGGTGTGAGTGTGTAATGGTGTATCAGTGTGTAATGGTGTGTCAGTGTGTAAAGGTGTGTCAGTGTGTAATGGTGTCAGTGCGTAATGGTGTATCAGTGTGTGATGGTGTATCAGTGTGCAATGGTATGTCATTGTGTAATGGTGTGAGTGTGTAATGGTGTATCAGTATGTAATGGTGTGAGTGTGTAGTGGTGTATCAGTGTGTAATGGTGTGAGCGTATAATGGTGTGAGTGTGTAATGGTGTATCAGTGTGTAATGGTGTGAGTGTGTAATGGTGCATCAGTGTGTAATGGTGTGTCAGTGTGTGATGGTGTGAGTGTGTAATGGTGTGTCATTGTGTAATGGTGTGTTAGTGTGTAATGGTGTGTCAGTGTGTAATGGTGTGAGTGTGTAATGGTGTGTCAGTGTGTAATGGTGTTAGTGTGTAATGGTGTGTCAGTGTGTAATGATGTGAGTGTGTAATGGTGTGTCAGTGTGTAATATTGTGAGTGTGTAATGGTGTGTCAGTGTGTAATGGTGTGTTAGTGTTTAATGGTGTGTCAGTGTATAATGGTGTGAGTGTGTAAGGGTGTGTGAGTGTGTAAGGGTGTATCAGTGTGTAATGGTGTCAGTGTGTAATGGTGTGAGTGTGTAATGGTGTATCAGTGTGTAATGGTGTGACTGTGTAATGGTGTGTCAGTGTGTAATGTTGTGTCAGTGTGTAATAGTGTCAGTGTGTAATGGTGTGAGTGTGTAATGGTGTATCAGTGTGTGATGGTGTATCAGTGTGTAATGGTGTGAGTGTGTAATGGTGTATCAGTGTGTAATGGTGTGAGTGTGTAATGGTGTATCAGTGTGTAATGGTGTGTCAGTGTGTAATGGTGTATCAGTGTGTAATGGTGTGAGTGTGTGATGGTGTAAGTGTGTAATGGTGTATCAGTGTGTAATGGTGTGAGTGTGTAATGGTGTATCAGTGTGTAATGGTGTATCAGTGTGTAATGCTGTGTCAGTGTGTAATGATGTGTCATTGTGTATTGCTGTGAGTGTGTAATGGTGTGAGTGTGTAATGGTGTATCAGTGTGTAATGGTGTGAGTGTGTAATGGTTTATCAGTGTGTGATGGTGTATCAGTGTGTAATGGTGTGTCAGTGTGTAATGGTGTGAGTGTGTAATGGTGTATCAGTGTGTAATAGTGTGAGCGTGTAATGGTGTGAGTGTGTGATGGTGTGAGTGTGTAATGGTGTGTCAGTGTGTGAAGGGGTGAATGTGTAATGGTGTGTCATTGTGTAATGGTGTGTTAGTGTGTAATGGTGTGTCAGTGTGTTTCAGTGTGTAATGGTGTGTCAGTGTGTAATGGTGTGTCAGTGTGTAATGGTGTGAGTGTGTAATGGTGTGTCAGTGTGTAATGGTGAGAGTGTGTAATGGTGTGTCAGTGTGTAATGGTGTGTTAGTGTGTAATGGTGTCAGTGTGTAAAGGTGTGAGTGTGTAATGGTGTGTTAGAGAGTAATGGTGTGAGTGTGTAATGGTGTGTCAGTGTGTACTATAATGGTATGTCAGTGTGTAACGGTGTGAGTGTGTAATGGTGTGTTAGTGTGTAATGGTGTGAGTGTGTAATGGTGTGTCAGTGTGTAATGGTGTGAGTGTGTAATGGTGTGTCAGTATGTAATGGTGTGTTATTGTGTAATGGTGTGAGTGTGTAATGTTGTATCAGTGTGTAATGGTGTGAGTGTGTAATGGTGTATCAGTGTGTAATGGTGTGAGTGTGTAATGGTGTATCAGTGTGTAATGGTGTGAGTGTGTAATGGTGTATCAGTGTGTAATGGTGTATCAGTGTGTAATGGTGTGAGTGTGTAATGGTGTGTCATTGTGTAATGGTGTGTTAGTGTGTAATGGTGTCAGTGTGTAATGGTGTGTTAGTGTGTAATGGTGTGTCAGTGTATAATGGTGTGAGTGTGTAAGGGTGTGTGAGTGTGTAAGGGTGTATCAGTGTGTAATGGTGTCAGTGTGTAATGGTGTGAGTGTGTAATGGTGTATCAGTGTGTAATGGTGTGACTGTGTAATGGTGTGTCAGTGTGTAATGTTGTGTCAGTGTGTAATAGTGTCAGTGTGTAATGGTGTGAGTGTGTAATGGTGTATCAGTGTGTGATGGTGTATCAGTGTGTAATGGTGTGAGTGTGTAATGGTGTATCAGTGTGTAATGGTGTGAGTGTGTAATGGTGTATCAGTGTGTAATGGTGTGTCAGTGTGTAATGGTGTATCAGTGTGTAATGGTGTGAGTGTGTGATGGTGTAAGTGTGTAATGGTGTATCAGTGTGTAATGGTGTGAGTGTGTAATGGTGTATCAGTGTGTAATGGTGTATCAGTGTGTAATGCTGTGTCAGTGTGTAATGATGTGTCATTGTGTATTGCTGTGAGTGTGTAATGGTGTGAGTGTGTAATGGTGTATCAGTGTGTAATGGTGTGAGTGTGTAATGGTTTATCAGTGTGTGATGGTGTATCAGTGTGTAATGGTGTGTCAGTGTGTAATGGTGTGAGTGTGTAATGGTGTATCAGTGTGTAATAGTGTGAGCGTTTAATGGTGTGAGTGTGTGATGGTGTGAGTGTGTAATGGTGTGTCAGTGTGTGAAGGGGTGAATGTGTAATGGTGTGTCATTGTGTAATGGTGTGTTAGTGTGTAATGGTGTGTCAGTGTGTTTCAGTGTGTAATGGTGTGTCAGTGTGTAATGGTGTGTCAGTGTGTAATGGTGTGAGTGTGTAATGGTGTGTCAGTGTGTAATGGTGAGAGTGTGTAATGGTGTGTCAGTGTGTAATGGTGTGTTAGTGTGTAATGGTGTCAGTGTGTAAAGGTGTGAGTGTGTAATGGTGTGTTAGAGAGTAATGGTGTGAGTGTGTAATGGTGTGTCAGTGTGTACTATAATGGTATGTCAGTGTGTAACGGTGTGAGTGTGTAATGGTGTGTTAGTGTGTAATGGTGTGAGTGTGTAATGGTGTGTCAGTGTGTAATGGTGTGAGTGTGTAATGGTGTGTCAGTATGTAATGGTGTGTTATTGTGTAATGGTGTGAGTGTGTAATGTTGTATCAGTGTGTAATGGTGTGAGTGTGTAATGGTGTATCAGTGTGTAATGGTGTGAGTGTGTAATGGTGTATCAGTGTGTAATGGTGTGAGTGTGTAATGGTGTATCAGTGTGTAATGGTGTATCAGTGTGTAATGGTGTGAGTGTGTAATGGTGTGTCATTGTGTAATGGTGTGTTAGTGTGTAATGGTGTCAGTGTGTAATGGTGTGTTAGTATGTAATGGTGTGTCAGTGTGTAATGGTGTGTGTGTAATGGTGTGTCAGTGTATAATGGTGTGAGTGTGTAATGGTGTGTCAGTGTGTAATGGTGTGAGTGTGTAATGGTGTGTCAGTGTGTAATGATGTGAGTGTGTAATGGTGTGTCAGTGTGTAATGGTGTGTTAGTGTGTAATGGTGTGAGTGTGTAAGGGTGTGTGAGTGTGTAATGATGTATCAGTGTGTAATGGTGTGAATGTGTAATGGTGTGAGTGTGTAATGGTGTATCAGTGTGTAATGGTGTGAGTGTGTAATGGTGTGTCAGTGTGTAATGGTGTGAGTGTGTAATGGTGTATCAGTGTGTGATGGTGTATCAGTGTGTAATGGTGTGTCAGTGTGTAATGGTGTGAGTGTGTAATGGTGTATCAGTGTGTAATGGTGTGAGTGTGTAATGGTGTGTCAGTGTGTAATGGTGAGAGTGTGTAATGGTGTGTCAGTGTGTAATGGTGTGTTAGTGTGTAATGGTGTCAGTGTGTAAAGGTGTGAGTGTGTAATGGTGTGTTAGAGAGTAATGGTGTGAGTGTGTAATGGTGTGTCAGTGTGTACTATAATGGTATGTCAGTGTGTAACGGTGTGAGTGTGTAATGGTGTGTTAGTGTGTAATGGTGTGAGTGTGTAATGGTGTGTCAGTGTGTAATGGTGTGAGTGTGTAATGGTGTGTCAGTATGTAATGGTGTGTTATTGTGTAATGGTGTGAGTGTGTAATGTTGTATCAGTGTGTAATGGTGTGAGTGTGTAATGGTGTATCAGTGTGTAATGGTGTGTGTGTAATGGTGTATCAGTGTGTAATGGTGTGAGTGTGTAATGGTGTATCAGTGTGTAATGGTGTATCAGTGTGTAATGGTGTGAGTGTGTAATGGTGTGTCATTGTGTAATGGTGTGTTAGTGTGTAATGGTGTGTTAGTATGTAATGGTGTGTCAGTGTGTAATGGTGTGTGTGTAATGGTGTGTCAGTGTATAATGGTGTGAGTGTGTAATGGTGTGTCAGTGTGTAATGGTGTGAGTGTGTAATGGTGTGTCAGTGTGTAATGATGTGAGTGTGTAATGGTGTGTTAGTGTGTAATGGTGTGAGTGTGTAAGGGTGTGTGAGTGTGTAATGATGTATCAGTGTGTAATGGTGTGAATGTGTAATGGTGTGAGTGTGTAATGGTGTATCAGTGTGTAATGGTGTGAGTGTGTAATGGTGTGTCAGTGTGTAATGGTGTGAGTGTGTAATGGTGTATCAGTGTGTGATGGTGTATCAGTGTGTAATGGTGTGTCAGTGTGTAATGGTGTGAGTGTGTAATGGTGTATCAGTGTGTAATGGTGTGAGTGTGTAATGGTGTGTCAGTGTGTAAAGGTGTGAGTGTGTAATGGTGTGTCAGTGTGTAATGGTGTATCAGTGTGTAATGGTGTGAGTGTGTAATGGTGTATCAGTGTGTAATGGTGTGAGTGTGTAATGGTGTATCAGTGTGTAATGGTGTATCAGTGTGTAATGGTGTGAGTGTGTAATGGTGTATCAGTGTGTAATGGTGTGAGCGTGTAATGGTGTGAGTGTGTGATGGTGTGTCAGTGTGTATTGGTGTGAGTGTGTAATGGTGTGTCAGTGTGTAATGGTGTGAGTGTGTAATGGTGTGTCAGTGTGTAATGGTGTAAGTGTGTAATGGTGTATCAGTGTGTAATGGTGTGAGTGTGTAATGGTGTATCAGTGTGTAATGGTGTATCAGTGTGTAATGGTGTGAGTGTGTAATGGTGTATCAGTGTGTAATGGTGTGAGTGTGTGATGGTGTGTCAGTGTGTAATGGTGTGAGTGTGTAATGGTGTGTCAGTGTGTAATGGTGTGAGTGTGTAATGGTGTGTCAGTGTGTAATGGTGTGAGTGTGTAAGGGTGTGTGAGTGTGTAAGGGTGTATCAGTGTGTAATGGTGTGTCAGTGTGTAATGGTGTGAGTGTCTAATGGTGTGTCAGTGTGTAATGGTGTGTCAGTGTGTAATGGTGTGAGTGTGTAATTGTGTGTCAGTGTGTAATGGTGTGTCAGTGTGTACTATAATGGTGTGTCAGTGTGTAATGGCGTGAGTGTGTAATGGTGTGTCAGTGTGAAATGGTGTGAGTGTGTAACGGTGTGTCAGTGTGTAATGGTGTGAGTGTGTAATGGTGTGTCAGTGTGTAATGGTGTGTCAGTATGTAATGGTGTGTTAGTGTGTAATGGTGTGAGTGTGTAACGGTGTGTCAGTGTGTAATGGTGTGAGTGTGTAATGGTGTGAGTGTGTAATGGTATATCAGTGTGTAATGTTGTGTCAGTGTGTAATGGTGTGAGTGTCTAATGGTGTGTCAGTGTATAATGGTGTGTCAGTGTGTACTATAATGGTGTGTCAGTGTGTAATGGTGTGAGTGTGTAATGGTGTGTCAATGTGTAATGGTGTGAGTCTGTAATGGTGCGTCAGTGTGTAGTGGTGTGAGTGTGTAATGGTGTGTCAGTGTGTAATGGTGTATTAGTGTGTAATGGTGTGAGTGTGTAATGGTGTGTCAGTGTGTACTATAATGGTGTGTCAGTGTGTAATGGTGTGAGTGTGTAATGGTGTGTCAATGTGTAATGGTGTGTGTGTAATGGTGTGTCAGTGTGTAATGGTGTGAGTGTATAAAGGTGTGTCAGTGTGTAATGGTGTGTCAGTGTGTAATGGTGTGAGTGTGTAATGGTGTGTCAGTGTGTACTATAATGGTGTGTCAGTGTGTAATGGTGTGAGTGTGTAATGGTGTGTCAGTGTGCAATGGTGTGAGTGTGTAATGGTGTGTTAGTGTGCAATGGTGTGAGTGTGTAATGGTGTGTAATGGTGTGAGTGTGTCATGGTGTGTCAGTGTGTAATGGTGTGTTAGTGTGTAATCGTGTGAGTGTGTAATGGTGTATCAGTGTGTAATGGAATGTTAGTGTGTTATCATGTGAGTGTGTAATGGTGTGTCAGGGTGTACTATAATGGTGTGTTAGTGTGTAATGGTGTGAGTGTGTAATGGTGTGTCAGTGTGTAATGGTGTGAGTGTGTAATGGTGTATCAGGGTGTAATGGTGTGTCAGTGTGTAATGGTGTGAGTGTGTAATGTTGTATCAGTGTGTAATGGTGTGAGTGTGTAATGGTGTATCAGTGTGTAATGGTGTGAGTGTGTAATGGTGTGAGTGTGTAATGGTGTATCAGTGTGTAATGGTGTATCAGTGTGTAATGGTGTGTCAGTGTGTAATGGTGTGTCAGTGTGTACTATAATGGTGTGTCAGTGTGTAATGGCGTGAGTGTGTAATGGTGTGTCAGTGTGTAATGGTGTGAATGTGTAATGGTGTGTCAGTGTGTAATGGTGTGAGTGTGTAATGGTGTGTCAGTGTGTAATGGTGTATCAGGGTGTAATGGTGTGTCAGGGTGTAATGGTGTGTCAGTATATAATGGTGTGTTAGTGTGTAATGGTGTGAGTGTGTAATGGTGTGTCAGTGTGTAATGGTGTGAGTGTGTAATGGTGTATCAGTGTGTAATGGAGTGTCATTGGGAAATGGTGTATCAGTGTGTAATGGTGTGTCAGTGTGTAATGGTGTATCAGTATGTAATGGTGTGTCAGTGTGTAATGGTGTGAGTGTGTAATGGTGTGTCAGTATGTAATGGTGTATCATTGTGTAATGGTGTGTCAGTGTGTAATGGTGTGTCAGTGTGTAATGGTGTGAGTGTGTAATGGTGTGAGTGTGTAATGGTGTGTCAGTGTGTTATGGTGTGTCAGTGTGTAATGGTGTGAGTGTGTAATGGTGTATCAGTGATTAATGGTGTGTGAGTGTGTATTGGTGTGGGTGTGTAATGGTGTGAGTGTGTAATGGTGTATCAGTGTGTAATGGTGTGTCAGTGTGTAATGGTGTGAGTGTGTAATGGTGTGTCAGTGTGTAATGGTGTGTCAGTGTGTACTATAAAGGTGTGTCAGTGTGTAATGGTATGAGTGTGTAATGGTGTGTCAATGTGTAATGGTGTGAGTCTGTAATGGTGCGTCAGTGTGTAAGGGGTGTGAGTGTGTAATGGTGTGTCAGTGTGTAATGGTGTATCAGTGTGTAATGGTGTGAGTGTGTAATGGTGTGTCAGTGTGTACTATAATGGTGTGTCAGTGTGTAATGGTGTGAGTGTGTAATGGTGTGTCAATGTGTAATGGTGTGTCAGTGTGTAATGGTGTGAGTGTATAATGGTGTGTCAGTGTGTAATGGTGTGTTAGTGTGTAAAGGTGTGAGTGTGTAATGGTGTGTCAGTGTGTACTATAATGGTGTGTCAGTGTGTAATGGTGTGAGTGTGTAATGGTGTATCAGGGTGTAATGGTGTCAGTGTGTAATGGTGTGTCTGTGTGTAATGGTGTGAGTGTGTAATGGTGTGAGTGTGTAATGGTGTGTCAGTGTGTAATGGTGTGTCAGTGTGTAATGGTTTGAGTGTGTAATGGTGTGTCAGTGTGTAATGGTATGTCAGTGTGTAATGGTGTGAGTGTGTAATGGTGTGTCAGTGTGTAATGGTGTGTTAGTGTGTAATGGTGTGAGTGTGTAATGTTGTGTCAGTGTGTAATGGTGTGTCAGTGTGTAATGGTGTGAGTGTGTAATGGTGTATCATTGTGTAATGGTGTATCAGTGTGTAATGGTGTAACTGTGTAATGGTGTGTCAGTGTGTAATGGTGTATCAGTGTGTAATGGTGTGAGTGTGTAATGGTGTGTCAGTATGTAATGGTGTATCATTGTGTCATGGTGTGTCAGTGTGTCATGGTGTGTCAGTGTGTCATGGTGTGAGTGTGTCATGGTGTATCAGTTTGTAATGGTGTGAGTGTGTAATGGTGTGTCAGTGTGTTATGGTGTGTCAGTGTGTAATGGTGTGAGTGTGTAATGGTGTATCAGTGTTTAATGGAGTGAGTGTGTAATGGTGTGAGTGTGTAATGGTGTATCAGTGTGTAATGGTGTATCAGTGTGTAATGGTGTGTCAGTGTGTAATGGTGTGAGTGTGTAATGTTGTATCAGTGTGTAATGGTGTGAGTGTGTAATGGTGTGAGTGTGTGATGGTGTGAGTGTGTAATGGTGTGTCAGTGTGTGAAGGGGTGAATGTGTAATGGTGTGTCATTGTGTAATGGTGTGTTAGTGTGTAATGGTGTGTCAGTGTGTTTCAGTGTGTAATGGTGTGTTAGTGTGTAATGGTGTGTCAGTGTGTAATGGTGTCAGTGTGTAATGGTGTGTCAGTGTGTAATGGTGTGAGTGTGTAATGGTGTGTCAGTGTGTAATGGTGTGAGTGTGTAATGGTGTGTCAGTGTGTAATGGTGTGAGTGTGTAACGGTGTGTCAGTGTGTAATGGTGCGAGTGTGTAATGGTGTGTCAGTGTGTAATGGTGTCTCAGTATGTAATGGTGTGTTAGTGTGTAATGGTGTGAGTGTGTAATGGTGTGTCAGCGTGTAATGGTGTGAGTGTGTAATGGTGTGAGTGTGTAATGGTGTATCAGTGTGTAATGGTGTGAGTGTGTAATGGTGTATCAGTGTGTAATGGTGTGAGTGTGTAATGGTGTGTCAGTGTGTAATGGTGTATCAGTGTGTAATGGTGTGAGTATGTAATGGTGTGTCAGTGTGTAGTGGTGTATCAGTGTGCAATGGTGTGTCAGTGTGTAATTCTGTGTCAGTGTGTAATGGTGTAAGTGTGTAATGGTGTGTCAGTGTGTACTGGTGTGTTAGTGTGTAATGGTGTGTCAGTGTGTAATGGTGGGAGTGTGTAATGGTGTGTCAGTGTGTAATGATGTGAGTGTGTAATGGTGTGTCAGTGTGTAATGGTGTGAGTGTGTAAGGGTGTGTGAGTGTGTAAGGGTGTGTGAGTGTGTAATGGTGTGAGTGTGTAATGGTGTATCAGTGTGTAATGGTGTGTCAGTGCGTAAAGGTGTGTCAGTGTGTATGGTGTCAGTGCGTAATGGTGTATCAGTGTGTGATGGTGTATCAGTGTGCAATGGTATGTCATTGTGTAATGGTGTGAGTGTGTAATGGTGTATCAGTATGTAATGGTGTGAGTGTGTAGTGGTGTATCAGTGTGTAATGGTGTGAGCGTATAATGGTGTGAGTGTGTAATGGTGTATCAGTGTGTAATGGTGTGAGTGTGTAATGGTGCATCAGTGTGTAATGGTGTGTCAGTGTGTGATGGTGTGAGTGTGTAATGGTGTGTCATTGTGTAATGGTGTGTTAGTGTGTAATGGTGTGTCAGTGTGTAATGGTGTGAGTGTGTAATGGTGTGTCAGTGTGTAATGGTGTGTCAGTGTGTAATGGTGTTAGTGTGTGATGGTGTGTCAGTGTGTAATGGTGTGAGTGTGTAATGGTGTGTCAGTGTGTAATATTGTGAGTGTGTAATGGTGTGTCAGTGTGTAATGGTGTGTTAGTGTGTAATGGTATGTCAGTGTATAATGGTGTGAGTGTGTAAGGGTGTGTGAGTGTGTAAGGGTGTATCAGTGTGTAATGGTGTCAGTGTGTAATGGTGTGAGTGTGTAATGGTGTATCAGTGTGTAATGGTGTGACTGTGTAATGGTGTGTCAGTGTGTAATGTTGTGTCAGTGTGTAATAGTGTCAGTGTGTAATGGTGTGAGTGTGTAATGGTGTATCAGTGTGTGATGGTGTATCAGTGTGTAATGGTGTGAGTGTGTAATGGTGTATCAGTGTGTAATGGTGTGAGTGTGTAATGGTGTATCAGTGTGTAATGGTGTGTCAGTGTGTAATGGTGTATCAGTGTGTAATGGTGTGAGTGTGTGATGGTGTAAGTGTGTAATGGTGTATCAGTGTGTAATGGTGTGAGTGTGTAATGGTGTATCAGTGTGTAATGATGTATCAGTGTGTAATGCTGTGTCAGTGTGTAATGATGTGTCATTGTGTATTGCTGTGAGTGTGTAATGGTGTGAGTGTGTAATGGTGTATCAGTGTGTAATGGTGTGAGTGTGTAATGGTTTATCAGTGTGTGATGGTGTATCAGTGTGTAATGGTGTGTCAGTGTGTAATGGTGTGAGTGTGTAATGGTGTATCAGTGTGTAATAGTGTGAGCGTGTAATGGTGTGAGTGTGTGATGGTGTGAGTGTGTAATGGTGTGTCAGTGTGTGAAGGGGTGAATGTGTAATGGTGTGTCATTGTGTAATGGTGTGTTAGTGTGTAATGGTGTGTCAGTGTGTTTCAGTATGTAATGGTGTGTCAGTGTGTAATGGTGTGTCAGTGTGTAATGGTGTGAGTGTGTAATGGTGTGTCAGTGTGTAATGGTGAGAGTGTGTAATGGTGTGTCAGTGTGTAATGGTGTGTTAGTGTGTAATGGTGTCAGTGTGTAAAGGTGTGAGTGTGTAATGGTGTGTTAGAGAGTAATGGTGTGAGTGTGTAATGGTGTGTCAGTGTGTACTATAATGGTATGTCAGTGTGTAACGGTGTGAGTGTGTAATGGTGTGTTAGTGTGTAATGGTGTGAGTGTGTAATGGTGTGTCAGTGTGTAATGGTGTGAGTGTGTAATGGTGTGTCAGTATGTAATGGTGTGTTATTGTGTAATGGTGTGAGTGTGTAATGTTGTATCAGTGTGTAATGGTGTGAGTGTGTAATGGTGTATCAGTGTGTAATGGTGTGAGTGTGTAATGGTGTATCAGTGTGTAATGGTGTGAGTGTGTAATGGTGTATCAGTGTGTAATGGTGTATCAGTGTGTAATGGTGTGAGTGTGTAATGGTGTGTTAGTGTGTAATGGTGTCAGTGTGTAATGGTGTGTTAGTATGTAATGGTGTGTCAGTGTGTAATGGTGTGTGTGTAATGGTGTGTCAGTGTATAATGGTGTGAGTGTGTAATGGTGTGTCAGTGTGTAATGGTGTGAGTGTGTAATGGTGTGTCAGTGTGTAATGATGTGAGTGTGTAATGGTGTGTCAGTTTGTAATGGTGTGTTAGTGTGTAATGGTGTGAGTGTGTAAGGGTGTGTGAGTGTGTAATGATGTATCAGTGTGTAATGGTGTGAATGTGTAATGGTGTGAGTGTGTAATGGTGTATCAGTGTGTAATGGTGTGAGTGTGTAATGGTGTGTCAGTGTGTAATGGTGTGAGTGTGTAATGGTGTATCAGTGTGTGATGGTGTATCAGTGTGTAATGGTGTGTCAGTGTGTAATGGTGTGAGTGTGTAATGGTGTATCAGTGTGTAATGGTGTGAGTGTGTAATGGTGTGTCAGTGTGTAATGGTGAGAGTGTGTAATGGTGTGTTAGTGTGTAATGGTGTCAGTGTGTAAAGGTGTGAGTGTGTAATGGTGTGTTAGAGAGTAATGGTGTGAGTGTGTAATGGTGTGTCAGTGTGTACTATAATGGTATGTCAGTGTGTAACGGTGTGAGTGTGTAATGGTGTGTTAGTGTGTAATGGTGTGAGTGTGTAATGGTGTGTCAGTGTGTAATGGTGTGAGTGTGTAATGGTGTGTCAGTATGTAATGGTGTGTTATTGTGTAATGGTGTGAGTGTGTAATGTTGTATCAGTGTGTAATGGTGTGAGTGTGTAATGGTGTATCAGTGTGTAATGGTGTGTGTGTAATGGTGTATCAGTGTGTAATGGTGTGAGTGTGTAATGGTGTATCAGTGTGTAATGGTGTATCAGTGTGTAATGGTGTGAGTGTGTAATGGTGTGTCATTGTGTAATGGTGTGTTAGTGTGTAATGGTGTCAGTGTGTAATGGTGTGTTAGTATGTAATGGTGTGTCAGTGTGTAATGGTGTGTGTGTAATGGTGTGTCAGTGTATAATGGTGTGAGTGTGTAATGGTGTGTCAGTGTGTAATGGTGTGAGTGTGTAATGGTGTGTCAGTGTGTAATGATGTGAGTGTGTAATGGTGTTTTAGTGTGTAATGGTGTGAGTGTGTAAGGGTGTGTGAGTGTGTAATGATGTATCAGTGTGTAATGGTGTGAATGTGTAATGGTGTGAGTGTGTAATGGTGTATCAGTGTGTAATGGTGTGAGTGTGTAATGGTGTGTCAGTGTGTAATGGTGTGAGTGTGTAATGGTGTATCAGTGTGTGATGGTGTATCAGTGTGTAATGGTGTGTCAGTGTGTAATGGTGTGAGTGTGTAATGGTGTATCAGTGTGTAATGGTGTGAGTGTGTAATGGTGTGTCAGTGTGTAAAGGTGTGAGTGTGTAATGGTGTGTCAGTGTGTAATGGTGTATCAGTGTGTAATGGTGTGAGTGTGTAATGGTGTATCAGTGTGTAATGGTGTGAGTGTGTAATGGTGTATCAGTGTGTAATGGTGTATCAGTGTGTAATGGTGTGAGTGTGTAATGGTGTATCAGTGTGTAATGGTGTGAGCGTGTAATGGTGTGAGTGTGTGATGGTGTGTCAGTGTGTATTGGTGTGAGTGTGTAATGGTGTGTCAGTGTGTAATGGTGTGAGTGTGTAATGGTGTGTCAGTGTGTAATGGTGTAAGTGTGTAATGGTGTATCAGTGTGTAATGGTGTGAGTGTGTAATGGTGTATCAGTGTGTAATGGTGTATCAGTGTGTAATGGTGTGAGTGTGTAATGGTGTATCAGTGTGTAATGGTGTGAGTGTGTGATGGTGTGTCAGTGTGTAATGGTGTGAGTGTGTAAAGGTGTGTCAGTGTGTAATGGTGTGAGTGTGTAATGGTGTGTCAGTGTGTAATGGTGTGAGTGTGTAAGGGTGTGTGAGTGTGTAAGGGTGTATCAGTGTGTAATGGTGTGTCAGTGTGTAATGGTGTGAGTGTCTAATGGTGTGTCAGTGTGTAATGGTGTGTCAGTGTGTAATGGTGTGAGTGTGTAATTGTGTGTCAGTGTGTAATGGTGTGTCAGTGTGTACTATAATGGTGTGTCAGTGTGTAACGGCGTGAGTGTGTAATGGTGTGAGTGTGTAATGGTGTGTCAGTGTGAAATGGTGTGAGTGTGTAACGGTGTTTCAGTGTGTAATGGTGTGAGTGTGTAATGGTGTGTCAGTGTGTAATGGTGTGTTAGTGTGTAATGGTGTGAGTGTGTAACGGTGTGTCAGTGTGTAATGGTGTGAGTGTGTAATGGTGTGAGTGTGTAATGGTGTATCAGTGTGTAATGTTGTGTCAGTGTGTAATGGTGTGAGTGTCTAATGGTGTGTCAGTGTATAATGGTGTGTCAGTGTGTACTATAATGGTGTGTCAGTGTGTAATGGTGTGAGTGTGTAATGGTGTGTCAATGTGTAATGGTGTGAGTCTGTAATGGTGCGTCAGTGTGTAGTGGTGTGAGTGTGTAATGGTGTGTCAGTGTGTAATGGTGTGTTAGTGTGTAATGGTGTGAGTGTGTAATGGTGTGTCAGTGTGTACTATAATGGTGTGTCAGTGTGTAATGGTGTGAGTGTGTAATGGTGTGTCAATGTGTAATGGTGTGTGTGTAATGGTGTGTCAGTGTGTAATGGTGTGAGTGTATAAAGGTGTGTCAGTGTGTAATGGTGTGTCAGTGTGTAATGGTGTGAGTGTGTAATGGTGTGTCAGTGTGTACTATAATGGTGTGTCAGTGTGTAATGGTGTGTCAGTGTGCAATGGTGTGAGTGTGTACTGGTGTGTTAGTGTGCAATGGTGTGAGTGTGTAATGGTGTGTAATGGTGTGAGTGTGTCATGGTGTGTCAGTGTGTAATGGTGTGTTAGTGTGTAATCGTGTGAGTGTGTAATGGTGTATCAGTGTGTAATGGAATGTTAGTGTGTTATCATGTGAGTGTGTAATGGTGTGTCAGGGTGTACTATAATGGTGTGTTAGTGTGTAATGGTGTGAGTGTGTAATGGTGTGTCAGTGTGTAATGGTGTGAGTGTGTAATGGTGTATCAGGGTGTAATGGTGTGTCAGTGTGTAATGGTGTGAGTGTGTAATGTTGTATCAGTGTGTAATGGTGTGAGTGTGTAATGGTGTATCAGTGTGTAATGGTGTGAGTGTGTAATGGTGTGAGTGTGTAATGGTGTATCAGTGTGTAATGGTGTATCAGTGTGTAATGGTGTGTCAGTGTGTAATGGTGTGAGTGTGTAATGGTGTGTCAGTGTGTAATGGTGTGTCAGTGTGTACTATAATGGTGTGTCAGTGTGTAATGGCGTGAGTGTGTAATGGTGTGTCAGTGTGTAATGGTGTGAATGTGTAACGGTGTGTCAGTGTGTAATGGTGTGAGTGTGTAATGGTGTGTCAGTGTGTAATGGTGTATCAGGGTGTAATGGTGTGTCAGGGTGTAATGGTGTGTCAGTATATAATGGTGTGTTAGTGTGTAATGGTGTGAGTGTGTAATGGTGTGTCAGTGTGTAATGGTGTGAGTGTGTAATGGTGTATGTGTGTAATGGAGTGTCATTGGGAAATGGTGTATCAGTGTGTAATGGTGTGTCAGTGTGTAATGGTGTATCAGTATGTAATGTTGTGTCAGTGTGTAATGGTGTGAGTGTGTAATGGTGTGTCAGTATGTAATGGTGTATCATTGTGTAATGGTGTGTCAGTGTGTAATGGTGTGTCAGTGTGTAATGGTGTGAGTGTGTAATGGTGTGAGTGTGTAATGGTGTGTCAGTGTGTTATGGTGTGTCAGTGTGTAATGGTGTGAGTGTGTAATGGTGTATCAGTGATTAATGGTGTGTGAGTGTGTATTGGTGTGGGTGTGTAATGGTGTGAGTGTGTAATGGTGTATCAGTGTGTAATGGTGTGTCAGTGTGTAATGGTGTGAGTGTGTAATGGTGTGTCAGTGTGTAATGGTGTGTCAGTGTGTACTATAAAGGTGTGTCAGTGTGTAATGGTATGAGTGTGTAATGGTGTGTCAATGTGTAATGGTGTGAGTCTGTAATGGTGCGTCAGTGTGTAAGGGGTGTGAGTGTGTAATGGTGTGTCAGTGTGTAATGGTGTATCAGTGTGTAATGGTGTGAGTGTGTAATGGTGTGTCAGTGTGTACTATAATGGTGTGTCAGTGTGTAATGGTGTGAGTGTGTAATGGTGTGTCAATGTGTAATGGTGTGTCAGTGTGTAATGGTGTGAGTGTATAATGGTGTGTCAGTGTGTAATGGTGTGTTAGTGTGTAAAGGTGTGAGTGTGTAATGGTGTGTCAGTGTGTACTATAATGGTGTGTCAGTGTGTAATGGTGTGAGTGTGTAATGGTGTATCAGTGTGTAATGGTGTCAGTGTGTAATGGTGTGTCAGTGTGTAATGGTGTGAGTGTGTAATGGTTTGAGTGTGTAATGGTGTGTCAGTGTGTAATGGTATGTCAGTGTGTAATGGTGTGAGTGTGTAATGGTGTGTCAGTGTGTAATGGTGTGTTAGTGTGTAATGGTGTGAGTGTGTAATGTTGTGTCAGTGTGTAATGGTGTGTCAGTGTGTAATGGTGTGAGTGTGTAATGGTGTATCATTGTGTAATGGTGTATCAGTGTGTAATGGTGTAACTGTGTAATGGTGTGTCAGTGTGTAATGGTGTATCAGTGTGTAATGGTGTGAGTGTGTAATGGTGTGTCAGTATGTAATGGTGTATCATTGTGTAATGGTGTGTCAGTGTGTCATGGTGTGTCAGTGTGTCATGGTGTGAGTGTGTCATGGTGTATCAGTTTGTAATGGTGTGAGTGTGTAATGGTGTGTCAGTGTGTTATGGTGTGTCAGTGTGTAATGGTGTGAGTGTGTAATGGTGTATCAGTGTTTAATGGAGTGAGTGTGTAATGGTGTGAGTGTGTAATGGTGTATCAGTGTGTAATGGTGTATCAGTGTGTAATGGTGTGTCAGTGTGTAATGGTGTGAGTGTGTAATGTTGTATCAGTGTGTAATGGTGTGAGTGTGTAATGGTGTATCAGTGTGTAATGGTGTATCAGTGTGTAATGGTGTGTCAGTGTGTAATGGTGTGAGTTTGTAATATTGTATCAGTGTGTAATAGTGTGAGTGTGTAATAGTGTATCAGTGTGTAATGGTGTGAGTGTGTAATGGTGTGTCAGTGTGTAATGGTGTGAGTGTGTAATGGTGTATTAGTTTGTAATGGTGTGTCAGTGTGTAATTCTGTATCAGTGTGTAATGTTATGTCAGTGTGTAATGTTGTATCAGTGTGTAATGGTGTGTCAGTGTGTAATGGTGTGAGTGTGTAATGGTGTGTCAGTGCGTATTGGTGTATCGGTGTGTAAAGTTGTGTCAGTGTGTAATGGTGTGAGTGTCTAATGGTGTGTCAGTGTGTAATGGTGTGTCAGAGTGTAATGGTGAGAGTGTGTAATGGTGTGTCAGTGTGTAATGGTGTGTCAGTGTGTGCTATAATGGTGTGTCAGTGTGTAATGGCGTAAGTGTGTAATGGTGTGTCAGTTTGTAATGGTGTGAGTGTATAATGGTGTGTCAGTGTGTAATGGTGTGAGTGTGTAATGGTGTGTCAGTGTGTAATGGTGTGTCAGTGTGTACTATAATGGCGTGTCAGTGTGTAATGGTGTGAGTGTATAATGGTGTGTCAGTGTATAATGGTGTGAATGTGTAACGGTGTGTCAGTGTGTAATGGTGTGAGTGTGTAATGGTGTGTCAGTGTGTAATGGTGTATCAGGGTGTAATGGTGTGTCAGGGTGTAATGGTGTGTCAGTATGTAATGGTGTGTTAGTGTGTAATGGTGTGAGTGTGTAATGGTGTGTCAGTGTGTAATGGTGTGAGTGTGTAATGGTGTATCAGTGTGTAATGGAGTGTCATTGGGTAATGGTGTATCAGTGTGTAATGGTGTGTCAGTGTGTAATGGTGTATCAGTATGTAATGGTGTGTCAGTGTGTAATGGTGTGAGTGTGTAATGGTGTGTCAGTATGTAATGCTGTATCATTGTGTAAAGGTGTGTCAGTTTGTAATGGTGTGAGTGTGTAATGGTGTGAGTGTGTAATGGTGTGTCAGTGTGTTATGGTGTGTCAGTGTGTAATGGTGTGAGTGTGTAATGGTGTATCAGTGATTAATGGTGTGTGAGTGTGTATTGGTGTGGGTGTGTAATGGTGTGAGTGTGTAATGGTGTATCAGTGTGTAATGGTGTGTCAGTGTGTAATGGTGTGAGTGTGTAATGGTGTGTCAGTGTGTAATGGTGTGTCAGTGTGTACTATAAAGGTGTGTCAGTGTGTAATGGTATGAGTGTGTAATGGTGTGTCAATGTGTAATGGTGTGAGTCTGTAATGGTGCATCAGTGTGTAAGGGGTGTGAGTGTGTAATTGTGTGTCAGTGTGTAATGGTGTATCAGTGTGTAATGGTGTGTCAGTGTGTACTATAATTGTGTGTCAATGTGTAATGGTTTGTCAGTGTGTAATGGTGTGAGTGTATAATGGTGTGTCAGTGTGTAATGGTGTGTTAGTGTGTAAAGGTGTGAGTGTGTAATGGTGTGTCAGTGTGTACTATAATGGTGTGTCAGTGTGTAATGGTGTGAGTGTGTAACGGTGTATCAGTGTGTAATGGTGTCAGTGTGTAATGGTGTGTCAGTGTGTAATGGTGTGTTAGAGTGTAATGGTGTGAGTGTGTAATGGTGTGAGTGTGTAATGGTGTGTCAGTGTGTAATGGTGTGTCAGTGTGTAATGGTTTGAGTGTGTAATGGTGTGTCAGTGTGTAATGGTATGTCAGTGTGTAATGGTGTGAGTGTGTAATGGTGTGTTAATGTGTAATGGTGTGAGTGTGTAATGGTGTGTCAGTGTGTAATGGTGTGTCAGTGTGTAATGGTGTGAGTGTGTAATGGTGTATCAGTGTGTAATGGTGTGTCAGTGTGTAATGGTGTGTCAGTGTGTAATGGTGTAACTGTGTAATGGTGTGTCAGTGTGTAATGGTGTATCAGTGTGTAATGGTGTGTCAGTGTGTAATGGTGTGAGTGTGTAATGGTGTGTCAGTATGTAATGGTGTATCATTATGTAATGGTGTGTCAGTGTGTCATGGTGTGAGTGTGTAATGGTGTGTCAGTGTGTTATGGTGTGTCAGTGTGTAATGGTGTGAGTGTGTAATGGTGTATCAGTGTTTAATGGAGTGAGTGTGTAATGGTGTGAGTGTATAATGGTGTGTCAGTGTGTAATGGTGTGTTAGTGTGTAAAGGTGTGAGTGTGTAATGGTGTGTCAGTGTGTACTATAATGGTGTGTCAGTGTGTAATGGTGTGAGTGTGTAATGGTGTATCAGTGTGTAATGGTGCCAGTGTGTAATGGTGTGTCAGTGTGTAATGGTGTGTTAGAGTGTAATGGTGTGAGTGTGTAATGGTGTGAGTGTGTAATGGTGTGTCAGTGTGTAATGGTTTGAGTGTGTAATGGTGTGTCAGTGTGTAATGGTATGTCAGTGTGTAATGGTGTGAGTGTGTAATGGTGTGTCAGTGTGTAATGGTGTGTTAGTGTGTAATGGTGTGAGTGTGTAATGGTGTGTCAGTGTGTAATGGTGTGTCAGTGTGTAATGGTGTGAGTGTGTAATGGTGTATCAGTGTGTAATGGTGTATCATTGTGTAATGGTGTGTCAGGGTGTAATGGTGTAACTGTGTAATTGTATGTCAGTGTGTAATGGTGTATCAGTGTGTAATGGTGTGTCAGTGTGTAATGGTGTGAGTGTGTAATGGTGTGTCAGTATGTAATGGTGTATCATTGTGTAATGGTGTGTCAGTGTGTAATGGTGTGTTAGTGTGTCATGGTGTGAGTGTGTCATGGTGTATCAGTTTGTAATGGTGTGAGTGTGTAATGGTGTGTCAGTGTGTTATGGTGTGTCAGTGTGTAATGGTGTGAGTGTGTAATGGTGTATTAGTGTTTAATGGAGTGAGTGTGTAATGGTGTGAGTGTGTAATGGTGTATCAGTGTGTAATGGTGTATCAGTGTGTAATGGTGTGTCAGTGTGTAATGGTGTGAGTGTGTAATGTTGTATCAGTGTGTAATGGTGTGAGTGTGTAATGGTGTATCAGTGTGTAATGGTGTATCAGTGTGTAATGGTGTGTCAGTGTGTAATGGTGTGAGTTTGTAATATTGTATCAGTGTGTAATAGTGTATCAGTGTGTAATGGTGTGAGTGTGTAATGGTGTGTCAGTGTGTAATGGTGTGAGTGTGTAATGGTGTATTAGTGTGTAATGGTGTTTCAGTGTGTAATTCTGTATCAGTGTGTAATGGTATGTCAGTGTGTAATGGTGTATCAGTGTGTAATGGTGTGTCAGTGTGTAATGGTGTGAGTGTGTAATGGTGTGTCAGTGCGTAATGGTGTATCAGTGTGTAAAGTTGTGTCAGTGTGTAATGGTGTGAGTGTGTAATGGTGTGTCAGTGTGTAATGGTGTGTCAGAGTGTAATGGTGTGAGTGTGTAATGGTGTGTCAGTGTGTAATGGTGTGTCAGTGTGTACTATAATGGTGTGTCAGTGTGTAATGGCGTGAGTGTGTAATGGTGTGTCAGTGTGTAATGGTGTGATTGTATAATGGTGTGGGTGTGTAATGGTGTGAGTGTGTAATGGTGTATCAGTGTGTAATGGTGTGTCAGTGTGTACTATAAAGGTGTGTCAGTGTGTAATGGTATGAGTGTGTAATGGTGTGTCAATGTGTCATGGTGTGAGTCTGTAATGGTGCGTCAGTGTGTAAGGGGTGTGAGTGTGTAATGGTGTGTCAGTGTGTAATGGTGTATCAGTGTGTAATGGTGTGATTGTGTAATGGTGTGTCAGTGTGTACTATAATGGTGTGTCAGTGTGTAATGGTGTGAGTGTGTAATGGTGTGTCAATGTGTAATGGTGTGTCAGTGTGTAATGGTGTGAGTGTATAATGGTGTGTCAGTGTGTAATGGTGTGTTAGTGTGTAAAGGTGTGAGTGTGTAATGGTGTGTCAGTGTGTACTATAATGGTGTGTCAGTGTGTAATGATGTGATTGTGTAACGGTGTATCAGTGTGTAATGGTGTCAGTGTGTAATGGTTTGTCAGTGTGTAATGGTGTGTTAGAGTGTAAGGGGTGTGAGTGTGTAATGGTGTGTCAGTGTGTAATGGTGTATCAGTGTGTAATGGTGTGAGTGTGTAATGGTGTGTCAGTGTGTACTATAATGGTGTGTCAGTGTGTAATGGTGTGAGTGTGTAATGGTGTGTCAATGTGTAATGGTGTGTCAGTGTGTAATGGTGTGAGTGTATAATGGTGTGTCAGTGTGTAATGGTGTGTTAGTGTGTAAAGGTGTGAGTGTGTAATGGTGTGTCAGTGTGTACTATAATGGTGTGTCAGTGTGTAATGATGTGATTGTGTAATGGTGTATCAGTGTGTAATGGTGTGAGTGTGTAATGGTGTGAGTGTGTAATGGTGTGAGTATGTAATGGTGTGTCAGTGTGTAATGGTGTGTCAGTGTGTAATGGTGTGAGTGTGTAATGGTGTGTCAGTGTGTAATGGTATGTAAGTGTGTAATGGTGTGAGTGTGTAATGGTGTGTTAGTGTGTAATGGTGTGAGTGTGTAATGGTGTGTCAGTGTGTAATGGTGTGTCAGTGTGTAATAGTGTGAGTGTGTAATGGTGTATCAGTGTGTAATGGTGTATCAGTGTGTAATGGTGTGTCAGTGTGTAATGGTGTAACTGTGTAATGGTGTGTCAGTGTGTAATGGTGTATCAGTGTGTAATGGTGTGTCAGTGTGTAATGGTGTGAGTGTGTAATGTTGTGTCAGTATGTAATGGTGTATCATTGTGTAATGGTGTGTCAGTGTGTAATGGTGTTTCAGTGTGTAATGGTGTGAGTGTGTCATGGTGTATCAGTTTGTAGTGGTGTGAGTGTGTAATGGTGTGTCAGTGTGTTATGGTGTGTCAGTGTGTAATGGTGTGAGTGTGTAATGGTGTATCAGTGTTTAATGTAGTGAGTGTGTAATGGTGTGAGTGTGTAATGGTGTATCAGTGTGTAATGGTGTATCAGTGTGTAATAGTGTGTCAGTGTGTAATGGTGTGAGTGTGTAATGTTGTATCAGTGTGCAATGGTGTGAGTGTGTAATGGTGTATCAGTGTGTAATGGTGTGTCAGTGTGTAATGGTGTGAGTGTGTAATATTGTATCAGTGTGTAATAGTGTGAGTGTGTAATAGTGTATCAGTGTGTAATGGTGTGAGTGTGTAATGGTGTGTCAGTGTGTAATGGTGTGAGTTTGTAATGGTGTATTAGTGTGTAATGGTGTGTCAGTGTGTAATTCTATATCAGTGTGCAATGGTATGTCAGTGTGTAATGGTGTATCAGTGTGTAATGGTGTGTCAGTGTGTAATGGTGTGAGTGTGTAATAGTGTGTCAGTGCGTAATGGTGTATCAGTGTGTAAAGTTGTGTCAGTGTGTAATGGTGTGAGTGTGTAATGGTGTGTCAGTGTGTAATGGTGTGTCAGAGTGTAATGGTGTGAGTGTGTAATGGTGTGTCAGTGTGTAATGGTGTGTCAGTGTGTACTATAATGGTGTGTCAGTGTGTTATGGCGTGAGTGTGTAATGGTGTGTCAGTGTGTAATGGTGTGAGTGTATAACGGTGTGTCAGTGTGTAATGGTGTGAGTGTGTAATGGTGTGTCAGTGTGTAACGGTGTGTCAGTATGTAATGGTGTGTTAGTGTGTAATGGTCTGAGTGTGTAATGGTGTGTCAGCGTGTAATGGTGTGAGTGTGTAATGGTGTGAGTGTGTAATGGTGTATCAGTGTGTAAAGGTGTGAGTGTGTAATGGTGTGTCAGCGTGTAATGGTGTGAGTGTGTAATGGTGTGAGTGTGTAATGGTGTATCAGTGTGTAATGGTGTGAGTGTGTAATGGTGTGTCAGTGTGTAATGGTGTGAGTATGTAATGGTGTGTCAGTGTGTAGTGGTGTATCTTTGTGCAATGGTGTGTCAGTGTGTAATTCTGTGTCAGTGTGTAATGGTGTAAGTGTGTAATGGTGTGTCAGTGTGTAGTGGTGTGTTAGTGTGTAATGGTGTGTCAGTGTGTAATGGTGGGAGTGTGTAATGGTGGGAGTGTGTAATGGTGTGTCAGTGTGTAATGATGTGAGTGTGTAATGGTGTGTCAGTGTGTAATGGTGTGAGTGTGTAAGGGTGTGTGAGTGTGTAATGGTGTATGAGTGTGTAATGGTGTGAGTGTGTAATGGTGTGTCAGTATGTAATGGTGTATCATTGTGTAATGGTGTGTCAGTGTGTCATGGTGTGACAGTGTGTCATGGTGTGAGTGTGTCATGGTGTATCAGTTTGTAATGGTGTGAGTGTGTAATGGTGTGTCAGTGTGTTATGGTGTGTCAGTGTGTAATGGTGTGAGTGTGTAATGGTGTATCAGTGTTTAATGGAGTGAGTGTGTAATGGTGTGAGTGTGTAATGGTGTATCAGTGTGTAATGGTGTATCAGTGTGTAATGGTGTGTCAGTGTGTAATGGTGTGAGTGTGTAATGTTGTATCAGTGTGTAATGGTGTGAGTGTGTAATGGTGTATCAGTGTGTAATGGTGTATCAGTGTGTAATGGTGTGTCAGTGTGTAATGGTGTGAGTTTGTAATATTGTATCAGTGTGTAATAGTGTTAGTGTGTAATAGTGTATCAGTGTGTAATGGTGTGAGTGTGTAATGGTGTGTCAGTGTGTAATGGTGTGAGTGTGTAATGGTGTATTAGTGTGTAATGGTGTGTCAGTGTGTAATTCTGTATCAGTGTGTAATGGTATGTCAGTGTGTAATGGTGTATCAGTGTGTAATGGTGTGTCAGTGTGTAATGGTGTGAGTGTGTAATGGTGTGTCAGTGCGTAATGGTGTATCAGTGTGTAAAGTTGTGTCAGTGTGTAATGGTGTGAGTGTGTAATGGTGTGTCAGTGTGTAATGGTGTGTCAGAGTGTAATGGTGTGAGTGTGTAATGGTGTGAGTGTGTAATGGTGTGTCAGTGTGTAATGGTGTGTCAGTGTGTACTATAATGGTGTGTCAGTGTGTAATGGCGTGAGTGTGTAATGGTGTGTCAGTGTGTAATGGTGTGAGTGTATAATGGTGTGTCAGTGTGTAATGGTGTGAGTGTGTAATGGTGTGTCAGTGTGTAATGGTGTGTCAGTGTGTACTATAATGGTGTGTCAGTGTGTAATGGTGTGAGTGTATAATGGTGTGTCAGTGTGTAATGGTGTGAATGTGTAACGGTGTGTCAGTGTGTAATGGTGTGAGTGTGTAATGGTGTGTCAGTGTGTAATGGTGTATCAGGGTGTAATGGTGTGTCAGGGTGTAATGGTGTGTCAGTGTGTAATGGTGTGCTAGTGTGTAATGGTGTGAGTGTGTAATGGTGTGTCAGTGTGTAATGGTGTGAGTGTGTAATGGTGTATCAGTGTGTAATGGAGTGTCTTTGGGTAATGGTGTATCAGTGTGTAATGGTGTGTCAGTGTGTAATGGTGTATCAGTGTGTAATGGTGTGTCAGTGTGTAATGGTGTGAGTGTGTAATGGTGTGTCAGTATGTAATGGTGTGTCATTGTGTAATGGTGTGTCAGTGTGTAATGGTGTGAGTGTGTAATGGTGTGAGTGTGTAATGGTGTGTCAGTGTGTTATGGTGTGTCAGTGTGTAATGGTGTGAGTGTGTAATGGTGTATCAGTGATTAATGGTGTGTGAGTGTGTATTGGTGTGGGTGTGTAATGGTGTGAGTGTGTAATGGTGTATCAGTGTGTAATGGTGTTTCAGTGTGTACTATAAAGGTGTGTCAGTGTGTAATGGTATGAGTGTGTAATGGTGTGTCAATGTGTAATGGTGTGAGTCTGTAATGGTGCGTCAGTGTGTAAGGGGTGTGAGTGTGTAATGGTGTGTCAGTGTGTAATGGTGTATCAGTGTGTAATGGTGTGAGTGTGTAATGGTGTGTCAGTGTGTACTATAATGGTGTGTCAGTGTGTAATGGTGTGAGTGTGTAATGGTGTGTCTATGTGTAATGGTGTGTCAGTGTGTAATGGTGTGAGTGTATAATGGTGTGTCAGTGTGTAATGGTGTGTTAGTGTGTAATGGTGTGAGTGTGTAATGGTGTGTCAGTGTGTACTATAATGGTGTGTCAGTGTGTAATGATGTGATTGTGTAACGGTGTATCAGTGTGTAATGGTGTCAGTGTGTAATGGTGTGTCAGTGTGTAATGGTGTGTTAGAGTGTAAGGGGTGTGAGTGTGTAATGGTGTGTCAGTGTGTAATGGTGTATCAGTGTGTAATGGTGTGAGTGTGTAATGGTGTGTCAGTGTGTACTATAATGGTGTGTCAGTGTGTAATGGTGTGAGTGTGTAATGGTGTGTCAATGTGTAATGGTGTGTCAGTGTGTAATGGTGTGAGTGTATAATGGTGTGTCAGTGTGTAATGGTGTGTTAGTGTGTAAAGGTGTGAGTGTGTAATGGTGTGTCAGTGTGTACTATAATGGTGTGTCAGTGTGTAATGATGTGATTGTGTAACGGTGTATCAGTGTGTAATGGTGTGAGTGTGTAATGGTGTGAGTGTGTAATGGTGTGTCAGTGTGTAATGGTGTGAGTGTGTAATGGTGTGTCAGTGTGTAATGGTATGTCAGTGTGTAATGGTGTGAGTGTGTAATGGTGTGTTAGTGTGTAATGGTGTGAGTGTGTAATGGTGTGTCAGTGTGTAATGGTGTGTCAGTGTGTAATAGTGTGAGTGTGTAATGGTGTATTAGTGTGTAATGGTGTATCAGTGTGTAATGGTGTGTCAGTGTGTAATGGTGTAACTGTGTAATGGTGTGTCAGTGTGTAATGGTGTATCAGTGTGTAATGGTGTGTCAGTGTGTAATGGTGTGAGTGTGTAATGGTGTGTCAGTATGTAATGGTGTATCATTGTGTAATGGTGTGTCAGTGTGTAATGGTGTTTCAGTGTGTAATGGTGTGAGTGTGTCATGGTGTATCAGTTTGTAGTGGTGTGAGTGTGTAATGGTGTGTCAGTGTGTTATGGTGTGTCAGTGTGTAATGGTGTGAGTGTGTAATGGTGTATCAGTGTTTAATGGAGTGAGTGTGTAATGGTGTGAGTGTGTAATGGTGTATCAGTGTGTAATGGTGTATCAGTGTGTAATAGTGTGTCAGTGTGTAATGGTGTGAGTGTGTAATGTTGTATCAGTGTTTAATGGTGTGAGTGTGTAATGGTGTATCAGTGTGTATTGGTGTATCAGTGTGTAATGGTGTGTCAGTGTGTAATGGTGTGAGTGTGTAATATTGTATCAGTGTGTAATAGTGTGAGTGTGTAATAGTGTATCAGTGTGTAATGGTGTGAGTGTGTAATGGTGTGTCAGTGTGTAATGGTGTGAGTGTGTAATGGTGTATTAGTGTGTAATGGTGTGTCAGTGTGTAATTCTATATCAGTGTGCAATGGTATGTCAGTGTGTAATGGTGTATCAGTGTGTAATGGTGTGTCAGTGTGTAATGGTGTGAGGGTGTAATAGTGTGTCAGTGCGTAATGGTGTATCAGTGTGTAAAGTTGTGTCAGTGTGTAATGGTGTGAGTGTGTAATGGTGTGTCAGTGTGTAATGGTGTGTCAGTGTGTACTATAATGGTGTGTCAGTGTGTTATGGCGTGAGTGTGTAATGGTGTGTCAGTGTGTAATGGTGTGAGTGTATAATGGTGTGTCAGTGTGTAATTGTGTGAGTGTGTAATGGTGTGTCAGTGTGTAACGGTGTGTCAGTATGTAATGGTGTGTTAGTGTGTAATGGTGTGAGTGTGTAATGGTGTGTCAGCGTGTAATGGTGTGAGTGTGTAATGGTGTGAGTGTGTAATGGTGTATCAGTGTGTAATGGTGTGAGTGTGTAATGGTGTGAGTGTGTAATGGTGTATCAGGGTGTAATGGTGTGAGTGTGTAATGGTGTGTCAGTGTGTAATGGTGTGAGTATGTAATGGTGTGTCAGTGTGTAGTGGTGTATCTTTGTGCAATGGTGTGTCAGTGTGTAATTCTGTGTCAGTGTGTAATGGTGTAAGTGTGTAATGGTGTGTCAGTGTGTAGTGGTGTGTTAGTGTGTAATGGTGTGTCAGTGTGTAATGGTGGGAGTGTGTAATGGTGTGAGTGTGTAATGGTGTGTCAGTGTGTAATGATGTGAGTGTGTAATGGTGTGTCAGTGTGTAATGGTGTGAGTGTGTAAGGGTGTGTGAGTGTGTAATGGTGTATGAGTGTGTAATGTTGTGAGTGTGTAATGGTGTATCAGTGTGTAATGGTGTGAGTGTGTAATGGTGTGTCAGTGTGCAATGGTGTGTCAGTGTGTAATGGTGTCAGTGTGTAATGGTGTGAGTATGTAATGGTGTATCAGTGTGTGATGGTGTATCAGTGTGCAATGGTGTGTCAGTGTGTAATGGTGTGAGTGTGTATTGGTGTATCAGTGTGTAATGGTGTGAGTGTGTAGTGGTGTATCAGTGTGTAATGGTGTGAGCGTGTAATGGTGTGAGTGTGTAATGGTGTGTCAGTGTGTAATGGTGTGAGTGTGTAATGGTGTATCAGTGTGTAATGGTGTATCAGTGTGTAATGGTGTGTCAGTGTGTGATGGTGTGAGTGTGTAATGGTGTGTCATTGTGTATTCGTGTGTTAGTGTGAAATGGTGTGTCAGTGTGTAATGGTGTGTGTAATGGTGTGTCAGTGTGTAATGGTGTTAGTGTGTAATGGTGTGTCAGTGTGTAATGGTGTGTCAGTGTGTAATGGTGTGAGTGTGTAATGGTGTGTCAGTGTGTAATGGTGTGTTAGTGTGTAATGGTGTGTCAGTGTATAATGGTGTGAGTGTGTAAGGGTGTGTGAGTGTGTAATGGTGTATCAGTGTGTATTGGTGTGAGTGTGTAATGGTGTATCAGTGTGTAATGGTGTGACTGTGTAATGGTGTGTCACTGTGTAATGGTGTGTCAGTGTGTAATAGTGTCAGTGTGTAATGGTGTGAGTGTGTAATGGTGTATCAGTGTGTGATGTTGTATCAGTGTGTAATGGTGTGAGTGTGTAATGGTGTATCAGTGTGTAATGGTGTGAGTGTGTAATGGTGTATCAGTGTGTAATGGTGTGAGTGTGTAATGGTGTGTCAGTGTGTAATGGTGTATCAGTGTGTAATGGTGTGAGTGTGTAATGGTGTAAGTGTGTAATGGTGTATCAGTGTGTAATAGTGTGAGTGTGTAATGGTGTATCAGTGTGTAATGGTGTATCAGTGTGTAATGCTGTGTCAGTGTGTAATGATGTGAGTGTGTAATGGTGTGTCATTGTGTATTGCTGTGAGTGTGTAATGGTGTGAGTGTGTAATGGTGTGTCAGTGTGTAATGGTGTGAGTATGTAATGGTGTGTCAGTGTGTAATAGTGTGAGCGTGTAATGGTGTGAGTGTGTGATGGTGTGAGTGTGTAATGGTGTGTCAGTGTGTGATGGGGTGAGTGTGTAATGGTGTGTCATTGTGTAATGGTGTGTTAGTGTGTAATGGTGTGTCAGTGTGTGTCAGTGTGTAATGGTGTGTTAGTGTGTAATGGTGTGTCAGTGTGTAATGGTGTCAGTGTGTAATGGTGTGTCAGTGTGTAATGGTGTGAGTGTGTAATGGTGTGTCAGTGTGTAATGGTGAGAGTGTGTAATGGTGTGTCAGTGTGTAATGGTGTGAGTGTGTAATGGTGTGTCAGTGTGTAATGGTGTGAGTGTGTAATGGTGTGTCAGTGTGTAATTGTGAGAGTGTGTAATGGTGTGTCAGTGTGTAATGGTGTGTTAGTGTGTAATGGTGTGTCAGTGTGTAAAGGTGTGAGTGTGTAATGGTGTTTTAGAGTGTAATGGTGTGAGTGTGTAATGGTGTGTCAGTGTGTACTATAATGGTATGTCAGTGTGTAACGGTGTGAGTGTGTAATGGTGTGTCAGTGTGTAATGGTGTGAGTGTGTAATGGTGTGTCAGTATGTAATTGTGTGTTATTGTGTAATGGTGTGAGTGTGTAATGTTGTATCAGTGTGTAAAGGTGTGAGTGTGTAATGGTGTATCAGTGTGTAATGGTGTGAGTGTGTAATGGTGTATCAGTGTGTAATGGTGTGAGTGTGTAATGGTGTGAGTGTGTAATGGTGTATCAGTGTGTAATGGTGTGAGTGTGTATTGGTGTTTCAGTGTGTAATGGTGTATCAGTGTGTAATGGTGTGTCAGTGTGTGATGGTGTGAGTGTGTAATGGTGTGTCATTGTGTAATGGTGTGTTAGTGTGTAATGGTGTGTCAGTGTGTAATGGTGTGTCAGTGTGTAATGGTGTGTGTGTAATGGTGTGTCAGTGTATAATGGTGTGAGTGTGTAATGGTGTGTCAGTGTGTAATGGTGTGAGTGTGTAATGGTGTGTCAGTGTGTAATGATGTGAGTGTGTAATGGTGTGTCAGTGTGTAATGGTGTGTTAGGGTGTAATGGTGTGAGTGTGTAAGGGTGTGTGAGTGTGTAATGGTGTATCAGTGTGTAATGGTGTGAGTGTGTAATGGTGTATCAGTGTGTAATGGTGTGAGTGTGTAATGGTGTGTCAGTGTGTAATGGTGTGAGTGTGTAATGGTGTATCAGTTTGTGATGGTGTATCAGTGTGTAATGGTGTGTCAGTGTGTAATGGTGTGAGTTTGTAATGGTGTATCAGTGTGTAATGGTGTGCGTGTGTAAAGGTGTGTCAGTGTGTAATTGTGTGAGTGTGTAATGGTGTGTCAGTGTGTAATGGTGTATCAGTGTGTAATGGTGTGAGTGTGTAATGGTGTAAGTGTGTAATGGTGTATCAGTGTGTAATGGTTTGAGTGTGTAATGGTGTATCAGTGTGTAATGGTGTATCAGGGTGTAATGGTGTGAGTGTTTAATGGTGTATCAGTGTGTAATGGTGTGAGTGTGTAATGGTGTGAGTGTGTGATGGTGTGTCCGTGTGTAATGGTGTGAGTGTGTAATGGTGTGTCAGTGTGTAATGGTGTGAGTGTGTAATGGTGTGTCAGTGTGTAATGGTGTGAGTGTGTAATGGTGTGTCAGTGTGTAATGGTGTCAGTGTGTAATGGTGTATCAGTGTGTAATGGTTTGTCAGTGTGTACTGGTGTGAGTGTCTAATGGTGTGTCAGTGTGTAATGGTGTGTCAGTGTGTAATGGTGTGAGTGTGTAATGGTGTGTCTGTGTGTAATGGTGTGTCAGTGTGTACTATAATGGTGTGTCAGTGTGTAATGGCGTGGGTGTGTAATGGTGTGAGTGTGTAATGGTGTGTCAGTGTGTAATGGTGTCAGTGTGTAATGGTGTGTCAGTGTGTAATGGTGTGAGTGTGTAATGGTGTGTCAGTGTGTAATGGTGTGCTAGTTTATAATGGTGTGAGTGTGTAATGGTGTGTCAGTGTGTAATGGTGTGAGTGTGTAATGGTGTATCAGTGTGTAATGTTGTGTCAGTGTGTAATGGTGTGAGTGTGTAATGGTGTGTCAGTGTGTAATGGTGTGTTAGTGTGTAATGGTGTGAGAGTGTACTGGTGTGTCAGTGTGTACTATAATGGTGTGTCAGTGTGTAATGGTGTGAGTGTGTAATGGTGTGTCAATGTGTAATGGTGTGTGTGTAATGGTGTGTCAGTGTGTAATGGTGTGAGTGTATAAAGGTGTGTCAGTGTGTAATGGTGTGTCAGTGTGTAATGGTGTGAGTATGTAATAGTGTGTCAGTGTGTACTATAATGGTGTGTCAGTGTGTAATGGTGTGAGTGTGTAATGGTGTGTCAGTGTGCAATGGTGTGAGTGTGTAATGGTATGTTAGTGTGCAATGGTGTGAGTGTGTAATGGTGTGTCAGTGTGTAATGGTGTGAGTGTGTCATGGTGTGTCAGTGTGTAATGGTTTGTTAGTGTGTAATGGTGTGAGTGTGTAATGGTGTGTCAGTGTGTAATGGTATGTTAGTGTGTTATCATGTGAGTGTGTAATGGTGTGTCAGTGTGTACTATAATGGTGTTTTAGTGTGTAATGGTGTGAGTGTGTAATGGTGTGTAAGTGTGTAATGGTGTGAGTGTGTAAGGGTGTGTGAGTGTGTAATGGTGTATCAGTGTGTAATGGTTTGTCAGTGTGTACTGGTGTGAGTGTCTAATGGTGTGTCAGTGTGTAATGGTGTGTCAGTGTGTAATGGTGTGAGTGTGTAATGGTGTGTCTGTGTGTAATGGTGTGTCAGTGTGTACTATAATGGTGTGTCAGTGTGTAATGGCGTGGGTGTGTAATGGTGTGAGTGTGTAATGGTGTGTCAGTGTGTAATGGTGTCAGTGTGTAATGGTGTGTCAGTGTGTAATGGTGTGAGTGTGTAATGGTGTGTCAGTGTGTAATGGTGTGCTAGTTTATAATGGTGTGAGTGTGTAATGGTGTGTCAGTGTGTAATGGTGTGAGTGTGTAATGGTGTATCAGTGTGTAATGTTGTGTCAGTGTGTAATGGTGTGAGTGTGTAATGGTGTGTCAGTGTGTAATGGTGTGTTAGTGTGTAATGGTGTGAGAGTGTACTGGTGTGTCAGTGTGTACTATAATGGTGTGTCAGTGTGTAATGGTGTGAGTGTGTAATGGTGTGTCAATGTGTAATGGTGTGTGTGTAATGGTGTGTCAGTGTGTAATGGTGTGAGTGTATAAAGGTGTGTCAGTGTGTAATGGTGTGTCAGTGTGTAATGGTGTGAGTATGTAATAGTGTGTCAGTGTGTACTATAATGGTGTGTCAGTGTGTAATGGTGTGAGTGTGTAATGGTCTGTCAGTGTGCAATGGTGTGAGTGTGTAATGGTATGTTAGTGTGCAATGGTGTGAGTGTGTAATGGTGTGTCAGTGTGTAATGGTGTGAGTGTGTCATGGTGTGTCAGTGTGTAATGGTTTGTTAGTGTGTAATGGTGTGAGTGTGTAATGGTGTGTCAGTGTGTAATGGTATGTTAGTGTGTTATCATGTGAGTGTGTAATGGTGTGTCAGTGTGTACTATAATGGTGTTTTAGTGTGTAATGGTGTGAGTGTGTAATGGTGTGTCAGTGTGTAATGGTGTGAGTGTGTAATGGTGTGTCAGTATGTAATGGTGTGTTAGTGTGTAATGGTGTAAGTGTGTAATGTTGTATCAGTGTGTAATGGTGTGAGTGTGTAATGGTGTGTCAGTGTGTAATGGTGTGAGTGTGTAATGGTGTGTCAGTGTGTAATGGTGTGAGTGTGTAATGGTGTATCAATGTGTAATGGAGTGAGTTTGTAATTGTGTGAGTGTGTAATGGTGTATCAGTGTGTAATGGTGTGTCAGTGTGTAATGGTGTGAGTGTGTAATGTTGTATCAGTGTGTAATGGTGTGAGTGTGTAATGGTGTGAGTGTGTAATGGTGTGTCAGTGTGTAATGGTGTGTCAGTGTGTACTATAATGGTGTGTCAGTGTGTAATGGCGTGAGTGTGTAATGGTGTGAGTGTGTAATGGTGTGTCAGTGTGTAATGGTGTGAATGTGTAACGGTGTGTCAGTGTGTAATGGTGTGAGTGTGTAATGGTGTGTCAGTGTGTAATGGTGTATCAGGGTGTAATGGTGTGTCAGTATGTAATGGTGTGTTAGTGTGTAATGGTGTGAGTGTGTAATGGTGTGTCAGTGTGTAATGGTGTGAGTGTGTAATGGTGTATCAGTGTGTAATGGAGTGTCATTGGGCAATGGTGTATCAGTGTGTAATGGTGTGTCAGTGTGTAATGGTGTGTCAGTGTGTAATGGTGTGAGTGTGTAATTGTGTGTCAGTGTGTTATGGTGTGCCAGTGTGTAATGGTGTGAGTGTGTAATGGTGTATCAGTGTGTAATGGTGTGTGAGTGTGAGTGTGTAATGGTGTATCAGTGTGTAATGGTGTGTCAGTGTGTAATGGTGTGAGTGTGTAATGGTGTGTCAGTGTGTAATGGTGTGTCAGTGTGTACTATAAAGGTGTGTCAGGGTGTAATGGTATGAGTGTGTAATGGTGTGTCAATGTGTAAAGGTGTGAGTCTGTAATGGTGCGTCAGTGTGTAAGGGGTGTGAGTGTGTAATGGTGTGTCAGTGTGTAATGGTGTGTCAGTGTGTAATGGTGTGAGTGTGTAATGGTGTGTCAGTGTGTACTATAATGGTGTGTCAGTGTGTAATGGTGTGAGTGTGTAATGGTGTGTCAATGTGTAATGGTGTGTCAGTGTGTAATGGTGTGAGTGTATAATGGTGTGTCAGTGTGTAATGGTGTGTTAGTGTGTAAAGGTGTGAGTGTGTAATGGTGTGTCAGTGTGTACTATAATGGTGTGTCAGTGTGTAATGGTGTGAGTGTGTAATGGTGTATCAGTGTGTAATGGTGTGAGTGTGTAATGGTGTGTCAGTGTGTAATGGTGTGAGTGTGTAATGGTGTGTCAGTGTGTAATGGTGTGAATGTGTAATGGTGTGTCAGTGTGTAATGGTGTGTCAGTGTGTAATGGTGTGTCAGTGTGTAATGTTTTGAGTGTGTAATGGTGTGTCAGTGTGTAATGGTATCTCAGTGTGTAATGGTGTGAGTGTGTAATGGTGTGTCAGTGTGTAATGGTGTGAGTGTGTAATGGTGTGTCAGTGTGTAATGGTGTGAGTGTGTAATGGTGTGTCAGTGTGTAATGGTGTCAGTGTGTAATGGTGTATCAGTGTGTAATGGTTTGTCAGTGTGTACTGGTGTGAGTGTCTAATGGTGTGTCAGTGTGTAATGGTGTGTCAGTGTGTAATGGTGTGAGTGTGTAATGGTGTGTCTGTGTGTAATGGTGTGTCAGTGTGTACTATAATGGTGTGTCAGTGTGTAATGGCGTGGGTGTGTAATGGTGTGAGTTTGTAATGGTGTGTCAGTGTGTAATGGTGTCAGTGTGTAATGGTGTGTCAGTGTGTAATGGTGTGAGTGTGTAATGGTGTGTCAGTGTGTAATGGTGTGCTAGTTTATAATGGTGTGAGTGTGTAATGGTGTGTCAGTGTGTAATGGTGTGAGTGTGTAATGGTGTATCAGTGTGTAATGTTGTGTCAGTGTGTAATGGTGTGAGTGTGTAATGGTGTGTCAGTGTGTAATGGTGTGTTAGTGTGTAATGGTGTGAGAGTGTACTGGTGTGTCAGTGTGTACTATAATGGTGTGTCAGTGTGTAATGGTGTGAGTGTGTAATGGTGTGTCAATGTGTAATGGTGTGTGTGTAATGGTGTGTCAGTGTGTAATGGTGTGAGTGTATAAAGGTGTGTCAGTGTGTAATGGTGTGTCAGTGTGTAATGGTGTGAGTATGTAATAGTGTGTCAGTGTGTACTATAATGGTGTGTCAGTGTGTAATGGTGTGAGTGTGTAATGGTGTGTCAGTGTGCAATGGTGTGAGTGTGTAATGGTATGTTAGTGTGCAATGGTGTGTCAGTGTGTAATGGTGTGAGTGTGTCATGGTGTGTCAGTGTGTAATGGTTTGTTAGTGTGTAATGGTGTGAGTGTGTAATGGTGTGTCAGTGTGTAATGGTATGTTAGTGTGTTATCATGTGAGTGTGTAATGGTGTGTCAGTGTGTACTATAATGGTGTTTTAGTGTGTAATGGTGTGAGTGTGTAATGGTGTGTAAGTGTGTAATGGTGTGAGTGTGTAAGGGTGTGTGAGTGTGTAATGGTGTATCAGTGTGTAATTGTTTGTCAGTGTGTACTGGTGTGAGTGTCTAATGGTGTGTCAGTGTGTAATGGTGTGTCAGTGTGTAATGGTGTGAGTGTGTAATGGTGTGTCTGTGTGTAATGGTGTGTCAGTGTGTACTATAATGGTGTGTCAGTGTGTAATGGCGTGGGTGTGTAATGGTGTGAGTGTGTAATGGTGTGTCAGTGTGTAATGGTGTCAGTGTGTAATGGTGTGTCAGTGTGTAATGGTGTGAGTGTGTAATGGTGTGTCAGTGTGTAATGGTGTGCTAGTTTATAATGGTGTGAGTGTGTAATGGTGTGTCAGTGTGTAATGGTGTGAGTGTGTAATGGTGTATCAGTGTGTAATGTTGTGTCAGTGTGTAATGGTGTGAGTGTGTAATGGTGTGTCAGTGTGTAATGGTGTGTTAGTGTGTAATGGTGTGAGAGTGTACTGGTGTGTCAGTGTGTACTATAATGGTGTGTCAGTGTGTAATGGTGTGAGTGTGTAATGGTGTGTCAATGTGTAATGGTGTGTGTGTAATGGTGTGTCAGTGTGTAATGGTGTGAGTGTATAAAGGTGTGTCAGTGTGTAATGGTGTGTCAGTGTGTAATGGTGTGAGTATGTAATAGTGTGTCAGTGTGTACTATAATGGTGTGTCAGTGTGTAATGGTGTGAGTGTGTAATGGTGTGTCAGTGTGCAATGGTGTGAGTGTGTAATGGTATGTTAGTGTGCAATGGTGTGAGTGTGTAATGGTGTGTCAGTGTGTCATGGTGTGAGTGTGTCATGGTGTGTCAGTGTGTAATGGTTTGTTAGTGTGTAATGGTGTGAGTGTGTAATGGTGTGTCAGTGTGTAATGGTATGTTAGTGTGTTATCATGTGAGTGTGTAATGGTGTGTCAGTGTGTACTATAATGGTGTTTTAGTGTGTAATGGTGTGAGTGTGTAATGGTGTGTCAGTGTGTAATGGTGTGAGTGTGTAATGGTGTGTCAGTATGTAATGGTGTGTTAGTGTGTAATGGTGTAAGTGTGTAATGTTGTATCAGTGTGTAATGGTGTGAGTGTGTAATGGTGTGTCAGTGTGTAATGGTGTGAGTGTGTAATGGTGTGTCAGTGTGTAATGGTGTGAGTGTGTAATGGTGTATCAATGTGTAATGGAGTGAGTTTGTAATTGTGTGAGTGTGTAATGGTGTATCAGTGTGTAATGGTGTGTCAGTGTGTAATGGTGTGAGTGTGTAATGTTGTATCAGTGTGTAATGGTGTGAGTGTGTAATGGTGTGAGTGTGTAATGGTGTGTCAGTGTGTAATGGTGTGTCAGTGTGTACTATAATGGTGTGTCAGTGTGTAATGGCGTGAGTGTGTAATGGTGTGAGTGTGTAATGGTGTGTCAGTGTGTAATGGTGTGAATGTGTAACGGTGTGTCAGTGTGTAATGGTGTGAGTGTGTAATGGTGTGTCAGTGTGTAATGGTGTATCAGGGTGTAATGGTGTGTCAGTATGTAATGGTGTGTTAGTGTGTAATGGTGTGAGTGTGTAATGGTGTGTCAGTGTGTAATGGTGTGAGTGTGTAATGGTGTATCAGTGTGTAATGGAGTGTCATTGGGCAATGGTGTATCAGTGTGTAATGGTGTGTCAGTGTGTAATGGTGTGTCAGTGTGTAATGGTGTGAGTGTGTAATTGTGTGTCAGTGTGTTATGGTGTGCCAGTGTGTAATGGTGTGAGTGTGTAATGGTGTATCAGTGTGTAATAGTGTGTGAGTGTGAGTGTGTAATGGTGTATCAGTGTGTAATGGTGTGTCAGTGTGTAATGGTGTGAGTGTGTAATGGTGTGTCAGTGTGTAATGGTGTGTCAGTGTGTACTATAAAGGTGTGTCAGGGTGTAATGGTATGAGTGTGTAATGGTGTGTCAATGTGTAAAGGTGTGAGTCTGTAATGGTGCGTCAGTGTGTAAGGGGTGTGAGTGTGTAATGGTGTGTCAGTGTGTAATGGTGTGTCAGTGTGTAATGGTGTGAGTGTGTAATGGTGTGTCAGTGTGTACTATAATGGTGTGTCAGTGTGTAATGGTGTGAGTGTGTAATGGTGTGTCAATGTGTAATGGTGTGTCAGTGTGTAATGGTGTGAGTGTATAATGGTGTGTCAGTGTGTAATGGTGTGTTAGTGTGTAAAGGTGTGAGTGTGTAATGGTGTGTCAGTGTGTACTATAATGGTGTGTCAGTGTGTAATGGTGTGAGTGTGTAATGGTGTATCAGTGTGTAATGGTGTGAGTGTGTAATGGTGTGTCAGTGTGTAATGGTGTGAGTGTGTAATGGTGTGTCAGTGTGTAATGGTGTGAATGTGTAATGGTGTGTCAGTGTGTAATGGTGTGTCAGTGTGTAATGGTGTGTCAGTGTGTAATGTTTTGAGTGTGTAATGGTGTGTCAGTGTGTAATGGTATCTCAGTGTGTAATGGTGTGAGTGTGTAATGGTGTGTCAGTGTGTAATGGTGTGTTAGTGTGTAATGGTATGAGTGTGTAATGGTGTGTCAGTGTGTAATGGTGTGAGTGTGTAATGGTGTATCAGTGTGTAATGGTGTATCAGTGTGTAATGGTGTGTCAGTGTGTAATGGTGTAACTGTGTAATGGTATGTCAGTGTGTAATGGTGTATCAGTGTGTAATGGTGTGTCAGTGTGTAATGGTGTGAGTGTGTAATGGTGTGTCAGTATGTAATGGTGTATCATTGTGTAATGGTGTGTCAGTGTGTAATGGTGTGTCAGTGTGTCATGGTGTGAGTGTGTCATGGTGTATCAGTTTGTAATGGTGTGAGTGTGTAATGGTGTGTCAGTGTGTTATGGTGTGTCAGTGTGTAATGGTGTGAGTGTGTAATGGTGTATCAGTGTGTAATGGAGTGAGTGTGTAATGGTGTGAGTGTGTAATGGTGTATCAGTGTGTAATGGTGTGTCTGTGTGTAATGGTGTGAGTGTGTAATGTTGTATCAGTGTATAATGGTGTGAGTGTGTAATGGTGTATCAGTGTGTAATGGTGTATCAGTGTGTAATGGTGTGTCAGTGTGTAATGGTGTGAGTGTGTAATATTGTATCAGTGTGTAATAGTGTGAGTGTGTAATAGTGTATCAGTGTGTAATGGTGTGAGTGTGTAATGGTGTGTCAGTGTGTAATGGTGTGAGTGTGTAATGGTGTATTAGTGTGTAATGGTGTGTCAGTGTGTAATTCTGTATCAGTGTGTAATGGTATGTCAGTGTGTAATGGTGTATCAGTGTGTAATGGTGCGTCAGTGTATAATGGTGTGAGTGTGTAATGGTGTGTCAGTGCGTAATGGTGTATCAGTGTGTAATGTTGTGTCAGTGTGTAATGGTGTGAGTGTGTAATGGTGTGTCAGTGTGTAATGGTGTATCAGTGTGTAATGGTGTGTCAGTGTGTAATGGTGTGAGTGTGTAATATTGTATCAGTGTGTAATAGTGTGAGTGTGTAATAGTGTATCAGTGTGTAATGGTGTGAGTGTGTAATGGTGTGTCAGTGTGTAATGGTGTGAGTGTGTAATGGTGTATTAGTGTGTAATGGTGTGTCAGTGTGTAATTCTGTATCAGTGTGTAATGGTATGTCAGTGTGTAATGGTGTATCAGTGTGTAATGGTGTGTCAGTGTATAATGGTGTGAGTGTGTAATGGTGTGTCAGTGCGTAATGGTGTATCAGTGTGTAAAGTTGTGTCAGTGTGTAATGGTGTGAGTGTGTAATGGTGTGTCAGTATGTAATGGTGTATCAGTGTGCAATGGTGTGTCAGTGTGTAATGGTGTGAGTGTGTAATATTGTATCAGTGTGTAATAGTGTGAGTGTGTAATAGTGTATCAGTGTGTAATGGTGTGAGTGTGTAATGGTGTGTCAGTGTGTAATGGTGTGAGTGTGTAATGGTGTATTAGTGTGTAATGGTGTGTCAGTGTGTAATTCTGTATCAGTGTGTAATGGTATGTCAGTGTGTAATGGTGTATCAGTGTGTAATGGTGTGTCAGTGTATAATGGTGTGAGTGTGTAATGGTGTGTCAGTGCGTAATGGTGTATCAGTGTGTAAAGTTGTGTCAGTGTGTAATGGTGTGAGTGTGTAATGGTGTGTCAGTGTGTAATGGTGTGTCAGAGTGTAATGGTGTGAGTGTGTAATGGTGTGTCAGTGTGTAATGGTGTGTCAGTGTGTACTATAATGGTGTGTCAGTGTGTAATGGCGTGAGTGTGTAATGTTGTGTCAGTGTGTAATGGTGTGAGTGTATAACGGTGTGTCAGTGTGTAATGGTGTGAGTGTGTAATGGTGTGTCAGTGTGTAATGGTGTGTCAGTATGTAATGGTGTGAGTGTGTAATGGTGTGAGTGTGTAATGGTGTATCAGTGTGTAATGGTGTGAGTGTGTAATGGTGTGAGTGTATAATGGTGTATCAGTGTGTAATGGTGTGAGTGTGTAATGGTGTGTCAGTGTGTAATGGTGTATCAGTGTGTAATGGTGTGAGTATGTAATGGTGTGTCAGTGTGTAGTGGTGTATCAGTGTGCAATGGTGTGTCAGTGTGTAATTCTGTGTCAGTGTGTAATGGTGTAAGTGTGTAATGGTGTGTCAGTCTGTAGTGGTGTGTTAGTGTGTAACGGTGTGTCAGTGTGTAATGGTGGGAGTGTGTAATGGTGTGTCAGTGTGTAATGGTGTGAGTGTGTAAGGGTGTGTGAGTGTGTAATGGTGTATGAGTGTGTAATGGTGTGAGTGTGTAATGGTGTATCAGTGTGTAATGGTGTGAGTGTGTAATGGTGTGTCAGTGTGTAATGGTGTGTCAGTGTGTAATGGTGTCAGTGTGTAATGGTGTGAGTATGTAATGGTGTATCAGTGTGTGTTGGTGTATCAGTGTGCAATGGTGTGTCAGTGTGTAATGGTGTGAGTGTGTAATGGTGTATCAGTGTGTAATGGTGTGAGTGTGTAGTGGTGTATCAGTGTGTAATGGTGTGAGCGTGTAATGGTGTGAGTGTGTAATGGTGTATCAGTGTGTAAAGGTGTGAGTGTGTAATGGTGTATCAGTGTGTAATGGTGTGTCAGTGTGTGATGGTGTGAGTGTGTAATGGTGTGTCATTGTGTAATGGTGTGTTAGTGTGTAATGGTGTGTCAGTGTGTAATGGTGTGAGTGTGTAATGGTGTGTCAGTGTGTAATGGTGTTAGTGTGTAATGGTGTGTCAGTGTGTAATGGTGTGAGTGTGTAATCGTGTGTCAGTGTGTAATGGTGTGTTAGTGTGTAATGGTGTGTCAGTGTATAATGGTGTGAGTGTGTAAGGGTGTGTGAGTGTGTAAAGGTGTATCAGCGTGTAATGGTGTGAGTGTGTAATGGTGTGAGTGTGTAATGGTGTATCAGTGTGTAATGGTGTGACTGTGTAATGGTGTGTCAGTGTGTAATGGTGTGTCAGTGTGTAATAGTGTCAGTGTGTAATGGTGTGAGTGTGTAATGGTGTATCAGTGTGTGATGGTGTATCAGTGTGTAATGGTGTGAGTGTGTAATGGTGTATCAGTGTGTAATGGTGTGAGTGTGTAATGGTGTATCAGTGTGTAATGGTGTGAGTGTGTAATGGTGTGTCAGTGTGTAATGGTGTATCAGTGTGTAATGGTGTGAGTGTGTAATGGTGTAAGTGTGTAATGGTGTATCAGTGTGTAATGGTGTGAGTGTGTAATGGTGTATCAGTGTGTAATGGTGTATCAGTGTGTAATGCTGTGTCAGTGTGTAATGATGTGAGTGTGTAATGGTGTGTCATTGTGTATTGCTGTGAGTGTGTAATGGTGTGAGTGTGTAATGGTGTATCAGTGTGTAATGGTGTGAGTGTGTAATGGTTTATCAGTGTGTGATGGTGTTTCAGTGTGTAATTGTGTGTCAGTGTGTAATGGTGTGAGTGTGTAATGGTGTATCAGTGTGTAATAGTGTGAGCGTGTAATGCTGTGAGTGTGTGATGGTGTGAGTGTGTAATGGTGTATCAGTGTGTAATGGTGTATCAGTGTGTAATGGTGTGTCAGTGTGTAATGGTGTGAGTGTGTAATGTTGTATCAGTGTGTAATGGTGTGAGTGTGTAATGGTGTATCAGTGTGTAATGGTGTATCAGTGTGTAATGGTGTGTCAGTGTGTAATGGTGTGAGTGTGTAATATTGTATCAGTGTGTAATAGTGTGAGTGTGTAATAGTGTATCAGTTTGTAATGGTGTGAGTGTGTAATGGTGTGTCAGTGTGTAATGGTGTGAGTGTGTAATGGTGTATTAGTGTGTAATGGTGTGTCAGTGTGTAATTCTGTATCAGTGTGTAATGGTATGTCAGTGTGTAATGGTGTATCAGTGTGTAATGGTGTGTCAGTGTGTAATAGTGTCAGTGTGTAATGGTGTGAGTGTGTAATGGTGTATCAGTGTGTAATGGTGTGAGTGTGTAATGGTGTGTCAGTGTGTAATGGTGTGTCAATGTGTAATGGTGTCAGTGTGTAATGGTGTGAGTATGTAATGGTGTATCAGTGTGTGTTGGTGTATCAGTGTGCAATGGTGTGTCAGTGTGTAATGGTGTGAGTGTGTAATGCTGTGAGTGTGTAGTGGTGTATCAGTGTGTAATGGTGTGAGCGTGTAATGGTGTGAATGTGTAATGGTGTATCAGTGTGTAATGGTGTATCAGTGTGTAATGGTGTATCAGTGTGTAATGGTGTGTCAGTGTGTGATGGTGTGAGTGTGTAATGGTGTGTCATTGTGTAATGGTGTGTTAGTGTGTAATGGTGTGTCAGTGTGTAATGGTGTGAGTCTGTAATGGTGTGTCAGTGTGTAATGGTGTTAGTGTGTAATGGTGTGTCAGTGTGTAATGGTGTGAGTGTATAATCGTGTGTCAGTGTGTAATGGTGTGTTAGTGTGTAATGGTGTGTCAGTGTATAATGGTGTGAGTGTGTAAGGGTGTGTGAGTGTGTAATGGTGTATCAGCGTGTAATGGTGTGAGTGTGTAATGGTGTGAGTGTGTAATGGTGTATCAGTGTGTAATGGTGTGACTGTGTAATGGTGTGTCAGTGTGTAATGGTGTGTCAGTGTGTAATAGTGTCAGTGTGTAATGGTGTGAGTGTGTAATGGTGTATCAGTGTGTGATGGTGTATCAGTGTGTAATGGTGTGAGTGTGTAATGGTGTATCAGTGTGTAATGGTGTGAGTGTGTAATGGTGTATCAGTGTGTAATGGTGTGAGTGTGTAATGGTGTGTCAGTGTGTAATGGTGTATCAGTGTGTAATGGTGTGAGTGTGTAATGGTGTAAGTGTGTAATGGTGTATCAGTGTGTAATGGTGTGAGTGTGTAATGGTGTATCAGTGTGTAATGGTGTATCAGTGTGTAATGCTGTGTCAGTGTGTAATGATGTGAGTGTGTTATGGTGTGTCATTGTGTATTGCTGTGAGTGTGTAATGGTGTGAGTGTGTAATGGTGTATCAGTGTGTAATGGTGTGAGTGTGTAATGGTTTATCAGTGTGTGATGGTGTATCAGTGTGTAATTGTGTGTCAGTGTGTAATGGTGTGAGTGTGTAATGGTGTATCAGTGTGTAATAGTGTGAGCGTGTAATGCTGTGAGTGTGTGATGGTGTGAGTGTGTAATGGTGTGTCAGTGTGTGATGGGGTGAGTGTGTAATGGTGTGTCATTGTGTAATGGTGTGTTAGTGTGTAATGGTGTGTCAGTGTGTGTCAGTGTGTAATGGTGTGTTAGTGTGTAATGGTGTGTCAGTGTGTAATAGTATCAGTGTGTAATGGTGTGTCAGTGTGTAATGGTGTGAGTGTGTAATGGTGTGTCAGTGTGTAATGGTGTGAGTGTGTAATGGTGTGTCAGTGTGTAATGGTGAGAGTGTGTAATAGTGTGTCAGTGTGTAATGGTGTGTTAGTGTGTAATGGTGTGTCAGTGTGTAAAGGTGTGAGTGTGTAATGGTGTGTTAGAGTGTAATGGTGTGAGTGTGTAATGGTGTGTCAGTGTGTACTATAATGGTATGTCAGTGTGTAACGGTGTGAGTGTGTAATGATGTGTTAGTGTGTAATGGTGTGAGTGTGTAATGGTGTGTGAGTGTGTAATGGTGTGAGTGTGTAATGTTGTATCAGTGTGTAATGGTGTGAGTGTGTAATGGTGTGTCAGTGTGTAATGGTGTGAGTGTGTAATGGTGTATCAATGTGTAATGGAGTGAGTTTGTAATTGTGTGAGTGTGTAATGGTGTATCAGTGAGTAATGGTGTGTCAGTGTGTAATGGTGTGAGTGTGTAATGTTGTATCAGTGTGTAATGGTGTGTCAGTGTAATGGTGTGAGTGTGTAATGGTGTGTCAGTGTGTAATGGTGTGTCAGTGTGTACTATAATGGTGTGTCAGTGTGTAATGGCGTGAGTGTGTAATGGTGTGAGTGTGTAATGGTGTGTCAGTGTGTAATGGTGTGAATGTGTAACGGTGTGTCAGTGTGTAATGGTGTGAGTGTGTAATGGTGTGTCAGTGTGTAATGGTGTATCAGGGTGTAATGGTGTGTCAGTATGTAATGGTGTGTTAGTGTGTAATGGTGTGAGTGTGTAATGGTGTGTCAGTGTGTAATGGTGTGAGTGTGTAATGGTGTATCAGTGTGTAATGGAGTGTCATTGGGCAATGGTGTATCAGTGTGTAATGGTGTGTCAGTGTGTAATGGTGTGTCAGTGTGTAATGGTGTGAGTGTGTAATTGTGTGTCAGTGTGTTATTGTGTGTCAGTGTGTAATGGTGTGAGTGTGTAATGGTGTATCAGTGTGTAATGGTGTGTGAGTGTGAGTGTGTAATGGTGTATCAGTGTGTAATGGTGTGTCAGTGTGTAATGGTGTGAGTGTGTAATGGTGTGTCAGTGTGTAATGGTGTGTCAGTGTGTACTATAAAGGTGTGTCAGGGTGTAATGGTATGAGTGTGTAATGGTGTGTCAATGTGTAATGGTGTGAGTCTGTAATGGTGCGTCAGTGTGTAAGGGGTGTGAGTGTGTAATGGTGTGTCAGTGTGTAATGGTGTGTCAGTGTGTAATGGTGTGGGTGTGTAATGGTGTGTCAGTGTGTACTATAATGGTGTGTCAGTGTGTAATGGTGTGAGTGTGTAATGGTGTGTCAATGTGTAATAGTGTGTCAGTGTGTAATGGTGTGAGTGTATAATGGTGTGTCAGTGTGTAATGGTGTGTTAGTGTGTAAAGGTGTGAGTGTGTAATGGTGTGTCAGTGTGTACTATAATGGTGTGTCAGTGTGTAATGGTGTGAGTGTGTAATGGTGTATCAGTGTGTAATGGTGTGAGTGTGTAACGGTGTGTCAGTGTGTAATTGTGTGTTAGAGTGTAATGGTGTGAGTGTGTAATGGTGTGTCAGTGTGTAGTGGTGTGAATGTGTAATGGTGTGTCAGTGTGTAATGGTGTGTCAGTGTGTAATGGTGTGTCAGTGTGTAATGGTTTGAGTGTGTAATGGTGTGTCAGTGTGTAATGGTATCTCAGTGTGTAATGGTGTGAGTGTGTAATGGTGTGTCAGTGTGTAATGGTGTGTTAGTGTGTAATGGTATGAGTGTGTAATGGTGTGTCAGTGTGTAATGGTGTGAGTGTGTAATGGTGTATCAGTGTGTAATGGTGTATCAGTGTGTAATGGTGTGTCAGTGTGTAATGGTGTAACTGTGTAATGGTATGTCAGTGTGTAATGGTGTATCAGTGTGTAATGGTGTGTCAGTGTGTAATGGTGTGAGTGTGTAATGGTGTGTCAGTATGTAATGGTGTATCATTGTGTAATGGTGTGTCAGTGTGTAATGGTGTGTCAGTGTGTAATGGTGTGAGTGTGTCATGGTGTATCAGTTTGTAATGGTGTGAGTGTGTAATGGTGTGTCAGTGTGTAATGGTGTGAGTGTGTAATGGTGTATCAGTGTGTAATAGTGTGAGCGTGTAATGCTGTGAGTGTGTGATGGTGTGAGTGTGTAATGGTGTATCAGTGTGTAATGGTGTATCAGTGTGTAATGGTGTGTCAGTGTGTAATGGTGTGAGTGTGTAATGTTGTATCAGTGTGTAATGGTGTGAGTGTGTAATGGTGTATCAGTGTGTAATGGTGTATCAGTGTGTAATGGTGTGTCAGTGTGTAATGGTGTGAGTGTGTAATATTGTATCAGTGTGTAATAGTGTGAGTGTGTAATAGTGTATCAGTGTGTAATGGTGTGAGTGTGTAATGGTGTGTCAGTGTGTAATGGTGTGAGTGTGTAATGGTGTATTAGTGTGTAATGGTGTGTCAGTGTGTAATTCTGTATCAGTGTGTAATGGTATGTCAGTGTGTAATGGTGTATCAGTGTGTAATGGTGTGTCAGTGTGTAATAGTGTCAGTGTGTAATGGTGTGAGTGTGTAATGGTGTATCAGTGTGTAATGGTGTGAGTGTGTAATGGTGTGTCAGTGTGTAATGGTGTGTCAATGTGTAATGGTGTCAGTGTGTAATGGTGTGAGTATGTAATGGTGTATCAGTGTGTGTTGGTGTATCAGTGTGCAATGGTGTGTCAGTGTGTAATGGTGTGAGTGTGTAATGCTGTGAGTGTGTAGTGGTGTATCAGTGTGTAATGGTGTGAGCGTGTAATGGTGTGAATGTGTAATGGTGTATCAGTGTGTAATGGTGTATCAGTGTGTAATGGTGTATCAGTGTGTAATGGTGTGTCAGTGTGTGATGGTGTGAGTGTGTAATGGTGTGTCATTGTGTAATGGTGTGTTAGTGTGTAATGGTGTGTCAGTGTGTAATGGTGTGAGTCTGTAATGGTGTGTCAGTGTGTAATGGTGTTAGTGTGTAATGGTGTGTCAGTGTGTAATGGTGTGAGTGTGTAATCGTGTGTCAGTGTGTAATGGTGTGTTAGTGTGTAATGGTGTGTCAGTGTATAATGGTGTGAGTGTGTAAGGGTGTGTGAGTGTGTAATGGTGTATCAGCGTGTAATGGTGTGAGTGTGTAATGGTGTGAGTGTGTAATGGTGTATCAGTGTGTAATGGTGTGACTGTGTAATGGTGTGTCAGTGTGTAATGGTGTGTCAGTGTGTAATAGTGTCAGTGTGTAATGGTGTATCAGTGTGTGATGGTGTATCAGTGTGTAATGGTGTGAGTGTGTAATGGTGTATCAGTGTGTAATGGTGTGAGTGTGTAATGGTGTATCAGTGTGTAATGGTGTGAGTGTGTAATGGTGTGTCAGTGTGTAATGGTGTATCAGTGTGTAATGGTGTGAGTGTGTAATGGTGTAAGTGTGTAATGGTGTATCAGTGTGTAATGGTGTGAGTGTGTAATGGTGTATCAGTGTGTAATGGTGTATCAGTGTGTAATGCTGTGTCAGTGTGTAATGATGTGAGTGTGTTATGGTGTGTCATTGTGTATTGCTGTGAGTGTGTAATGGTGTGAGTGTGTAATGGTGTATCAGTGTGTAATGGTGTGAGTGTGTAATGGTTTATCAGTGTGTGATGGTGTATCAGTGTGTAATTGTGTGTCAGTGTGTAATGGTGTGAGTGTGTAATGGTGTATCAGTGTGTAATAGTGTGAGCGTGTAATGCTGTGAGTGTGTGATGGTGTGAGTGTGTAATGGTGTGTCAGTGTGTGATGGGGTGAGTGTGTAATGGTGTGTCATTGTGTAATGGTGTGTTAGTGTGTAATGGTGTGTCAGTGTGTGTCAGTGTGTAATGGTGTGTTAGTGTGTAATGGTGTGTCAGTGTGTAATAGTATCAGTGTGTAATGGTGTGTCAGTGTGTAATGGTGTGAGTGTGTAATGGTGTGTCAGTGTGTAATGGTGTGAGTGTGTAATGGTGTGTCAGTGTGTAATGGTGAGAGTGTGTAATAGTGTGTCAGTGTGTAATGGTGTGTTAGTGTGTAATGGTGTGTCAGTGTGTAAAGGTGTGAGTGTGTAATGGTGTGTTAGAGTGTAATGGTGTGAGTGTATAATGGTGTGTCAGTGTGTACTATAATGGTATGTCAGTGTGTAACGGTGTGAGTGTGTAATGATGTGTTAGTGTGTAATGGTGTGAGTGTGTAATGGTGTGTGAGTGTGTAATGGTGTGAGTGTGTAATGGTGTGTCAGTATGTAATGGTGTGTTATTGTGTAATGGTGTGAGTGTGTAATGTTTTATCAGTGTGTAATGGTGTGAGTGTGTAATGGTGTATCAGTGTGTAATGGTGTGAGTGTGTAATGGTGTATCAGTGTGTAATGGTGTGAGTGTGTAATGGTGTGAGTGTGTAATGGTGTATCAGTGTGTAATGGTGTGAGTGTGTATTGGTGTATCAGTGTGTAATGGTGTATCAGTGTGTAATGGTGTGTCAGTGTGTGATGGTGTGAGTGTGTAATGGTGTATCATTGTGTAATGGTGTGTTAGTGTGTAATGGTGTGTCAGTGTGTAATGGTGTGTTAGTATGTAATTGTGTGTCAGTGTGTAATGGTGTGTGTGTAATGGTGTGTCAGTGTATAATGGTGTGAGTGTGAAATGGTGTGTTAGTGTGTAATGTTGTGAGTGTGTAATGGTGTGTCAGTGTGTAATGATGTGAGTGTGTAATGGTGTGTCAGGGTGTAATGGTGTGTTAGAGTGTAATGGTGTGAGTGTGTAAGGGTGTGTGAGTGTGTAATGGTGTATCAGTGTGTAATGGTGTGAGTGTGTAATGGTGTGAGTGTGTAATGGTGTATCAGTGTGTAATGGTGTAAGTGTGTAATGGTGTGTCAGTGTGTAATGGTGTGTCAGTGTGTAATGTTGTATCAGTGTGTGATGGTGTATCAGTGTGTAATGGTGTGTCAGTGTGTAATGGTGTGAGTGTGTAATGGTGTATCAGTGTGTAATGGTGTGAGTGCGTAATGGTGTGTCAGTGTGTAATGGTGTGAGTGTGTAATGGTGTGTCAGTGTGTAATGGTGTATCAGGGTGTAATGGTGTGTCAGTATGTAATGGTGTGTTAGTGTGTAATGGTGTGAGTGTGTAATGGTGTGTCAGTGTGTAATGGTGTGAGTGTGTAATGGTGTATCAGTGTGTAATGGAGTGTCATTGGGCAATGGTGTATCAGTGTGTAATGGTGTGTCAGTGTGTAATGGTGTGTCAGTGTGTAATGGTGTGAGTGTGTAATTGTGTGTCAGTGTGTTATGGTGTGTCAGTGTGTAATGGTGTGAGTGTGTAATGGTGTATCAGTGTGTAATGGTGTGTGAGTGTGAGTGTGTAATGGTGTATCAGTGTGTAATGGTGTGTCAGTGTGTAATGGTGTGAGTGTGTAATGGTGTGTCAGTGTGTAATGGTGTGTCAGTGTGTACTATAAAGGTGTGTCAGGGTGTAATGGTATGAGTGTGTAATGGTGTGTCAATGTGTAATGGTGTGAGTCTGTAATGGTGCGTCAGTGTGTAAGGGGTGTGAGTGTGTAATGGTGTGTCAGTGTGTAATGGTGTGTCAGTGTGTAATGGTGTGAGTGTGTAATGGTGTGTCAGTGTGTACTATAATGGTGTGTCAGTGTGTAATGGTGTGAGTGTGTAATGGTGTGTCAATGTGTAATGGTGTGTCAGTGTGTAATGGTGTGAGTGTATAATGGTGTGTCAGTGTGTAATGGTGTGTTAGTGTGTAAAGGTGTGAGTGTGTAATGGTGTGTCAGTGTGTACTATAATGGTGTGTCAGTGTGTAATGGTGTGAGTGTGTAATGGTGTATCAGTGTGTAATGGTGTGAGTGTGTAATGGTGTGTCAGTGTGTAATTGTGTGTTAGAGTGTAATGGTGTGAGTGTGTAATGGTGTGTCAATGTGTAGTGGTGTGAATGTGTAATGGTGTGTCAGTGTGTAATGGTGTGTCAGTGTGTAATGGTGTGTCAGTGTGTAATGGTTTGAGTGTGTAATGGTGTGTCAGTGTGTAATGGTATCTCAGTGTGTAATGGTGTGAGTGTGTAATGGTGTGTCAGTGTGTAATGGTGTGTTAGTGTGTAATGGTATGAGTGTGTAATGGTGTGTCAGTGTGTAATGGTGTGAGTGTGTAATGGTGTATCAGTGTGTAATGGTGTATCAGTGTGTAATGGTGTGTCAGTGTGTAATGGTGTAACTGTGTAATGGTATGTCAGTGTGTAATGGTGTATCAGTGTGTAATGGTGTGTCAGTGTGTAATGGTGTGAGTGTGTAATGGTGTGTCAGTATGTAATGGTGTATCATTGTGTAATGGTGTGTCAGTGTGTAATGGTGTGTCAGTGTGTAATGGTGTGAGTGTGTCATGGTGTATCAGTTTGTAATGGTGTGAGTGTGTAATGGTGTGTCAGTGTGTTATGGTGTGTCAGTGTGTAATGGTGTGAGTGTGTAATGGTGTATCAGTGTGTAATGGAGTGAGTGTGTAATTGTGTGAGTGTGTAATGGTGTATCAGTGTGTAATGGTGTGTCTGTGTGTAATGGTGTGAGTGTGTAATGTTGTATCAGTGTATAATGGTGTGAGTGTGTAATGGTGTATCAGTGTGTAATGGTGTATCAGTGTGTAATGGTGTGTCAGTGTGTAATGGTGTGAGTGTGTAATATTGTATCAGTGTGTAATAGTGTGAGTGTGTAATAGTGTATCAGTGTGTAATGGTGTGAGTGTGTAATGGTGTGTCAGTGTGTAATGGTGTGAGTGTGTAATGGTGTATTAGTGTGTAATGGTGTGTCAGTGTGTAATTCTGTATCAGTGTGTAATGGTATGTCAGTGTGTAATGGTGTATCAGTGTGTAATGGTGCGTCAGTGTATAATGGTGTGAGTGTGTAATGGTGTGTCAGTGCGTAATGGTGTATCAGTGTGTAAAGTTGTGTCAGTGTGTAATGGTGTGAGTGTGTAATGGTGTGTCAGTGTGTAATGGTGTATCAGTGTGTAATGGTGTGTCAGTGTGTAATGGTGTGAGTGTGTAATATTGTATCAGTGTGTAATAGTGTGAGTGTGTAATAGTGTATCAGTGTGTAATGGTGTGAGTGTGTAATGGTGTGTCAGTGTGTAATGGTGTGAGTGTGTAATGGTGTATTAGTGTGTAATGGTGTGTCAGTGTGTAATTCTGTATCAGTGTGTAATGGTATGTCAGTGTGTAATGGTGTATCAGTGTGTAATGGTGTGTCAGTGTATAATGGTGTGAGTGTGTAATGGTGTGTCAGTGCGTAATGGTGTATCAGTGTGTAAAGTTGTGTCAGTGTGTAATGGTGTGAGTGTGTAATGGTGTGTCAGTATGTAATGGTGTATCAGTGTGTAATGGTGTGTCAGTATGTAATGGTGTGAGTGTGTAATATTGTATCAGTGTGTAATAGTGTGAGTGTGTAATAGTGTATCAGTGTGTAATGGTGTGAGTGTGTAATGGTGTGTCAGTGTGTAATGGTGTGAGTGTGTAATGGTGTATTAGTGTGTAATTGTGTGTCAGTGTGTAATTCTGTATCAGTGTGTAATGGTATGTCAGTGTGTAATGGTGTATCAGTGTGTAATGGTGTGTCAGTGTATAATGGTGTGAGTGTGTAATGGTGTGTCAGTGCGTAATGGTGTATCAGTGTGTAAAGTTGTGTCAGTGTGTAATGGTGTGAGTGTGTAATGGTGTGTCAGTGTGTAATGGTGTGTCAGAGTGTAATGGTGTGAGTGTGTAATGGTGTGTCAGTGTGTAATGGTGTGTCAGTGTGTACTATAATGGTGTGTCAGTGTGTAATGGCGTGAGTGTGTAATGTTGTGTCAGTGTGTAATGGTGTGAGTGTATAACGGTGTGTCAGTGTGTAATGGTGTGAGTGTGTAATGGTGTGTCAGTGTGTAATGGTGTGTCAGTATGTAATGGTGTGAGTGTGTAATGGTGTGAGTGTGTAATGGTGTATCAGTGTGTAATGGTGTGAGTGTGTAATGGTGTGAGTGTATAATGGTGTATCAGTGTGTAATGGTGTGAGTGTGTAATGGTGTGTCAGTGTGTAATGGTGTATCAGTGTGTAATGGTGTGAGTATGTAATGGTGTGTCAGTGTGTAGTGGTGTATCAGTGTGCAATGGTGTGTCAGTGTGTAATTCTGTGTCAGTGTGTAATGGTGTAAGTGTGTAATGGTGTGTCAGTCTGTAGTGGTGTGTTAGTGTGTAACGGTGTGTCAGTGTGTAATGGTGGGAGTGTGTAATGGTGTGTCAGTGTGTAATGGTGTGAGTGTGTAAGGGTGTGTGAGTGTGTAATGGTGTATGAGTGTGTAATGGTGTGAGTGTGTAATGGTGTATCAGTGTGTAATGGTGTGAGTGTGTAATGGTGTGTCAGTGTGTAATGGTGTGTCAGTGTGTAATGGTGTCAGTGTGTAATGGTGTGAGTATGTAATGGTGTATCAGTGTATGTTGGTGTATCAGTGTGCAATGGTGTGTCAGTGTGTAATGGTGTGAGTGTGTAATGGTGTATCAGTGTGTAATGGTGTGAGTGTGTAGTGGTGTATCAGTGTGTAATGGTGTGAGCGTGTAATGGTGTGAGTGTGTAATGGTGTATCAGTGTGTAAAGGTGTGAGTGTGTAATGGTGTATCAGTGTGTAATGGTGTGTCAGTGTGTGATGGTGTGAGTGTGTAATGGTGTGTCATTGTGTAATGGTGTGTTAGTGTGTAATGGTGTGTCAGTGTGTAATGGTGTGAGTGTGTAATGGTGTGTCAGTGTGTAATGGTGTTAGTGTGTAATGGTGTGTCAGTGTGTAATGGTGTGAGTGTGTAATCGTGTGTCAGTGTGTAATGGTGTGTTAGTGTGTAATGGTGTGTCAGTGTATAATGGTGTGAGTGTGTAAGGGTGTGTGAGTGTGTAAAGGTGTATCAGCGTGTAATGGTGTGAGTGTGTAATGGTGTGAGTGTGTAATGGTGTATCAGTGTGTAATGGTGTGACTGTGTAATGGTGTGTCAGTGTGTAATGGTGTGTCAGTGTGTAATAGTGTCAGTGTGTAATGGTGTGAGTGTGTAATGGTGTATCAGTGTGTGATGGTGTATCAGTGTGTAATGGTGTGAGTGTGTAATGGTGTATCAGTGTGTAATGGTGTGAGTGTGTAATGGTGTATCAGTGTGTAATGGTGTGAGTGTGTAATGGTGTATCAGTGTGTAATGGTGTGAGTGTGTAATGGTGTAAGTGTGTAATGGTGTATCAGTGTGTAATGGTGTGAGTGTGTAATGGTGTATCAGTGTGTAATGGTGTATCAGTGTGTAATGTTGTGTCAGTGTGTAATGATGTGAGTGTGTAATGGTGTGTCATTGTGTATTGCTGTGAGTGTGTAATGGTGTGAGTGTGTAATGGTGTATCAGTGTGTAATGGTGTGAGTGTGTAATGGTTTATCAGTGTGTGATGGTGTATCAGTGTGTAATTGTGTGTCAGTGTGTAATGGTGTGAGTGTGTAATGGTGTATCAGTGTGTAATAGTGTGAGCGTGTAATGCTGTGAGTGTGTGATGGTGTGAGTGTGTAATGGTGTATCAGTGTGTAATGGTGTATCAGTGTGTAATGGTGTGTCAGTGTGTAATGGTGTGAGTGTGTAATGTTGTATCAGTGTGTAATGGTGTGAGTGTGTAATGGTGTATCAGTGTGTAATGGTGTATCAGTGTGTAATGGTGTGTCAGTGTGTAATGGTGTGAGTGTGTAATATTGTATCAGTGTGTAATAGTGTGAGTGTGTAATAGTGTATCAGTGTGTAATGGTGTGAGTGTGTAATGGTGTGTCAGTGTGTAATGGTGTGAGTGTGTAATGGTGTATTAGTGTGTAATGGTGTGTCAGTGTGTAATTCTGTATCAGTGTGTAATGGTATGTCAGTGTGTAATGGTGTATCAGTGTGTAATGGTGTGTCAGTGTGTAATAGTGTCAGTGTGTAATGGTGTGAGTGTGTAATGGTGTATCAGTGTGTAATGGTGTGAGTGTGTAATGGTGTGTCAGTGTGTAATGGTGTGTCAATGTGTAATGGTGTCAGTGTGTAATGGTGTGAGTATGTAATGGTGTATCAGTGTGTGTTGGTGTATCAGTGTGCAATGGTGTGTCAGTGTGTAATGGTGTGAGTGTGTAATGCTGTGAGTGTGTAGTGGTGTATCAGTGTGTAATGGTGTGAGCGTGTAATGGTGTGAATGTGTAATGGTGTATCAGTGTGTAATGGTGTATCAGTGTGTAATGGTGTATCAGTGTGTAATGGTGTGTCAGTGTGTGATGGTGTGAGTGTGTAATGGTGTGTCATTGTGTAATGGTGTGTTAGTGTGTAATGGTGTGTCAGTGTGTAATGGTGTGAGTCTGTAATGGTGTGTCAGTGTGTAATGGTGTTAGTGTGTAATGGTGTGTCAGTGTGTAATGGTGTGAGTGTGTAATCGTGTGTCAGTGTGTAATGGTGTGTTAGTGTGTAATGGTGTGTCAGTGTATAATGGTGTGAGTGTGTAAGGGTGTGTGAGTGTGTAATGGTGTATCAGCGTGTAATGGTGTGAGTGTGTAATGGTGTGAGTGTGTAATGGTGTATCAGTGTGTAATGGTGTGACTGTGTAATGGTGTGTCAGTGTGTAATGGTGTGTCAGTGTGTAATAGTGTCAGTGTGTAATGGTGTGAGTGTGTAATGGTGTATCAGTGTGTGATGGTGTATCAGTGTGTAATGGTGTGAGTGTGTAATGGTGTATCAGTGTGTAATGGTGTGAGTGTGTAATGGTGTATCAGTGTGTAATGGTGTGAGTGTGTAATGGTGTGTCAGTGTGTAATGGTGTATCAGTGTGTAATGGTGTGAGTGTGTAATGGTGTAAGTGTGTAATGGTGTATCAGTGTGTAATGGTGTGAGTGTGTAATGGTGTATCAGTGTGTAATGGTGTATCAGTGTGTAATGCTGTGTCAGTGTGTAATGATGTGAGTGTGTTATGGTGTGTCATTGTGTATTGCTGTGAGTGTGTAATGGTGTGAGTGTGTAATGGTGTATCAGTGTGTAATGGTGTGAGTGTGTAATGGTTTATCAGTGTGTGATGGTGTATCAGTGTGTAATTGTGTGTCAGTGTGTAATGGTGTGAGTGTGTAATGGTGTATCAGTGTGTAATAGTGTGAGCGTGTAATGCTGTGAGTGTGTGATGGTGTGAGTGTGTAATGGTGTGTCAGTGTGTGATGGGGTGAGTGTGTAATGGTGTGTCATTGTGTAATGGTGTGTTAGTGTGTAATGGTGTGTCAGTGTGTGTCAGTGTGTAATGGTGTGTTAGTGTGTAATGGTGTGTCAGTGTGTAATAGTATCAGTGTGTAATGGTGTGTCAGTGTGTAATGGTGTGAGTGTGTAATGGTGTGTCAGTGTGTAATGGTGTGAGTGTGTAATGGTGTGTCAGTGTGTAATGGTGAGAGTGTGTAATAGTGTGTCAGTGTGTAATGGTGTGTTAGTGTGTAATGGTGTGTCAGTGTGTAAAGGTGTGAGTGTGTAATGGTGTGTTAGAGTGTAATGGTGTGAGTGTGTAATGGTGTGTCAGTGTGTACTATAATGGTATGTCAGTGTGTAACGGTGTGAGTGTGTAATGCTGTGTTAGTGTGTAATGGTGTGAGTGTGTAATGGTGTGTGAGTGTGTAATGGTGTGAGTGTGTAATGGTGTGTCAGTATGTAATGGTGTGTTATTGTGTAATGGTGTGAGTGTGTAATGTTTTATCAGTGTGTAATGGTGTGAGTGTGTAATGGTGTATCAGTGTGTAATGGTGTGAGTGTGTAATGGTGTATCAGTGTGTAATGGTGTGAGTGTGTAATGGTGTGAGTGTGTAATGGTGTATCAGTGTGTAATGGTGTGAGTGTGTATTGGTGTATCAGTGTGTAATGGTGTATCAGTGTGTAATGGTGTGTCAGTGTGTGATGGTGTGAGTGTGTAATGGTGTGTCATTGTGTAATGGTGTGTTAGTGTGTAATGGTGTGTCAGTGTGTAATGGTGTGTTAGTATGTAATGGTGTGTCAGTGTGTAATGGTGTGTGTGTAATGGTGTGTCAGTGTATAATGGTGTGAGTGTGTAATGGTGTGTCAGTGTGTAATGTTGTGAGTGTGTAATGGTGTGTCAGTGTGTAATGATGTGAGTGTGTAATGGTGTGTCAGGGTGTAATGGTGTGTTAGAGTGTAATGGTGTGAGTGTGTAAGGGTGTGTGAGTGTGTAATGGTGTATCAGTGTGTAATGGTGTGAGTGTGTAATGGTGTGAGTGTGTAATGGTGTATCAGTGTGTAATGGTGTAAGTGTGTAATGGTGTGTCAGTGTGTAATGGTGTGACTGTGTAATGGTGTGTCAGTGTGTAATGGTGTGTCAGTGTGTAATGGTGTCAGTGTGTAATGGTGTGAGTGTGTAATGGTGTATCAGTGTGTGATGGTGTGAGTGTGTAATGGTGTGAGTGTGTAATGGTGTATCAGTGTGTAATGGTATGAGTGTGTAATGGTGTATCAGTGTGTAATGGTGTGAGTGTGTAATGGTGTGTCAGTGTGTAATGGTGTATCAGTGTGTAATGGTGTGAGTGTGTAATGGTGTAAGAGTGTAATGGTGTATCAGTGTGTAATGGTGTGAGTGTGTAATGGTGTATCAGTGTGTAATGCTGTGTCAGTGTGCAATGGTGTGAGTGTGTAATGGTGTGTCATTGTGTAATGCTGTGAGTGTGTAATGGTGTGAGTGTGTAATGGTGTATCAGTGTGTAATGGTGTGAGTGTGTAATGGTGTGTCATTGTGTAATGCTGTGAGTGTGTAATGGTGTGAGTGTGTAATGGTGTATCAGTGTGTAATGGTGTGAGTGTGTAATGGTGTGAGTGTGTATTGGTGTATCAGTGGGTAGTGGTGTGACTGTGTAATGGTGTGTCAGTGTGTAATGGTGTGTCAGTGTGCAATGGTGTCAGTGTGTAATGGTGTGAGTGTGTAATGGTTTATCAGTGTGTGATGGTGTATCAGTGTGTAATGGTGTGAGTGTGTAATGGTGTGTGTGTGTAATGGTGTATCAGTGTGTAATGGTGTGAGTGTGTAATGGTGTATCAGTGTGTAATGGTGTGAGTGTGTAATGGTGTGTCAGTGTGTAATGGTGTATCAGTGTGTAATGGTGTGAGTGTGTAATGGTGTAAGTGTGTAATGGTGTATCAGTGTGTAATGGTGTGAGTGTGTAATGGTGTATCAGTGTGTAATGCTGTGTCAGTGTGTAATGGTGTGAGTGTGTAATGGTGTGTCATTGTGTAATACTGTGAGTGTGTAATGGTGTGAGTGTGCAATGGTGTATCAGTGTGTAATGGTGTGAGTGTGTAATGGTGTGTCATTGTGTAATGCTGTGAGTGTGTAATCGTGTGAGTGTGTAATGGTGTATCAGTGTGTAATGGTGTGAGTGTGTAATGGTGTGTCAGTGTCTAATGGTGTGAGTGTGTAATGGTGTATCAGTGTGTAATGGTGTGAGCGTGTAATGGTGTGAGTGTGTGATGGTGTGAGTGTGTAATGGTGTGTCAGTGTGTGATGGTGTGAGTGTGTAATGGTGTGTCATTGTGTAATGGCGTGTTAGTGTGTAATGGTGTGTCAGTGTGTGTCAGTGTGTAATGGTGTGTTAGTGTGTAATGGTGTGAGTGTGTAATGGTGTGTCAGTGTGTAATGGTGTGAGTGTGTAATGGTGTGTCAGTGTGTAATGGTGTGAGTGTGTAATGGTGTGTCAGTGTGTAATGGTGTGAGTGTGTAATAGTGTGTAATGGTGTGTTAGTGTGTAATGGTGTGTCAGTGTGTAATGTTGTGAGTGTGTAATGGTGTGTCAGTGTGTAATGGTATGTTAGAGTGTAATGGTGTGAGTGTGTAATGGTGTGTCAGTGTGTACTATAATGGTATGGTAGTGTGTAATGGTGTGAGTGTGTAATGGTGTGTTAGTGTGTAATGGTGTGAGTGTGTAATGGTGTGTCAGTGTGTAATGGTGTGTCAGTATGTAATGGTGTGTTATTGTGTAATGGTGTGAGTGTGTAATGTTGTATCAGTGTGTAATGGTGTGAGTGTGTAATGGTGTATCAGTGTGTAATGGTGTGAGTGTGTAATGGTGTTTCAGTGTGTAATGGTGTGAGCGTGTAATGGTGTGAGTGTGTAACGGTGTATCAGTGTGTAATGGTGTGAGTGTGTAATGGTGTATCAGTGTGTAATGGTGTTTCAGTGTGTGATGGTGGGAGTGTGTAATGGTGTGTCATTGTGTAATGGTGTGTTAGTGTGTAATGGTGTGTCAGTGTGTAATGGTGTGTTAGTGTGTAATGGTGTGTCAGTGTGTAATGGTGTGAGTGTGTAATGGTGTGTCAGTGTGTAATGGTGTGTGTGTAATGATGTGTCAGTGTGTAATGGTGTGAGTGTGTAATGGTGTGTCAGTGTGTAATGGTGTGTTAGTGTTTAATGGTGTGTCAGTGTGTAATGGTGTGAGTGTGTAAGGGTGTGTGAGTGTGTAATGGTGTATCAGTGTGTAATGGTGTGAGTGTGTAATGGTGTGAGTGTGTAATGGTGTATCAGTGTGTAATGGTGTGAGTGTGTAATGGTGTGTCAGTGTGTAATGGTGTGAGTGTGTAATGGTGTATCAGTGTGTGATGGTGTATCAGTGTGTAATGGTGTGTCAGTGTGTAATGGTGTGAGTGTGTAATGGTGTTTCAGTGTGTAATGGTGTGAGCGTGTAATGGTGTGAGTGTGTAATGGTGTATCAGTGTGTAATGGTGTGAGTGTGTAATGGTGTGTCAGTGTGTAATGGTGTGTCAGTGTGTAATGGTGTGAGTGTGTAATGGTGTGTCAGTGTGTAATGGTGTGAGTGTGTAATGGTGTAAGTGTGTAATGGTGTATCAGTGTGTAATGGTGTGAGTGTGTAATGGTGTATCAGTGTGTAATGGTGTATCAGTGTGTAATGTTGTGTCAGTGTGTAATGGTGTGAGTGTGTAATGGTGTGTCATTCTGTAATGGTGTGAGTGTGTAATGGTGTGTGTAATGGTGTATCAGTGTGTAATGGTGTGAGTGTGTAATGGTGTGTCAGTGTGTAATGGTGTATCAGTGTGTAATGGTGTGAGTGTGTAATGGTGTGAGTGTGTAATGGTGTGTCAGTGTGTAATGGTGTGTTAGTGTGTAATGGTGTGTTAGTGTGGCAGTGCTTCGCATTCCAGAGCCTGGTAAATCTGACAGCATCGCGTCCCCTATAGACACCTTTGGGGGTTGTGGTTGCTATGGGAGATGGAGAGATCACAGCAGATGTATCCGGGGGTTCTAAATATTTCTGGTTATCCTCTGAAAACTGGTGTTTTCGGGGAATATGCCACAAATAGTAATGATAATTGGGGCCCTAAATATTGGTTCACCCCTCTAAATGGCTTCCTCCCCTGTATGCAGGTGGAGCAGCAGTCACACTTAGGATGTATGACGGAGGCACCGCAGCAGCTGCTATCTCTGATCTCCGTTACCTGCTGCGATCCCTCCATCCCCGCAGGTTTCTATGGGGATGCGATGCTGCCAGATTTGCCAACATCCGAAATGCCATGCATTCCCGACACTGGCCCCTGCAGCTTACTCCATGTGAAGATGGGCTACACCGCGCATAATTAGCCGGCAGAGGGTTCCTCCAGTACCCTTCTTGGCTATGGCGGCCGTGCATGTGCAGTCCATGGCAGGGCGCATCGCAGGAACGCTTTCGGAGCCCCTGCCCCTGTATGTGCCAGAGGATACATCCGGGCGCTATGATCGCATCTTGCAATTGCAATCATTAATAAATGGGGGTCTTAAAGTGAAATACTTTTCACAGAAAGCTATAAATCAGCGCTACTTAATGGGTCAGCCCAATGGCGGAACTACCGTTTCATCAGCTACTGGGCCCAGAGACGAGCAAGGACCGATGGCTGATGCCCACCATGCAGCAGTGGTAGTTCCACCACTATCCGCACCCTGTACTATATCTGCGCAAGCGCGGTGCAGCAGAAACAGAGCTCCCCTACATTGCAGAGAAAAACTTTAACACTTCTATGTGGCCCAGTGATGTAGTGTGAGCCCCCTGTGTGCAGAGGATGGGTGAACTCAGACCCGCTCGCTAGATGCGTTCGCTCGCTCGATGCCAATTTGGGAAAGCAGGCGATCGCACTGCAAGGCATTAGCACGCCCACAATGTCTTGTCCTGCGATCGCTCTGTGTATGCAGATGCCCACCAGCCTGTCTTAAGACGCCCACTTGCACACGTCATCTCCAGAAAGTATATGCAACCATCGGTATCATCGGATGCGATCGCAGCGCTTGTGGCTGACCATACCCTACCGCAAGCACTGCAAGCACTTCAAACCAGCCAGGTGACGTGTACTATGACGCTGCCTCTTAATTATGCACGCCTCGGAAACGGCGTTGAGTCGCCCAGGCATGCCTACGTTCGCACCTCCACTCCCCCGTTTTTAATGGCTAGCCCCTGTCACCATCCACAAACGGCCTCTCCTGTCACTCACTCTGCTGGGCAGCCTATGCCCAGCGAGCGAACGCTTCCCGATCTCTCACAGTGGTTGGCGCACTGCGATGCGTACGCATGCGCACATTGCAAACCATCGGCAGCTACGAGCGAACGCATCTTAGCGAGCGGGTCTGAATCAGGTCCTCAGTTTGATACATTGGACACATATTAGTAAGAAATACCACTTAAAATAATAATAAAATAATCTTTTAGCAACAAGTGTTACTGAGTGCAAGACCGGTGCTCCGTTCTCCTTCCTACACAGCAGATACAAACCCTGAGCCACTAGCAGCACATCACTACAATATACACCGGGCTCTAAGGTAGCGAAGGGTTAAACCCGGCACAGTTAATCTTTCTTTATAACCTCCCAGTTAATCCCTTTTGTGGCCCATCAGTGCCGCCCCTGCCTGTCACTACCTTATGTCATCTCCTAATACAAACCGTGGTTGGGCCTGTCTGCGTCTGACAGTGGACAATGCAGGACATCACCACAATCTGTTGTGGAACAATGTGCGTAACCCGACAACTCCTAGGGACAAACAGGCCTGATGGGACAATGGAGACGATGGAGGGTGGGATTCTATATGGGGAGGGGGATGTGCACCTGATGGGTGACCTCCTTTCTGCAAGGGAATATGCTGCTGATTTTTTACTCTTCGCAATCAACATTCCCCCCAGCTAATGCAAACTGGGCCTGATTCTGACCCGCTCGCGAGCGATGAGCACTCGCAAGCGGGTCGATGTTGGGCCAGTGCGCATGCGCACGACGGAGGCAGCTCCGTCGTGCACATGCGCGAGACCCGGATAGCGACGGGCAAGCCGTCGCTATGGGTCTCGCTACAAAGGGGGCGTGCTGTCGATGGTGAGTGACAGCACGCCCCCTTTGGTGGGCGTGCCGGGGGCGTGGCTAGCCAGACGGAGGCGTTCCCATGGGAACGCCTACCGTCTGGGGCCGGCCCCACTGACATCACAAGTGATGTCAGTGGGAGTGCTTTCGGCTCTCATAGAGCCGAAAGCACTCCAGGGCTTGCGGCAGACGAGACCCTACCACAAGGGTCTCGTCGCAAGCCCGATGGTCGCGATGGTCTTGACCATCGCAACCATCTTTTTGGCCGCTCGCTATAGCTGTGGGTGGTCACCCACAGCTCTGCGAGTGGCCAGGAGTCCGCTCTAAAATTCAGAGGGACGGCCCTGATTCAGAGCGAGCGCTCTGTCAGAGCGTCCGGCTCTGAATCAGGGCCACTGTCCCTACTTTAAAGTGACATTCCCAGGCTTTAAAGCTATGACTCTGGAATGTCCCTCTCTTTGAGCATTGGCCACCTACGTAATAAAATTCCTTTTTTTCCTGCCTATTTTTGATACCAATATTATTCTTTTTTATTTGTTGACATTTGTATAGTGCACACATATACAGCATTTGTATAGCACACACATATACAGCAGCTCTTTACAGAGAATACATCGGTCATTCCCAACAGTCCCTGCCTCATTGGAGCTTTCAGTCTGTCAATCATCTGCCAGTCCTATCCCTCCGCAGCTTGTGCATGCGCTGGCCGGTGACTGCATATCCAGCCCAGGGGGAGATGTATCAAGCTTTGGAGAGATAAAATGGAGTAGATGCCCAATGCAACCAATCAGCATTTAACTGTCATTTCAACGACTGCGCTAGGTAAATGGCAGTTACAGGTTGATTGGCTGCTTTTGGCAACTTCTCCACTTCATTACCCTCCAAGACTCGCTACATCTCCCCCACATTTACATCAGGTTTAAGTGCTAGTCTCGTGGTTATGGCTGAGCTTTCATGTGGTGAGTGATCTATATGGAGCCTTTTAATGAACGTTCCCAGAGCTACTTAGAGAACACAAATATAGAACCAGCCCCGACGGGGACCTTCATCCCAGTCCATACATTAATGTACATTGCTGGGAAAAGATTACTTATGACACTTCCAGGTCCTGTACACCCTTATAACATAATACAGATGTGATCTCGTGTACCTACCGTCTTTACGCCATACAGCAGGAGTTTGCTTGGTTTTTGCATCTTACTCACATTGTAGCCACAGACAAAGCCGCACACAGGACCTCATTCAGAGCTGCTCGCAAAAAGCGAGCGCTCGCTCTGAATGAGGGCGGCCGCTTTTTTTTTTTAAAAGCCGGCCTCCTGGCCGCTTGTTAAGCTGTGGGCGACCACCCACAGATTTTGCGAGCGGCCAGGTGATGGTCGCAATGGTCGCCACCATCGGGCTTGCGACGAGACCCTTGTGGAAGGGTCTCGTCCTCCGCAAGCCCCAGTGAGCTTCCGGCTCTATTAGAGCCGGAAGCTCACTACTGACATCACTGGTGATGTCAGTAGGGCCGCCCACAAATGGCAGGCGTTCCTTCAGGAACATCTCCGTTTGTCCAGCCACCCCCCTACCCCGCCTACAAAAAGGGGCGAGCTGTCGATCAACATCGACAGCCGCCCCGTTTGTAGCGAGCCCCGGAGCGAGTGAATTTCTCACTTGCTACAGGGCTTGCCCACGCCGCACAACCATCGACCCACTTGCGAGCGCATAGCGCTTGCGAGCGGGCCTGAATCAGGCCCACAGTGTACTAGAGATGCTACATTGCAACTTTTGTATCAAGAAGATTTATTATAACCTATGTACAAAATCACAGATAAAGTATAATGGAACCTGGAGGCAGGAGGAATAGTCGCGGCCGCTCGTATTGGATCCTTTTAGAGATTTGTGACTTAAGCTGGCCACACATCTAAAGATTATCTGTCCAACCAGCCAACTAGTTGATTGGTTGGAATGAAAGTCTGGTAATGTATGGGAGTAACTGATGATCAGGAATTTGCTCCTAAATGCCAGAAAACAGATGAAAATGGCGTCAGACAAGTTTGTTAAATGTTTGAACTAAAGAATTTGTTCAAACAACAGTTTTGGTCCATTTTCCAGCGTTTGGGAGCAAATTGCTGATTCATTCCTTACCAGATTTTCATTCCAACCAATCAACTAGTTGGCTGGTTGCATGTAGGTTGGTCTAGTGTGTGGCCAACTTTAGTCACACACAGATACACAACTACCACAAGCCCCAGTGGTCAGTGTATGATATCAGTACAGTTTTGTCGCTTCTTGCAGTTTTAGTGGCGCAAACAAGACACAAATTTTGAGACAGAAAAACGCTTGCCGCGGCTACCTGTATGTTGCAGGAACCTTGGCGCACCAAGAGGGGCTATTTCCCACGCTTAGAGCAAGGGTGTATGAGGACACATTATTTATGTATAACAAAAATATTAAAGCCAATACAATTAAAAGATAATGTACTGTACTGTATATAACTGATGATGGCCATTTACAAATATGCTGCAAACCACTCAAAATGCTGAACTCATATCAGCCAATCAGATTTTAGCTTTCACTAGTTCAGGGCAATAGTCATAATGCTTATAGCAATGATTTCATGTGTTTCATTGTTATTATGCATTTGGTTTTATGCTATGTTGATGCAAACTTTTGTTAGACCCGATGCTATTACCTGCTATAACCGCTGCACTGGCATCCTGCACCACTACCCGCAAGTTATATATACATACTTGCCGACAATCAGCTCCAGCCTTCCGGGAGGGAGCTGATTGTCGGCTAACAGTGGGGGGGCGGGGGCGGTCATTGGGGGCGGAGCCGGGGGCGGGTCAGGCAGAAGGTGTTATATTGGGGGTGGAGCCGGGGGGCGGAGCCGCACGATCGCATCATCGTGGCTCCGTCCCTCTTCACAATGCCGTTAGTTTCGGCAGTGTGAAGCAGGGGGCGGGGCCGCGATGACGCGATTCAGCGCGAATTGCGTCACCGGCTCCCCCGCTGCGGGGGTTTCTAAACTTTTCAGGGGGGAGGACAGGAGGGTCGGAGGCTTCCAGGAAGCTTGCCTGCTTTTCCGGGGGGCCGGGAGCGGCACCCGAAAATCGGGAGGCTCCCGGCCAAATTGGGAGGGTAGGCAAGCCTGTATATATATTCATCGGCTGGTGATCTGCATCACACCCTGCTCCGCTCCATTATAACCGGTGTATCAAAGTGAGTATGGCTGTACGTCAGCTATCTTCCAATAAACCATCCCACTGGTTAAGCAGCTGGGCTGTCTGTAGTGATAAGGCGTCTGCTGGTGTGTACATATCTCTGGCAAACCTCCGCCCCTGTACACCTGCATTTACCTTGCTCCAAACTCTAAGGAGTCAGTTAAGGCCCCCATACATCAGATTGCAGAATTGCAACAATCGATTGAAAAAGGGAAAGATTTTTATACACAATCGAAGGACCATTTCATTGATTAGCGGAAAACTGCCGGGGCCCCAGAAAAATAAGGGGGGGGGGAGGGAGAAAGGAGGCGAGAAAGCACATTAATTAGCACACAGGTATAATTTAATAATAAGTAATTTAATACTATTTTTTACATTTATACCTGTAGACAAATGTTACATGTGTGATAATAATACTGGCAGTCGGATGTCCTATCAGTCTCATTATTTATTTGAGACATAAACGAGGCTACAATGAGAAATGTATTATGACGAACGTTGATGTTGCCACTTTCGCCAATACGCTCGTTCCCAGCTCCCACCACAATACCTCCAAAGGTCTCATAAAATATCAGTATAGCTGCGCAAAATGAAAAGGAAATCTCCAGAGTAACAACACAACTTTGAGATCAGTTCATCTCTATACGGAGCTTGTTTAGGGGCCCATTCATCAATAATCACATACTCAGGACGGGATGCACCAAAACTACAAATGCAGCCAAAACTTCAAAAATGACTTTTTCTGAGTTTTGTCCACATTCCCATATGTTGCAATCTCGCTTGGATTTTTGGGCTTCTCTTTGCATTTCCTTCTGAGAGTGATCCAGTGTCCCTTGTGGCGTGCAGGTCATTCTGTGCATGCGCTGTTGAGCTCCCGGGTAATACAACCGGTCCTTCTAATGCAAAGGACAGAGATTATCGGGAGAGCTGTCCTGTGGGATTGTAATTGCATTTCTGGGTACATACCGGCATTATTAACGCCGGTATGTACCCCATCAGTGGTGGGATGTACTGCATCAACTATGAGATGCTTAGTACATCCCGCCCTCAAGGTGACCTGTGTGCACTATTAGCACCCGTGATTGCATTGCAGTATGTGATAATACCGCCTGAATGTATATAATAGGAAGTGCAGGGAAGGGGATCTGAGAGGAGCCCGCCCCCGCCCCTGCCATGCAGGCCCGCCAAGAGCCGAGCCGGGGCCTGGGAAAACAGGGGGTGTGGCCTAATCACAGGAGGCGTGGTCACGCCCCCTTAGGTAAGAAAAAAAAATGTTTTGAAGCGCTGCGCTGTGGCGAGGGGGGTGCAGTGAGCCCCCTCAGCCCGGTGCATAACCAGTGGGGGGCGCAGCATGATTGCTCCCCCCACAGGCATAGGAGACTGCTTCTCAGCAGCCACGAGCAGTCTCCCAGTGCAGCCCAGCACACAGCAGCGTGTGCTGGGCTGCTGTGATGTAAGAGGGGGGGGGAGAGCGGTGCCGGACCTGGCCCCCTCCGGGCCCCTCCAGCAAGCCCGGGCCCGGGTAATTTGGACCCGCTACCCCCCCTCTCGGCGCCCCTGCTGCCATGTGCTCATGGTGATGTGACAGAATCAGCGTCTCTTCACTCCACTATTGGTGCTCTTGCTGTAAATTTCCCCCCTCGTCGCCGGGGTATTTATCAAAGAGTGGAGAGAGATAAAATTATGGGAGCTAAACTACTGACCAATCAGCTTCTACCTTACATTTTAAAAGCTGTGTTTGAAAAATGACAGGAGCTCATTGGTTGGTACTTTGGGGTCTATTTACTAAGCTGTGTTAGAAGATAAAGTGAACCGTGATAAGGTGCCAGCCAATCAGCTCCTAACTGCCATTTTTCAAACACAGCCTGTGACATGGCAGTTAGGAGCTGATTGGCTGGTACCTCATCACCGTTCACTTTATCCCCTAACACAGCTTAGTAAGTAGATCCCTTTATCTCTCACAAATTTCTCCAAATTTAGATAAATACAGAGTCACTTCCACATCCACCCATGTTGTTCCAGCACAGTAACAGGCAGACTATTCACGCCTGCTCAGTGCATCCGTCTGGAGCCATAGGCCTGATTCTCAGTAAATTTGCACCTGGACAAACTATGATATAATACAAAGAGGGCAAATACATTTATTATTTTGCATGTGAGGTACTTACTGGCAGCTTTTGCATGTAGCCCACAAATGCTGGACAGATTTATTTTTATACTGCAATTTCGATGTCTCAGGGTCTGATTCAGCACGGATCGCACGGCTGCGTTCACACGCACCCGCTAGCTGTGAAAATATGCTGATGAATGTAATCGCACGGCAACCGCAGTACTATACCAAGACGCCCATCACTGTATAAAGCCGCCCACGTCCCATGACACGCATCCGCAAGTCAGCGAAAACATTGGTAACATCGAGTAACATTGGAAACATTCGCACAGTTGGGGTTGACCTGACCCTGTCGCACAAACTGCTAAACTTCCTGTCGCCATCTAGACCTCTGCCAGCGTATGCCATCGCAGGGGCTTAATTATGCACGCCCCTGTAACGGCATTTAAATGCCCAGGCATGCCTGCGTTCCGTCAACCACCCCCCCTCTCCACCCTGAAATGGTCATTTCCGGTCAATCACTATGAAATGGGACTGCGTGTTCGCTGCGATCGCTTCCTGATCTCAGCAGCCTGTTCACGCACTGCAATGCGTACGCAGAGCACAAACATCGACCGAATGCGTGCGATCGCAGCTTTGTGAACCAACCTGTGCACCCCCCCTCCCATATCTAAATCTCACGGCACGTTTTATATTTGTCCCACGTGCAGTGCAGCATGGTGTTACCCAGGTGCACCGTTACTTGCTCCCACCTCCGGCACAGGCCCATAGTATCTGTATTGCCTAGCTTCTTGGACATCTGTTTTGCTCCTGGCGTTCCTAGCAGTGGCGTAACTAGGGCAGGGCGATCGGGGCACGTGCCCCGGGTGCTGTGGGACTGGCGGCGCGGGTGTGTGTGTGTGGGCTGTTGGGGGGCGCCGCCGGCCACGGTACCGGCCCGTCCTAGTTACCCAGTGTAGTGCCGACCACAGTGAGGGCATGATTCAGACACGCTCACGAGCGCTGAGCGCCCGCAAGAGGGTCGATGTTGCCCAAGGCGGCTCCGTCGTACGCATGCGCGAGACCCAAATAACGACGGGTCTCGCACCAAAGGGGGATTGCTGTCGATGGTGATTGACAGAACGCCCCCTTTGGTGGGCGTGCCGGTGGCGTGGCTGCCCAAATGGAGGAGTTCACATGGGAACGCCTACCGTCTGGGGCCGGCCCCACTGACATCACTAGTGATGTCAGTGGGAGTGCTTTTGGCTCTGATAGAGCCAAAAGCACCCCAGGGCTTGCGGCAGACGAGACCCTACCACAAGGGTCTTGTCGCAAGCCTGATGGTCGCGATGGTCTTGACCATCGTGACCATCATTTTGGCCACTCGCTATAGCTGTGGGTGGTCACTCTGTCAGAGCGTCCGCCTCTGAATCAGGGCTGAGTGCAGTCCGCTCTACACATTTACACAGGACCCGCGCTAGGCATCCTGTGTTGCAAAGCCGAGCCCCTTCCCTCCCCCTGAGCGCTTGCCCAATAGCGCCAGGAGGAGGTTGGGAGGCGGGCAGGCTCAGGCTGTGCTAACACACACATCAGCGCCGCGCGGCGGTGATGTGTGTGTTAATCAGCAGCCAATGAGAGCCAGATAGACTCTCATTGGCTGCTGCAGCGCCCACTGCAAGAGCCGGCTCTCTTCCGGCTCCTGCAGTGGGTAATGGGAGAGGCGTTATGACGTCTCACCCATAATGCAAAGCGCGCCAGCCCGGGAGGGCTGATGTGCGGACGTCGCGGCGGCGAGAGCAGGAGTGTGGATGCAGGTAAGTTTTATTTTATTTTTTTGCTATGTATTTGGGGGGGCACCTCTACTGGGGACAGTAATCGGGGGGACTACTACTGTGGGCAGTAATTGGGGGCACCACTGGGGGGAACCTCTACTGGGGGCACTAAATGGGGGGACTACTACTGGAGGCACCACTGGGGGGACCTCTACTGGGGGCACTAATCGGGGGGACTACTACTGGGGGCAGTAATTGGGTGCACCACTGGGGGGAACATCTACTGGGGGCACTAATTGGGGGGACTACTACTGGGGGCACCACTGGGGGGAACCTCTACTGGGGGGAACTAATCAGGGAGACTACTACTGGGGCACTCCATCAGGACCACTACTGGGGAGACTACTACTGGGGGCACTATATAAAGGGCACTACATATGGGGACCACAACTGGGGGCACTGCATGGGGGGGGACTGCTACTGGAGGCACTATATAAGGGGCACTGCATAAGGGGGGTCTACTACTGAAGACACTACATAAGGGGCTTACTATTGGGGCCACAAGGGACACTGCACTGGGGGCACTAAATAGGGAGAACCACTACAAGGGGCACTGGATAGTGGGCACCACTACTGGGGGGCTGCATAAAGGGGATTACTACTGGGGGCACTGTATAAGGGGCACAATTGGGGGCCTGCATAAGAGCCACCACTACTGGGGACACTGCATAGGGCGGACTGTATAAGGAGCACTACAGGGGTTAATGTGCATATGGAAAGGAATGTGAAGAGTGATGAGAAAGGGGTATATGTGTCCTGTTGACACTCCCATTTTTTTGACGTACGCACCGAGGACGCGCGTATACGGGGAGGGGGTGAGGGGGCTCCATTTTAAAATTTGCCCTGGGCTCCAAATACCCTAGTTACACCACTGCTTCCTAGTCCTTGGAATACACTTGCCGACTTTTTCACAGCCCTCCTCCAGCAGAGCCCAGGAGGGGGCAGCCATGTTTCATGGGGGAGGATTGGGGAGTAGGGGGCGCATGGTGCCATGATTGTGTTATCATGGCCCTAGCCCCCAGCTGTTCAAAGCCACAATTTGCATTGTATTAAGTCATCCAACCCCAAGGCTGCCCACTTCAATTGGGATGTGCGTGGCATTCATGGGACAGGACAGCTCTGTCAGGAGGCCGAAAGAGCGCCTCCTAAATTCGGAAGTCATCGGTGTCAATGTGGTTTCTCTCGGCTAATTATGTGCCCTTCTGCTCCACGGGTGGTTTCTTGTCCTCCCTGAGCTCGCCTTAGGACACCTGCGTTACAGTTTGAAACTCTGCATTCTGGGAGAGTTGGCAAGTATGCCTTAAGGCGGGTATCCACTTGGCGATTAAAATGAGAAATTGAACGATAACAATATCGTTATTCAATCGCTCATTAATCGTGCACAAATCGGGCATTAAATGACCAGCAATGCGAGCTCCCGCTGGTCGTTTCCGACATCTATCATCGCCTGAACATGCCGGTCAATCTGCCGATAACGACTGATTGACCATATTCAGGGATGAGGGAGGATGCCTGTACTGAACGATATATTGTTCAGTGTAGGCACTACAGGGGATGAGGAATGACTGTACGATTACGATGTCATAATCGTACTGTCGTTCCTCAGTCGCCATGTGGCCATTAGAGTCTTGTTTGTTATTATACAGCTGCTTCATATTCCTCTCCTTGTGCAGTATTCTCCAGTTACCCCTCTACTTCAGCCACTTTATACTTATTACCAGTCACATCTAGGGGGTCATTCAGACCCGGTCGTTAGCGCCGATGCGCTGGGACCGGATCGATGGCTCCCCACAGAGAATGCGCACGACGGCGCCGGCGCCGTCGTGCGCACGTGTGAGACCCGCTACGACCGACAGCGCCGGTCGTAGCGGGTCTCGATCCAAAGGGGGTGAGCTGTCGATGTTGATTGACAGCTCGCCCCGTTTGGAAGGCGGGCCGGGTGGTTGGCAGCCCAAACGGAGGCGTTCCCATGGGAACGCCTAGCATTTGGGGGAGGCCCCACTGACATCACTAGTGATGTCAGTGGAGAGCTTCCGGCTCAGACAGAGCCAGAAGCTCTCCGGGGCTTACGACAAGGGAGACCCTACCCTAGGGTCTCGTCGTAAGCCCCGATGGTCGCGATAGTCTCTGACCATCGCGACCATCATCGGAGCGGTCATTGGACCGAAACAGAGGCGGGCGGTCAGGATGCAAGCGGCCGCCCAGTTTCTGAGCGACCGCTTGCATCCTCCAACCGCCTCTGAATGAGGCCTCTAGTACTCACACTGGGCACCGCAACCTGTTAAGTCCATACCTTGTTGCAGGGGTCCCTGGTGAATACCTGCGCTGCGTTGGACTTTTAACATCCATAGTGAATAGTGTCAAAGGTGGATGATTGGATTCATCACATCTTAGGGCCTGATTCAGCAAGGATCGCAACTGCGATTGCAATAGCGATTACGCACGCAGTCTCACTGCGATAGTATGCTAATCCATTGCGATCGCTATGCCGCCTCTGCACTACATAAGGACGCCCAGCTTACCTTACACACATCCCTAATGTTTAGACAGACTGCAAAACCATCAGTACAATCGAGTACCATCGCAGCCTCAGGCACACTTGCACAAGGTGTGACCTTACTCAGGAATTGCTAACCTCATCGCACGCTATGAGACCTCGGGCTGCATACGGCATCGCAGTGGCTAATTTATGTACGCCCATGCAACCGTGTGAAATGCACTGGCACAGCTGCGTTTCGCCGACCGCCCTTCCGTCACCTCCCACAAACGGTACTTCCTGTCAATCATCCGGTGATGGGTCTGCGTAGTCTCTGCGATCACAGTGGTTGGTTCGTGCAGTGACTATGCAGACCAATAGTACCGTTTGGGGGTGGTGACGGGAGGGTGATTGGCAAAACGCAGGTGTGCCAGTGCGTATGAACGCTGTTGCAGGCGGCATGCATAAATTATCCACTGCGATGCCTTGCGCAGCCTGAGCACTCACTGCGTGTGATGAGATTAGCAATTCCTGAGTAAGGTCAGAGCTTGTGTACGTGTGCACGAGGCTGCGACTGTACTCCATGTTACCGATGGTGTCGCAGTCTCGCTAAGTATTATGGATGTGTGTAAGCTAAATTGGGTGTCCTTATGTTGTGCTGTGACGGTAAAGCGATCGCAATGGATTATTTTAGCATACCATCGCAGTGTGACTGCATACGTAATCGCAGCCACAATCGTAGTTGCGATCCATAATGAAACAGGCTCGGAGTGCGCAAAAGTACAAACAACTCATGTAATTGCACAAATCACTTAAGGTGTCCGTTATCGATTCCAAACTGGAGCACAGTAGTCTTCATCACAGACTGGCACATCGCAGAATATCCCCAGGTGGCACTAACTATTTCATCATTGATTCTGTGCAGAAACCAGGAAAACATGCCCTGTTAAGGGTCTCCGAATACCAGATTTCAGCAACACTGTGCTAATCTACGGATTTCAAACCACGTCCTGCACCTGGCTCAGGTGACATGGAAAGCCCTGTTTATTCCATACAGAGGTGTCAATAAGAAGAGCAGTATAGCCGCCCGGTAGTCTTTATAAACCCCCCTACACACAGCAGCTGCCAGATGTCAAGGTGTCACCTGGGACAAGGATCACACAACATATATCAGTATGGGGGCTGAATCCTCCCAATCCTTCCTTTAGGTGTGCAGCCGATGCAAACAAATCTGTCTCAGGTACCTCCAGCCTGCAGCAAGGACAAACAATGCAAATAATTCCCAATTACTAGCACCTGAAGAAGAGAGGAGGACGCCCCCCACCCCCTCTCCAAACATTGTGGCCTGTGTAAACCCACCTGTCATGTGGAATAAAGCAGCTTGTTAGGACCCCTTGTGAAGCACAGACCGTTTGAAGGCGTCACCCAAACTGAGGGGTCTATTTACTAAGCAGTGTTAGGAGACAGAGTGAAAAGTGATAAGAAAGTGATAAGGTGCCAGCCAATCAGCTCCCAACTGTCATCTCACAGGCTGTGTCTGAAAAATTACAGTTGGGAGCTGATTGGCTGGCACCTTATCACTTTCTTATCACTTTTCACTCTTTCTCCTAACACTGCTTAGTAAATAGAGCCCTGAAACTGTTTGCACTGGGTGACCCTGGACATCAAGGGCCTGTTTCCCGCACGCAGAGTTGCCGATGTTTTAAGTCTGTGCATGCATCTAAGTCGCACTGCGCAAAGGTTATTGTGGTCGGGGAGCGCCCAGCTAAGGGATACTTGCCCAGTCTCCCGGGTAGCCAGGAGCGCTCTTTCCGGACATTCTGCGGGAAGTAGGCAATTACGCCCCAAGAGTACAACTGTAGGGAACAACTGTATCTGTTCTTACGCAAACCGACTACTTCCAACAATAACAGGGAAAATGTCGACTATTGTAGTAACTTTTATCCACACAACAGTTACAACACTAACAAATATATTCTCCTTAAATGTGAGGACCTGATGCAGGATTTAATGCAACTTGAGTGCAGATGGTAGCGCATTGCGTGCGCAGAAAGAAATGCTTATTTATTTTTGAATCTTGCCGTGGGTGCTCCTATGTCCTTATCTGTATGCTGGGTCAGATACCCGTGATCGTCATCCCAGGTGCAAAAGATGCAGTTACATTTCCGTCCAGCTAACATAACCTACAATTGTGGTGACGGGCCAACGCTGGGCTTTGCCTACATCTGAACACATTATGGCCCAGTTACGCCTCTTCAGGTGCAGGTAGAGGTGTGACTGATATGTGTAAGTCTCCGCATCGCCTGTACTTATATGCGCTTCTTTCCGCAGAGTGAATAGACGCAATGTTCCCGATTCAGAGTGCACGCTATTGCCGCAACTGTGTCTTCTGTAGTCAGTGTAAAGGGGGGCATCTCGGAGAGTGCTAAGTACACCCCACAGTGACGTGGGCTTGGGGGGTGCCGCGAGGCTCTGCCCCCTTTCCCACAGGCTCCACCTCCTTTTTGGACGCTAATATAACTAACCATCCCGGTGATTATACTATCGAATTGTTGCGATGAGAAGGCTAGTTTCCATCGCATAGCATGATTTGATGTTGATATCGGAAGCCCGGCAACCATTCGATGCCAGGCTTCCGATGTCCATCCCTAAAACCCTCTAAACAGGATAAATCAGATTCCAGTTATCAATGATAGAGTATATGAGATAAATGATAGCTAGCATCTGATTGGTTGTTATGGAGCATCCTCCCCATTTGTCCTCTATCAGAGGCTTGATAAATCTCCACCTATACAGCCTGTCTCTCCTATGGGCTAGATGTTACAGTCAATATGTAAAACTTATATATAATTAATAACCTGTATATAGTATATACTTCCTATGCGGGTGACAGCTTCAGTTGGCATTTATTAAGGTAGCTCTCAGTTTACTGGTTACCGCTCTGTGATATTAAAATAAAAACTTAATAAGAGCCATCACTCAGATTTATTGGCTCACCAAACCCTTGAACTATCCCTTAGAACTTGGTTATCTCCAGCCCAGTGTGAGAGGCCCCGGAATTCCCTTTGTCTGTGTGCTCCTGGCGCATTCAGACTTATCAGGTTTTTAGCACCTGTTCCCCTGTCTCTAGCCATGAGCCAATCATAATCCTTCCTGCCTCCATCACCTGCTGTCACCTCGGCCGTTCCTGACGACTGTGCTTACCATCTGTCCACAGGGGTCTCAGGCTCATTCAGACATTTAAAGAGACAATAGGCTGAAAATGGACTTGTTTTACAACCATTGTGTGTATTGAATAACGTCCTCGCACTTCCAGCGATAACGCTTTCAGCATGGGACAATCTCTTGCCGCTGTCTATTAATATTTCATTGATCCCGGCTAAGCCAGCAATATGGCTTCTGCTTATATTAATATCCACAGAAATGTTTTGTCAGAAATGTACAGAAAAATAAAAGTGACATAGAAATTACAGCGGCTCAGGACACAGCACGTCCTGGGCGAAGCGCAAATGGTAACGCAAGAGCTTACACCAACACTTTACTTCCGGGTTCGGACTTGACTTGCTTATTAATATTACGCATGTGCGTCATTAATTGGTTGATTAATAGACTTTTTTAAATTGTCAGTGATTTATCTATTCACCACTGTACGCTCCTTTTTCACGTGTAACCTTTTTCAGTCTGGCACCGCGGCGTAATCAGACTCAGTGGAAACGATATAATTTGCCTATATGCCCATTTCTGAAGAGCATTTTGACGACCGTTATATATAAGCTTATTGTGGCCCCATACATGTTACAGTTTGTCTCATGGGGCCACATGTAACAGCCCGTGACTTGTGGGAGCCAGCTCCATTCTAGCCAGATAGTAACTAGATTTAAGGCAACCGGGAATCACGGGATATTACATTTGCAACATTTGCTATGAATTTACATATATAATTTCATTTGTGATCTGCTGCTTTCATCGTGGCTCCTCCATGTGATGCCCCAGTGAATCTCCTCCTCTCGGTGATACCCCACTGTTTAGTGTTCCCCTTTGGCACTGTACATGCTGATGTTTGATACAGGGCCGGCTCGAGGGGTAGCCGCGCCCTGTGCAGCATCGGTACACGTCACCCCCCAGTTGTGTGCGCTGAAAATGGGGTGTGGCCTAATTACACAAGGGCTACACCCCTAAATGACATTGTTTGGGGGCGTGCCCGCATGGCACGCCTCCCATGTAACGTCAGGCTGGGGGCGAGCCCAGCACTCCGTCACTAGCTGGGCATCCCCCAGCCCTCTCCCGGCATTGAATGGATGCCACACACATGCGCACAGCATCCATTAAGCTACTCCGGGGTCCAGCACCGCCGCACAGCTGCGGCGCTGGGGGTACCCAACCCCCTGACCAGACCACCCATGGGAGACTTCGGCCCACAGGGGGAACAGCAGGACAGTGCTGTGCCACTGAAATCGGGATGTTGGGAGGGGTGTGCCCTCTATGGGGTGGCCCAGCTGTTCGACCACACAGGTCGAACATGCCTCGAGCCAGCCCTGGTTTGATGGTAGCATAATGCTGTTGTTGGGACAGAAAAGTCCTGAATGCAAACAAACTAACGCTGGGAGGTGGGTACACACTTGTCGATCTACCATTAGTTCGGCCGATGATCGATATGTCGCTAGTGCATTGTCAGATGTGTATACCCGATATGACTGTGAATGACGTAGTTCACAGACAAATCAAGTCGGCGCTGAAGCACAGCCGATGCCACGTGTGCACAAGCGACCTAACAACCACCCGTACACTGGCCGCAGAGACCGCCGACACTGACATCACAACTGGGCAAATTTAAATGATGTCTGGTTAGACATGTCAAGCGGACGATTGGTGTGTATAGCTTACTAAATTGGGCACATGGTTGGCGCGACAGCCGGTTTGACGCCGGGTCGGGTCAGTGTGTATCCAGCTTTGGTCTGCGTTACTTTGACTTGACAAGTTTGATTGTGACATTTTAAAGAGCAGGTCATATTAAGCCACTACCGTACATTATAGGGCTATTAGAAGTAGGGTGGCCGAGAGGAGGGAAGGGGACAAATTCCTGGGGGCCCTGCCAAAGAGGCATAGCCAAATATCAAATATGGTGTGGCCATGTACTTTCAGCAGCACAGTCGGGGGCATAGCCAGCACTTTGTGGACCCCAGTGCTTCTACAGAATCATCTCTCTCCGCATTGTTTATTAATTTGATGGCCCATAGTTGTGGCCTAGTTTATTTCATGCCCCATAGTAGTGCCCTAGTCTACATTATAAGTATAACACACAGTGCATCCAGTTCATATTAGTCTACATTGCATACTTACCTACTTCTTTTTATTTTCCTCCCCAGGAAAAGCCCGGGGAGGAGAAGCAGGTGGGAGGTGATGGGGGCGGAGCTGGAATTTTCAAGTCATCAGGCTCCGCCCCATCACAGGAAATTGATGCAAATACCACATATTTAAATAGGGGCCAAATGACTGCTCGTACATTGTACACTACATTGTAGTGCCCCCAGTTCACAATATGCCTCAATGTAGTGCTGCCAGACAACTATATGACCTCGGTCTGGGGCACCATAAGCCTCTAGGCCCCATAGCAATGACACGCCTGCCCCCACTACAGCTACACCCATGGGTGCGGCATTTGTGGATGTGCCCCAAAAGACCCAATGGGCCAAACCCACCTTCAACATGGCAACGCACCCTCTTCGTACCAGGGCCTGACATTTCGAATGGCAGCCATGATTAGAAATTGCTGTGGAGGCTTGTGACTAGTGACATGGCTAGCGCCAAGGCAGGGTATGCGGGCGCTAAGTGGCCCAGAGGTAAAAGGGCAGGGTTATAGATGGAGCTGTGTGAACGGGGCAAATGCCCAGGGCACAGAGTTGAAGGGGTTCACAGGGAAAGGAATATTTTAGGTTCATTTTGTTAAATCTCGAGTACAAGGCGTTGTCCGCTCTAGTTACGGCTTTGGTGTAGCGGCTCTAAATAGGGTGACTATAAGCGATGACATCAGAACTCGCTGTTTTCACTAACAGTTACAGAAGATTATGCATATTTCCTGTGTATTATGTACACACTAGTAAATAAATGGTCCCGGCATCTGCGGGGTAACCACAGCCGGTCCATCACCTCCCCCTGTCCCCACCACCCCCCTTCCCGTTATACTTAACCCCAGTTCCCGGTTCTCTTCTGTCCCATTGCTTAGGCTTGCGCATGAACGTCGCACCTGTGCATGGTTTTCGCTGTGAATGTTAGGTATGAAGTGCGCATGGTTAGGTCATCAAGCAGATGTGATGGACTAATTTTTTTCTGGCCCTTCTTTTCTGATACTTTATTATTTAATCATCACTTCAGCCCCCCCATCCCGCCCCTGTCTGGGGCATTGCTCGCTGTAAGCACACTGAGGACAGTTTAAGGGATGAGGCAGAAAAATAATGATCCATCAGGGACACATTGTCATTCTAGACATTTAATCTCTGTCACTCGTAAAGGGAGTAATATGGCCGTGCCAGGGTTAGCTGCTTCCCATAGGACTGCCTTCATTCCCCTCCCGGGAAAATATTGTATGCATTAGGTAACATGCAAAGCTTCTGTGACTCCAGCGTGTGACATGTTCCCAGTTCTAATAATCTGGAGAAGAGAGAGAGAAGGGAGTAATACGGGTGACTCCAAGGGGCCCATTTATCATCAACTATTTGAGGCACATTCCCCGATAACACCCATTTTCGGGGGATTAACAACAAAACTAGGAGTTTACTTATTAGGTAATTTTATTAAATACTTTCTGAATCCTGCCAGTTACTATGTATAAAAGCTATAAGAAGATGTGATCAATGTATGTATGTTATCAGGTGATCATTGTATGTATGTTATCTGTCTATCCAGTGCCGAAGATCGGTCTGAGGTGAGAATGACATTATGTCTGTACTGGCCGATGGAATACGCACTCATGTACATACAAAACACAATTTCCCTAATGACACAATAGCCATTGTATTACAAGTCATGTAGATAAGGAAAGTTATTATTATTACTTTTGTTATTATGATTAAATTGTATGTATATGGGGCCTGATTCAGAGCCGATGTTCTGTTTACGCGCATGTGCATGCTTTGTTCTGCATGTGCACGAACTACACAGTGCGATCGCAACCCACTCGCTCTTCCAGCAAAGACAGCCCAGGGTAATGAGTGACAGGGGAGGCCGTTTGTGGGTGGTAACAGGGGGAGGACACTAATAACGGGGGGGTTGGAGATGTGAATGCAGGCGTGCCTGAGTGCTTCAACGCCGTTTTAGAGGCGTGCATAATTAACAGGCAGCGTCATAGTACACGTCACTTGCCTTTTTTTATTACTCTGATTTCCTCGCAATACTTGCGGTAGGGTAAGGCAACCACAATCGCTGCGTTAGCATCCGATGGTGCTCGATGTACCAATGTTTTAATCACTTTCTGGAGATGACGTGGTGCTGGTGGGTGGCTCTGCCTGTGCGATTGGGCGTACGCTCAGACAAAGTGGCCGCTCGCTAAGACATGGTGGGCGTGCTTATGCCTTGGCGAGCGTTCGTTTCCTGTGACGTCACTTTGACCAATTTGCATACGCATCCAGCGAGCAAACGCAGATAGTGAGCGGGCCTGAATCAGGCCCATGCTCCCTACATATTAGACCAGGCTTTACAAATTATAGTTAACCATTCACATCATTTATTAATAAATGGCAGTTATATTTTCCATATAAAATGTAATCCAGTGCACACACCGCCACGTGTGTTGATTTCCCCCGAGATCTCGCATGCGTAAAGCCGCCAGGCAGGTAGTGAGGAGCTGGCGGAGGGATCCGATCGGATCCCTCAGCATCCCCGGAACTCCTTCCCATAGGCAGTAGCGGAACTACGAGAACAAGCGCCATCTGAAGATGGCGCTTGTTCTCGCAGGCAAACTCTGAAAACTTTCAGTTTTTCAGAGTTTGCTGAATATCAGGTGGTCCAATATGCTGAAACTAGCATTTCCACATGATTAACGGGCCATGGTTATCGGATGATGAATAGGCCCCTATAATATTATTATTATTATTAGCTTGATAAGGTGACAAAGGTTTCTGTAGCAGTAGTTACAATATATCTCCCAACGTTCATGCATGTGGCATCAAAACACTGTAGAGAGGCTGGGGGCAGCCCAACAAGCCGGGAAGCGCTGGGCACTCCCACAGCATGAAGAGCAACGAGGAAATGACAGGTGGCCACACCCCCGGCATGACACACAAGGGATACCTGTTGCACAGCCACACCTACTTTATGTGCACGCACCAAGGACGCGTGTGCAATGCCCCGAATACCCCCTTCCGAATGTCCTAATAAAAATGAGCAGGACGTGGAGCATAATGCCGCGATTCGCAGGTCTGTCGTGAGGGGTGGAGCCAAAGTGATGTGGTTCTGCGCGGGGTTGTACTAAGGTTGCCGTGACCATTCCGCCAGTCACCGCAACCTTACTAATTGCATATGTACAAACATATGCGATTAGTATCGCAAAGGACAGCTCTTGCGATAAGAGCTGCCCTTTGTGAAATAGCCGATGCCGGGTGACGCGGTCTCCGTGGGACCCTGCCCCCTCCAAGCCACGGGAGCTTCCTGCTGGTCACATGTGCAGGAAGCCCCAGGCTCCTCCTCCTCCTCCTACTCCTCCCTGCACCCGGAAGAAGAGGAGGAGGAGGCAGATGACCCAGGAGGAGCGCGGGCCGGCGACAGGTGAGTGGGGGCCAGCGCTGGGCGACGTCAGGGCGGCAGCGAACCATCGGGAGTGGGGTGCGGTAAGAAGCCCATATGCTTCTATAGGGTAATGCCAGGTTTTTCTGGCGTTGCCCTCCGTGCCGAAAAAAGGGTGGCCAGGGCTTAGTACATATGGAAATGCGGTAAACTATCCGAAAACGCATTTTTCCTTTAGTACATCCCGCCCTCTATGAGAATTGAATGATTGAACCCATGAGTTGTGGTATTACGCCACCATCACCGCTGAGCTGCAATATAAAAATAGGCAAGTATGGCAGACTCTGGAAAGGGCAGATTTGGAGAATGTAGTGGGCAGAGAGTTAGCAGCGCAGGGGGCATGAAGCTGTCAGAGGAGATGAGTTTCAGGATTGGGAGGCTGGGTGCAGGTGTAATTGGGTATTGGGGGGGGCTCAGGAGGATGGTACCAGCACAGGAGAAATTCAGGAGGCTGGAGTGGGAAGGAGGTGAGGAGGCTGCAGTCACTGGCAGAGCGAATTGGTCAACAGGAAATACGTGTAGAAGTTCAGGTTAGAGATATAGGGGCTCATTTATTTACACCATAATTATAATTTCTTATCAACGCTGTTTGCGATGTGTAATAGTAAAGTGATCACCTGAAAGAGATAACAAAGTACATTTAGAATACAACATTGTTATATATGTTATCATATTATGCAACAAATTTATATATTGTTTTATCAATGTAAAGTAGGGGCAGGTCAGTAACAAAGGCGATGCTACCAGCTACGGTACAGACCAGCCTAAGGACGCTCCGTGCAGCTCCACAGGGTGCAGAGCGTTTGCGCGGAGCGTCCCTTTTGACGCTCTGGGTAACTGTGCAGTAGGCGGCACCACTTGCAGATCCCTAGTTATGGCTCTGGGCGCATGCGTTACACCGTATACACACAAAGGTGCGATGGGGACTTACGGTATGAGAAATGTACTAGTAAAGTGCTGGGCGATCCTGGGCGCTGCCACGGAAAATGGTCTGTCGTATAGTAATGCATACTTGCCGACTATCTGGCTGCTCCTTCCGGGAGGGAGCAGCCAGATCGGCAGAACAGGGGGCGTGGCCGGCAAAAGGGGGTGTGGCCGGGCGGGCTGAAGGTAGTTTCCGGGTGTGACAGGGGCGGGGCCTCGTGATCGCGTAATTTTGGCCCCGCCCCCGCTACACAATGCCGAAATACAGGCATTGTGAAGCAGGGGGCGGGGCCAAAATGACGCGAATCGTGTCAGCGGCCCCCCGCTGAAGGGGGTTTATCAGGTACTGACGGGCGGGAGACGGGATCGGCGGCATGCGGGAGGCTTGCCTGCCTTTCCGGGGGGGCGGGAGCTGCACCCGTTTATCGGGAGGCTCCCGCCCGAATCGGGAGGGTAGGCAACCCTGTAGTAATGTAATGCTGGGTGCACATTATAGCGATATATCTGCAAGTGATGGTCGTTCATACATACTGAACAGCCATCATCTGCTTCTGTCTGTGGGTCCCGGGGGGCGTGTCTCTCCCCGCGGCTGCCGCTGTGTGTGTACGGGCGGGCTGCAGACATATCTGCCCATCGACTGTGCAGCGAAGCCAATGCGATATGTCTGACGTCGTGCACAGACATATCGTCTGTACGCACTGGATGACGGCCAGCAGATATATTGGTTGATCAGTTGATCGGCCAATATATTGGCAAAAGTGTGTACCCAGCTTAAGAGACGAGATGCGGGCACGGCACTAAAGTGTTTGCTTACACAGCTCACAAAGGACGCCATACGCCATGGAAAATCAGCACTTCCTATAGGGCTGGCACAAGTTTCAATGGTGGCGTCTAAAAACTAACTGACTTACTGTAGTGAGGGGAGAGTTACAGCAGGTAGGAGGTGAGGCAGGCTCCCAGTACTCAGGGCCTCATTCAGAGGATGCAAGTGGTCACTCAGAAACTGGGCGGCCGCTTGCATCCTGACTGCCCGCCTCTGTTGCGGTCGTTAGGCTGTGGGTTAACACCCACAGCTCTAACGACCGCTCGGGTGATGGTCGCGATGGTCAGAGACCATCGCGACCATCGGGGCTTACGACAAGACCCTAGGGTAGGGTCTCACTTGTCGTAAGCCCCGGAGAGCTTCTGGCTCTGTCAGAGCCGGAAGCTCTCCACTGACATCACTAGTGATGTCAGTGGGGCCTCCCCCAAACGGCAGGCGTTCCCATGGGAACGCCTCCGTTTGGGCTGCCACCCCCCCGGCCCGCCTTCCAAACGGGGCAAGCTGTCAATCAACATCGACAGCTCGCCCCCTTTGGAAAGAGACCCGCTACGACCAGCGCTGTCGGTCGTAGCGGGTCTCACGCATGCGCACGAGGCAAAACATCGAGGTGGCCGTGCGGTCGTAGACCGTACAGCCACCTCTGAATAAGGTCCTCAGACCCACCTCCATGTGTGCCTCCCCAGACATTCACCTCATCGCACCTCACTGTGCACGGCTGTACACCTGGAGAGGAGCGGATACTAACACAGAGTTGCCGACATTTTGGGAGGAGGCAGCCACGCCTGAGGTTGGCGGGTCTGTGGTGGTGATGGGCGGAGCTCAGCAGTGTTGGGTGGGTCTGGGGGCATGACATTGGAATTGCGTCATTGTAGCACCACCCACCGCTACGCAATGCCGAGATTACCAGCATTGTAGAGCAACGATGTCACGATTCAACATGAATCATCGGCAACTGTGAGATTTGTACATCTTTCCGGGTGGCTGGGAGTGTCACCTGGTTTTCCGGAGCCTCCCGGCCATTCCAGCAGGGTAGTACTAACATTAGCATAAAGCTGTAGACGTGGCTACGGCAGTGGCGGGCAGTGTGCGAATCAGCATTAGGCCCCATATCTGGACTTGCGTTATATTTGGTGTAAGAGATCAGACTGAGGACAGAACGATCACTGCATACGCTCTCCTCTGACTAGGCCGCAATTCTGTCTACATGCCCAGCGCACCCTCTGTGCGAATGCTCCGTCCCTGCCCTGTTACACCCAGTCAGCCGCAAGAGGAGATATGACTGACGCATGCGCAGTTTGTTAAAAATAGCGAGATCCATCCGCAGATGTCTAAGCGAGGCTCTAAGGGCCTGATTCTGCGTTGTACGCTAATGCTGGCGCAGTTCAGAATTTGTACGCAGCTGCTATGCAATAATATGCAAATGTCGCAGCTACCAGGAAACGCCGACCTGCGGCTTTGCAAATCCAGGCATCTGCGTACTAAGATGCCGCATCAGTCGCAGATCAACCGATTGTCTCAGTCCTGAGTGTCTGTGGTCCTGCAGTATGGACGTGAGAATTCAGACGCCATTTTCCTTGCGTACAGGAATGCAGACACAGGGTGAGACATGCCTGCATTTTTTTTGCAACCACTCCCCATTACCTTCCCCGAACATTCCCTGACTGTCAATCTCATGGCGAGTAAAATAGTTGCTGCAAGCAACTACAGTAATAATCCTTGCCGCATGCACAGTTTACTGATAATCGCTCAACTGCGTAAACATCGGAATAGCACACGGCTCTGAATAAGGCAGCAGCAGGGTGACAATGAACAGGTAGGAGGGAGCAGCTGTCCTGATTCTGCCAGTCCTTATGTTGGAGCACTGGGCCTGATTCAGAGCCGCTCGTAAGCGGCCGCTCGTTCGCTCCGAGCGATGTTCGCACATCTGTGCATGCGTATGGGTAATAATGCGCATGCGCCAACCAGTCATTGCGGTCGGAAATCGAGCGCTCGCAAAATAGGGAGTGCCTGCTAATTTGAGTGACAGGATGAGGCGTTTGTGGGTGGTAACAGGGGAAGGTGCTTGAAAACGGGGAGTGGAGATCCGAACGCAGGCGTGCCAAACGGTCAAAACGGGCGTTTTAAGGGTGTGCGTAATTAACAAAGCAGCGTCATCGACCACGTCACTGATTGCGGTAGGAAAATGCTACCACAAGCACTGCGAGCAGTTCATACGCCTTTCGATGTACTCGATTAATCTAATAAATAGCGGAGATGACGTAGGATGCGAGCGGCCAGGGGGCGTCTTTACGAAATAGCGAGCGCATGTTTAGTTCGCTCACTCAGACATAGAGGTGTCAACAGACCGCAAAGAGCGAGTGCTCAATTTAAATATCCGGCCCCTTTTTCTGAACGAGCGAGCGCAAATAGCGTCTGGCTCTGAATCAGGCCCACTGTGCGGAAGAGAGGTCAGGAGCAGGGCCGGCTTGAGACATGTTCGACCAGTGCAATCGAACAGTCGAACGCCACCCCATAGAGAGCGCACCCCTCCCAACCATTCCCGTTTTCAGCGGGACAGTCCCGTTTTTCAGACCACTGCCCCGCTGTTCCACCCGGTCAGGAGGTTGGGGCGCCACCTCATAGAGAGTGCACCCCTCCAAACCATTCCCTTTTCAGTGGGACAGTCCCGTTTTTCGGGCACTGCCCTGCTGTTCCAGCCGCTGGACGAAGTGTCCTGCGAACGGTTGGGAGGTTGGGCTGCGACGGGGGTGTGGCCTATGGTAACTAGGCCACGCCCCCATTTTTGGTCGCACACGGCTTCACTGTGCGCGGGTAAGGGGCGACGATTTACTGTCCTGCACAGAGCACGGCTCCCCCTGGTCAGAAGGCTGCACTGCATTACACACACTACTGCTCTGGGATGTGGGCAGTTTGGCCTTTACAGCAATAATTACAGCCTCATAGGAGCCTTTTCCAGTAAATGCCCTATGATGCCTGAATCTCCCTGTATACTATCCAGAGGTGCCCGCTGGTTTCTTTTATAACACGGTCCCCTGAGCTTAAAGTGCCCTGAGCTCCCCAAGCCTTAATACAGCTCTGACTGTACATGCCTGGAATACATTGCTATTCCCGACCGACGGGCTGATTCAAAGGTGGCCGCCGTGAGAATCGGCGCTATATGTTCAGTCGTGGTAGATCTGAGTGCATGTGCTAATGCACAGGTCACTTCATTTGTAAAAATAAAAGCCCCCTGCTGACTTCTCAGATCCACTGGCTGCGTCCGAACACTCAGCATCGGATCCACAGCGCGAACATCGCCGGCCCATCAGATATCTGAATAACCCTGCTGGGGCCAAAAGAAGATGTGTCCGGGGGCGCAATCGCTGGCTTTGCACACCCAGAAAACGGGGGCCCCCTCTCCCTTTGTCTGAAACGCAACACGTTGCCACCCCCAAACACCAGCAGCATGTCAATCATGCTGCATGTTACGAGTAACTGCGACCGACGTTGTAAATGTATGGAGGCACATGCACACTGCATCTCCGACCATCGGCACACTGTGAAAATGTCGAAACAGCGTCCACCTTTAAATCAGCCCCAGACTGTTACTGAAAGGTTCTGTCACTGAGAGTCTGCAAATGTTTAACTGTTACTACTGTTCTGTCATTGTACTGTTATCAGATATTGTCATCACTTAATGTCTTTTTGTGTGTTATTGCCCAACGCCATTGTTCATTTAATCGTTATCTACAAAGAGGTTGTATCAGTGGTAGTGTACACATATCCATCCTGTGATTACACTGATCCCTACACACAGCATACACTAAGCAGAGGTAATATTTATGATACATTATACTTATACCAGGTTACAGGCTACAGACAAAAGGTCTACATGGGTGAAAACCGACAGGTACTAAAGGTTGACATTGGAATGATGAGCACAAAAATGGTCGACACATTTCTTTTTCTTTTAGGGTTAGTTACTTTCTGGAGGGTTAGGCTCTAGAAGGGACGGCTATGGTTAGACACTAGGGGGGCCGGTTAGGGTTAGGCACCTAGCGGAAGGTTAGGGTTAGGCTCTAGAAGGGATGGTTATGGTTAGACACTAGGAGGGCTGGTTATGGTTAGACACTAGGAGGGCCGGTTAGGGTTAGGCACTTAGCGGAAGGTTAGGGTTAGGCTCTAGAAGGGATGGTTATGGTTAGACACTAGGAGGGCCGGTTCATGGTTAGACAGTAGGTGGGCCAGTTAGGGTTAGGCACTTAGCAGAAGGTTAGGGTTAGGCTCTAGAAGGGATAGTTATGGTTAGACACTAGGACGGCCAGTTATGGTTAGCCACCAAGGGGAGGGTTAGAGGGAAGATTAAGATTAGAAAAAAAAAATGTGTTGACCATTTTTATGTCGAACATTACAATGTCAACCTTTTGACCATGTCAGCCTTTTGTACCAGTCGATCTTCATCCATGTCGACCTTTTGTACATGTCAACCTATTGCCTGCCCTCCAGTTGTTGTCGATCTTTTGACTGTCTAAAATAGTGTATATCTTTTACTCCACAGTCCACAGTCCACACCCCTCCTAGTGTGTGAGTGGGTTATCCCCTTATCCTGGTGTGTGTGAGTGGGTTATCCCCTTATCCTGGTGTGTGTGAGTTATCCCCTTATCTTGGTGTGTGAGTGGGTTATCTCCTTATCCTGATGTGTATAGAATGTAGTAAGAATGGACATTATTATTATTATAGGTTGTTTTTACTTTCAGTATATCTTGTATAACATATGAAATACCGGCGGCCGCTTGGCCGACGGTTCGATTCCCGGCAGCGCCTGGCCGACAACAGCAGAGTTCCCAGCAGCGGAAGCCCGACAGCGCTGGAAATCCCGATCGTGGATAGGTAAGTACTAACTAACCTAACCTAACCCCCTAACCCTCCTTAGGGGTGCCTATCCCTAACCCCCCCTTCCCCGCTGCCTAAACCTGTCCCCTCCGGGGGTGCCTAACCCTAACCCTCCCTCCCCCTAGCCTAACCCTAACCCTCCCGGGGGGGTGCCTAACCCTAAGACCCCCCGGGAGCCCTAAACCTAACCCTCACCCCCCCCTGCAGCTGTCCGCTCGCGGTGCACGGCATCCTTTCGATCGGGATGCCGGGCGCCGGTCTGCCAGCGTCGGGGAAATGTCAGGCATCTACATCTAGACGCCCGGCATTTCACCCCTCGCCGGTATTAAGGCAGCCGGCTTCCCGATTGTATACCAGACAACCTGCACCAAACAGTCGTAGATTCTACATATGGTTCTGCGGAAGTTACCGTAATATAGCTGCTTTCACGACAAACTGTAAAAATTGCTTATAAATGAGGTTTCACAAACAGAAAATAACAGACCTCTAATCTCCGTGAGCAAATGATAGGTTTTACTTTAATTAAACGGCTCCTGGACATCTTTGAATCAGACCCTGTGGGGTTTACGATTATGTACACAAGAAAAAATAAAAACATTTCAAAGGTCTAACGAGGAACAAGGGACTCTTAAAGGGTAATTTCCACCCTCTGTGCTTTCTGGCCATGTAATTATATCATCAGGCAGAGTTGTTTATTGACGATGCAGTGCTGCATTCTCAGTATGGAATACAATTTTACCCTAACGGTAAATAAATAACGAAGAGAAAATACCTAATTCTATAAATATATGGTTAACAAATGGCAATGTATACAGTAAAAGTGGGAGAGTATGTTTTACAAGACAATAATAAGTTAAATCAATCTGAAGGTGAACAGCTGCTTAGACCTCTGGACACAAATAGCCACAGGACACAGCTTACTGTAGACTAGGGATGGACATCCAAAGGGAGTATCGAATGGTTCCTACATTTCCGCCATTGCATAAACACTATTAATGGTATGTAACCATCATTCGGGAACCATTCAATGGTTAGAACCATTAGTGTTTGTGCATGAGCATGCCAAGATGAGACCCACTAATTTTGGGCATGACAGGGCTTCCAGTAAATAAATGATTATTATTATTATTTTATTAAGCTCTTATTACCCCCAACAGTCATGACCTGTGCCACATGTGTTAGGATGAACTCTTATGCTATCAGCACAATAGCTGGATTCTTCTAGGAAAAGGGGGGTGGTCCACATTTATCCCCCCTCCCCGCGTAGAGAGTCCTAGGGCTATTTGGCACCGTGGAGGAAGGATCTCACGGTTTGTGTCCTCCTGCTATGTCTAGTACTGGTAGCGGAAATCTTGGGGGGACCCCACACTCTTTGTCTCCCCAATGTTCCTACTACCAGTCTAGGCTTAAAGGGCTAGTGTTGGTCCAAATTTGTCAGTGAGTTAGGTTTAGAAGGTCAAAACTTCCCTTAGTGAGTTTGAACCTGTCAAGTCCACTGTCGATCCCTTCAGTTTCGAAACACCGGCAGAAGAGATACATATAAAACTTCCCCTATCAGGGCGAGGGGACCTTCAGGAGAGGGGGCTTGCGCTGAATTCCGGTACACAATTTGCAGTGAGGATTGGTGAGCAAATATATTAGGTTGGGGTCTGCTTTGTGTACTAGCCACCAGATCAGACTTTCTACTCCATAGAGGTAATTAGATCAATCTGGTGTACTACCACACCCTCATTACATAATGGCTATGAGATTAGGCTCTGATTTGTATATTGGTTATGGGATTTTCCACTGCATGGAACTTTGATATTGGGCTCCGTTTTGTATACTAGCCGCCAGATTACACTGACCGCTTTACAGTAACCATGAGCTTAGCCTCCATCTTGTATACTGAACACCAGACTGAACTGTGGGCCTGATTCAGACCTGCTCGCGAGCGCTGAGCGCTCGCAAGCGGATCGATGGTGGCCCAGAGCGCATGTGCACGACGGAGCCGGCTCCGTCGTGCGCATGTGCGAGACCCGGATAGCGACGGGCAAATCGTCGCTCCGGGTCTCGTACCAAAGGGGGCGTGCTGTCAATGTTGAGTGACAGCACGCCCCCTTTGGTGGGCGTGCCGGGGGCGTGGCTGCCCAGACGGAGGCGTTCCCATGGGAAGTGATGTCAGTGGGAGTGCTTTCGGCTCTGTTTGAGTCGAAAGCCCTCTAGGGCTTGCGGCAACGAGACCCTACCACAAGGGTCTCGTCGCAAGCCCGATGGTCGCGATGGTCTTGACCATGGCGACCATCTTCCTGGCCACTCGCTATAGCTGTGGGTGGTCACCCACAGCTATACGAGCGGCCAGGAGGCCGCTCTAAAAATCAAGAAGGACGGCCCTGATTCAGAGCGAGCGCTCTGTCAGAGCGTCCGGCTCTGAATCAGGGCCTGTATGCTTTATAGTAGCTATGAGATTAAGCTGACCTCTGTATACTGCCCACCAGATCAGACTCTCCCCTGTACGGCAGCCATGAGATTGGGCTTTGAATGGCAGCAAGTGTAGTAAAGTGAGCAGAGCGACATCTAGTAATCTCTGCATGGTGCAGAGTCCAGGCCTAATAATGTGTATTGGGGGACACTGGTCTCTTTATGGAAACAGAAACACCTTTTCCCACCGCGGCAAATCCTGGCACAGAGAAAATAGGCATAAGACATACTGTAGGTCTGCTATCTACCAAGGGACAACATCAGCTGTTGAGGGAACTGGAGCCTGGACAGGAGAGTCCTGTGACAATTCCAAGGACGGGGACTGGCCCTTAGCAGGATCTGCACTATCAGTCTGCCTTACACTCTGCAGGTAGTGGTTTCTTTTAGTGGGCTGCCAAATCTGCCAACACGCAGAATGATGAGCATGGCAATATTTGTTTGCTGCCTGAAGCTGAGGCCTTGTGTCCTCTAGAGGCTTCCTCCAGACCTATTTGTCCTCCCTCATCCTCCTGTATAAACCCCTTATGTTATTCATACATGCCAGCAGCGCACAGAGAGCTGGCACTTTAAAGAGATGAAATCAGCAATTCAGGCTTGAAATAGTCAGCAACTCTTTCCGCCAGCCTTTGAAGTGGGAGTCAGGAAGAGTGAGACTGAGCGCTTCATATCCTGATATGTCATCAGAACTCCTTGTTCCCACTGAGGACACAACTGGCCGCAGGACACTGCCCCCTCCTCTTTCTTTATAAGCCCCCAGGCATCAGTGTGTCATCTTCAAAGTGATTATTCTGCAGAAGTGATACTGTCAGGGTCACACACGCTGCAGCACACACAGCAATCCTGTACAGGAAAACAGACTTCTTATCCACCAAAATCCTGGGGGCCAGCCCGGGACACTGAACATGGGTTTGAAGCCATATCACAGTAGCTTCAACCCCGTTTACAGCGGGTGTGGATTAAGAGATAGACAGTAATTAGATAGACAATGCCTAGATCGACCCCAGATGTTAGACAGTTAATAGATCAACAGGTACAAAAGGTCACCAGGTGCAAAAGGTCGACACACTAAAGGTCGACATGTTAGAAGGTCGACATGTACAAATGGTCGACAGGTTCAAAAGGCCGACATGAAAATGGACGGCGCGAAAATGGTCGACACGTGATTTTTTTTTTCCGTAAATACCATTCGGCACCCTTTGCGGGCTCGCAACGCTGCGGGAATGGTGGCTCGCTTTGCTCTCCACATGGATTTATTCCCTCTCCATGCCCACTTGGATGGTAGGGAATGACGTTGGATGGTAGGGAATGACGTTGGACACTGGCTCATCTTAAGTGCCTAACCCTAAACCTAACCCTAACCCTAAAAAAAAAAATCATAAAAAATCATGTGGCGATCATTTTTGTGTCGACCATTTTCATGTCGACCTTTGACCCTGTCGACAGTTTGTACCTATCGACCTTCTTACGTGTCGACCTTTTGTACCTGTCGACCTTTTGTACCTGTCGATCTATTGACTGTCTAACATCTGGGGTCGATCTAGACATTGTCTAACTAATTACTGCCTATCTACAGTCCGGCACCCGGCAACACCACAGGCTGGACCCAGGATATTGGCGGGCTTACCTCTGCCAGTGCTTGGAGATTACATAATCTCCTAGCGCCAGGGAATACCGCTCTCCCTATGCTTTGAACGGGACCCGGTTCGCCCCCCAACCAGGATACCCGTTTCCATTGAGCCTTACTCGGGTCTTACCCATGTTATACCCTGCTCGGGAAGAAATGCCGGGTGTACACGGCAATAACCTAGGTTCTAGCGTCAGGGGAAAAGGGGTATTTCTGTAATGGCATCGCCTGAGATTCTCTGGAGGTAATTAGGTTTAGAGCTCGCATGGAGTTCTATCAAATTACCGGAGGAATTCATCATTCCTGCTCCCTATAACTATCTATTCCGAAAAGCTGTCATTTTTGCGATGCCTGCTCTAACTTACCGCAGCTGTAATCCGTGCTGCGTATCGCCGTTACCTTCACAAAGGCAGCGCATGCGCAGCACGGATTACAGCTGCGGTAATTCTGTCTCAAATATATTTTCAGTTATGGAGATCATTTGTTTATTTGTTATTATGTTGAGAGATGTTGATAGAATATTTTTCTCTTATGTACGTAGGGTGCACTGACTCCAGCTTCCCCTGAGCCACATAAACTCCAAATACAGAATTATTGCTAAAAGTATTACGCAAAGCTGTACAGTTACAGGGGTCCCCTCCCCAATGCTTCTAAAGAGAGACCTCAATCCACAGTGGTTGTTCATTTTATGCCCCATAATATTGCCCTAGTTCATTTGTTTTTCACAATACAGAAATAGAGCCCTAGTTCATTTTATGCCCCATAGTAGTGCCCTAGTTAATTTTATGACCCTTAGTAGTGCCCTAGTTCATTTTATGCCCCATAGTAGTGCCATAGTTCATTTTATGACCCTTAGTAGTGCCCTAGTTAATTTTATGCCCCATAGTAGTGCCCTAGTTAATTTTATGCCCCTTAGTAGTGCCCTAGTTAATTTTATGCCCCTTAGTAGTGCCCTAGTTAATTTTATGCCCCTTAGTAGTGCCCTAGTTAATTTTATGCCCCTTAGTAGTGCCCTAGTTCATTTAATGCCCCATAGTAGTGCCCTAGTTCATTTAATGCCCCATAGTAGTGCCCTAGTTCATTTTATGCCCCTTAGTAGTGCCCTAGTTCATTTAATGCCCCATAGTAGTGCCCTAGTTCATTTTATGCCCCTTAGTAGTGCCCTAGTTCATTTTATGCCCCTTAGTAGTGCTCTAGTTAATTTTATGCCAGTTAGTAGTGCCCTAGTTCATTTTATGACCATTAGTAGTGCCCTAGTTAATTTTATGCCCCTTAGTAGTGCCCTAGTTCATTTTATGCCCCTTAGTAGTGCTCTAGTTAATTTTATGCCAGTTAGTAGTGCTATGGTTCATTTTATGCCCCTTAGTAGTGCCCTAGTTAATTTCATGTACCATAGTAGTGCCCTAGTTCATTTTATGCCCCATAGTAGTGCCCTAGTTCATTTTATGCCCACATAATATTGCCTTAGTTCATTTTATGCACCATACATTAATAGTGCCCTAGTTCATTTTATGCCCCTTAGTAGTACCCTAGTTCAATTTATGCCCACATATAGGACCTCATTCAGAGCCGGTCACACAGAGCGTGCGGTCGGTCTGAATGAGGGGAGGACGTCTTGAATTTTCAAGACGTCCTCCTTTGCGGTGGTAAGGCTGTGGGTTAACACCCACAGCCTTACGACCGCCTAAGGTGATGGTCGCGATGGTCAAGACCATCACGACAATCAGGGCTTACGACGAGACCCTAGGGTAGGGTCTCCCTTGTCGTAAGCCCAGGAGAGCTTTCGCCTCTGTCTGAGCCGGAAGCTCTCCACTGACATCACAGTGGGGCCGCCCCCAAACGGTAGGCATTCCCATGGGAACGCCCCCGTTTGGGCTGCCACCCCCCCGGCCCGCCTTCCAAACGGGGCGAGCTGTCAATCAACATCGACAGCTCGCCCCCTTTGGATCGACACCCGCTACGACCGGCGCTGTCGGTCGTAGCGGGTCTCACACATGCGCATGACAGCGACGGCACCGTCGTGCGCATGCTCTGTGGGGGGCCATCGACCCGGTCCGAGAGCATCGGCGCTAACAACCGGGTCTGAATGACCCCCATAGTGCCCTAGCTAATTTTATGCTCCATAGTAGTGCCCTAGATCATTTTATGCCCCTTAGTAGTGCCCTAGTTCATTTTATGCCCCAGAGTAGTGCACCAGTTCACATTATACCACAGAATGCCATCAGTTCATATTATGCCATATTGTAGAGCTGCCAGTACACATTAAGCCACACAAGAGACAGTGACCATCCAGCTCCTACCTGAGGGGATACTTCCTAAAACCTACTGCAGGATATTCCATTCTGAGTGGAGATCTTCTTAATTTAGTCACGCTGAACCTCATTCAGAGTCGGTCGAAGCGGCCGCACGGTCGTACGCCACCGATGTTCGATATACTGCGCATGCGTAAAGTTCGCAATGCGCGTGAGCAAACTAGCCGCTACAATCAGAAATTTCTCTCTCATTGAACACAGCCAGGTCGGTAGTTTGAGTGACAGAATGAGGCGTTTGTGGGTGGTAACAGGGGAAGGTGCTTGAAAACGGGGGAGTGGAGTTCCGAACGCAGGCGTGCCTGACTATGCGAACGGCGTTTTATGGGAGTGCATACAGATTATGGGAGTGCATAATTAACAAAGTAGCGTCATGGCACATGTGACATGGGAGGTTTTTACACTGACATGATCGTAGAGCTTAAGAGAGGGTATGGTCAACCTTAAGCTCTACGACCAGTTACGATGGTCTCGATTAATCCTTATATGCCTGGAGATGACGTGCAATGCGTACGAGAAGGGGGCGTATTTTTTTGTCTTCCGACCGCTTCCTCCCCTTGGTCGGCCAGCTACCGATCCGAACTTAGGGACGCAACTTGCGAGGGAATCATTTGCATATACGGCCCCTTTTCCCGTACGACCGAGCGGCCGCTTCGACCGACTCTGAATGAGGTCCTCTGTCCCTTTCTAGGACAGTCCTATTCTCTGATCTGAATTCCCACTCCCAGCTTCACAAAGGCTGTAAACAAGGAGAAGCCTCTTCTCCGACAGTCCTGGGCTTACTGACTAGCTCAGCTGTGTCTCTGAGTGTGATACAGGATTGTGGGAGATGGATCATATCAGTGTGGAGCTTTACTAAGTGACCGAGACAGAGATCGCCACTGACGAGCCCCCCCTTTCAAACTGGGGAATGGGTTGGACCAAATTTCTTAGCAGGAAATTCAGGTACTTGAAAACTTAGCAAAGTGGAAGCTGCTCAAATCAAATTGGCAATACTTTTCAGGTGCATTAAATCGAGGGGTCATACTGAAAACAAAAAGGGGAGTATCCCCTAGATATCCCACAGCACACTAAATTGTACCTGCAACAATACTTGAAAACTATATGGTAATAGAAATTCAGAGATATTTGTTGCATGCATTTGCAAACATATGTTAAGCCAACTCCACGGCTTCTCTAATACTGGTGGTCCCTACACTGCATGATAACACTATTCACTCTGGGCCATGTAATTGTCTATTGTAACACAGGTGGCCACTTTGGGGGGCGGGGACAGATTCCTACGTCATTAGGCCCTGTCCCTGTCACAACAAACTGCCGTGAATCGCGGGAGGAGGGGGCAGAGCTAAATGCCGCATTTTCGCATCATTCAACCATGCACCACATGGAGCCGTGATTCACCGCAAAAATGCCGTGATTCCCGGCAATCATCTCTGTGGGAGATGCGGATACTCTTCCGGGGGATGTGCTCCCCCAAAAATTGCAAGCCTCCCGACACTTCCGGAAGAGTAGGTAAGTGTACAATAGACAATTACATGGCCCAGAGTGGGTACTGTTATCAAATTGGAAACCACCAATGGCACCCCTACTGTGCTCCCCCTTCCTATCCCTCCCTCCCTCCCTCCCTCCCGGAACACCTCACATGTCACAGTAACAATGTATGTACAGTACATGTACCACTGTCTCAGCAGAGGCTACTCCTGGATGTGTTTGGAATTTAATTAACAAGGAATCAATCACTGATGTTTTCTCTGTAAACACGAGGGCTGGTTTGGGGCTGTTTGAGCAAAAAAAGTAAAAGCTACGGCCTCTCTGACACCCCGGGGGGGGGGGTAAACAGGGTGGGGAGCTGCGCAGATCGCAGAGATTGGGAGGACTTGTACAAGTTTATTTCTCTGTCTCCGATTCGTACAGCGATACTACGTACAACTTGTCAGCAGCATTTTCACGTAAAGATTTTTTCACAGCCCCAGTATCACTTCATTCATCAGCATTCGTCACATTGTAAGCTGTCCTATTTGGTGACTGTTGCCCCCTGACCTCTCCCTGTTGTGTTGACTATGGCTTGGTAGAAGAATGCACGTTGGCTCTGTGGTATTGACTCATTTTCCGCTGTAAATACAGAAATAATGGTGTGTTTACACAAAATGTCCTTTTACAAGGGAAAATCTGACATTCTGGTCGCCCGGGGGGCTGAGCACAGCTATTTAGGTTTAGAAAGAGTTCTCAATGTGTCAATGCTATAGATTCTATATACTGTACAGCCCTGTAATAGAGACAATGGTGAGACACAATGGAAGGCCATCCTATGGACAAGACAATGTTAAAAGGTCAGAAACACTCGATTTAGGGTCATTTATGAACTGGGAAAATCGTGGCTGCATGATGGAAATGCCGGTTCTTCCTTTTTGAGACATTGTGAGACGATTTCTACATGACTGTAATAATTTTGGGCCTGATTCAGAGCCGGACGCAATTAGCGCTCGCTCGTCCAAAAAATAGGGGTGGCTATTCAAATGAACCGTTCGCTCTTTGCGGTCTGTTCACGCCTCTAGGTCTGAATGAGCGAACAAAACATGCGGTCGTTTTTTGGAAAAATATGCTCCCTGGCCGCTCGCATCCTACGTCATGTCCGCTATTTATTAGATTAATCGAGTACATCGACCAGCATATGAACTGCTCGCAATTCTTGTGGTTGGTTTTTGCTACCACAATCTTGCGAGCAGTTCTGGCTATAAAATAACCCAGTGACGTGGTCAATGACGCTGCTGTATTAATTATGCACACCCATAAAACGCCCGTTTTGACCTTTAAGCATGCCTGCGATCAGATCTCCACTCCCCGTTTTCAAGCTCCTTCCCCTGTTACCACCCACATACGCCTCTTTCTGTCACTCAAATTATCAGGCATTCGCTATTTTGCGAGCACATGAATTTCGACCGCACTGACTGGTTCGCGCATGCGTATAACGATCCGTATGCATGCGCAGTTGGGCATACATTGCTCGGAGCGAACGAGCGGCCGCTTACGAGCGGCTCTGAATCAGGCCCTTTGTTCCTTGTTATTGTTAGAAAGCAGTGAAAACCTGTCATCTCACTCTGCATACATGCTGGGCACTAGGACCCAGAGTCTACAGGAAGGCCTGACCTCCATCCTGATGTGGACATGTGACTGCAGCCATCTTATGCCGCGTATCTACTAGACGATATAATGAACGATTGAACAATAACAATATCGTTATCGTTCAATCGTTCATTATATCGTGCAGTGGACATTGGGCCTGATTCAGCAAGGAATGCAAAGGAAGAACGCACGCACTTGGCCAATGTTTTTGCTCTCGCATGTGTATGCATCGCACTGCGCGTGCGCAAACTAGCCAGTGCGAGCGGGTTGTGGTATGCAGACTACACGCAATGTGTACGCAGAACCCTCTGATATTGAATGTCAGGAAGTGTCGTTTGTGGGTGGTGACGGGGGGTGATCAGACGAAGGCAGGCATTATAACGCCGTTTTAGGGGCGTGCATAATTAAGGCAGTGCAGTGGCATACACAGCCACACCGTAAGCTGTACACAGGAAGCGGACAAAATCCTGCGGCAGGTCAGGCCAACCATTTTTGTGCGTGGGTCCAATGGTTCTCGATGTTACCGATGTTTACGCTATCTTGCGTACTGATCAGGCTGTGAGTAAAGAGAGATGGGCGGCTAAATATGGGGCTGGGCGTCTGCATCTTGTGCGTGCGCATGCATTCATTAGCATATTCTCGCCACGTATGGGTGCTTGCGTCTGCTAGCATGCGTTCTTTGCACACTACCTTTGAGCCCACACTATAAGATATATCGTTCAGTGCTGGCACCCTCCCTCATCGCCAAACCTGCACAACCTGATGTTATCGTCAGGTTGGACAGAAGGTTCGGCCGATGAGCGACAGCGTCAACGAGCAGCGGCAGCGCTGGTCGTTGACGACATATTCACTGCACAATGTAATTAACAATTGAATGATATTGTTATCGTTCAATCGTTCATTATATTGTCTATGGATACGCGGCATTAGTAGTACTGTGTAGAGTGACATGGTGGGAGACGGCATACTCCTGCTTAGATCCATGTGAGTGACTTGATTATATACCTGCGTAAAGCTGTTTCAGCATCCTGCTCCACTCCCTGCAAGCAGCATACACTCACCACCGGCTGGTAAGCTGTTTAGGACCCTGCTCCACTCAAGTTTCACTCCATCACCAGTGTGCATGTAACAGTGGGTACGGCTGTACTTGTTATCCTTCAAATTAACCAACACCACTGGTTTATTAACTGGGCTGTTTATAATTTGAGTCATCTGCTGGTGTGCGCCTACATAACTCCACAGTATCAACACCTGTACACGTATCATTTCCAACAGTTATGGGAATAGAAGAGTGGATTGGCGAGTTCCTTGATGAACATCCGATAGCCGCAAGCTTAAACTGTGCCCAAATATAAAAAAATTTAGATTCTTTGTTGGGTGAGTATATAAATGTACTAGATTTACTAAGTGGGGCAGCTTTTGCTATTTAATTTTCGGGGGGGAAAATGGCCGAAAATTGGCGTCTTGCAAATGTGCCCACTTGGTACATCAAGCCCAAGGTGGTAAATGTGTGCATTTAAGGGGCGAAGGCAATACCAGATTAGCAGGTGTCCTCCGAGCTCTTAAACCCAGGCAAACTTGGGGTAGCTGAGTGACTCGGGCAATAAGGGATTTTCTACCAGCGCGATAAGCTGCAATAAATTCTCAGCTTTGTTGCTGCAGAGAGACGCCTATTTATTAGACTATTAGTAAGAGCTGGATGGCGGAAGCAGCAAGTCCCCCCCCCCCACCCCATAAAGTTGTATAATGTGAGGCTCCAATAGTTGCAGGAAAACTGTGATGTCAGACACGTTACATGTATAGCTCAGGCAATTTCTGTTGCCCTTTACAAGTGGGAATAAAATAGAGATCAAACATCTACTGTAACTTCCAATGAGGCTGAGCAGCTTCTCCCCACTCTGCTCCAATCACATGCGCTGTAACAAAACTTTTTACTTTTCTTACCAAAAGGTGGTAGAGGAAAGATGGACCTGAACTTATGTTACTCTCTAGGTCAAGTGTCAATCAGGGACAGGGGGAAGTCAGCTGGTAGTGAGATCAAAGTTCTCAGAGACACGGAAAAGAGCAACTACATGGAAAATGAAGAAGTTCTGGGTTGGACGCTGGGTTTTGCTGCATTTCATCTCCCGGTGCGGTTACAGAAACCAGACATGGGTGGAGCGGGGAAAACAAGAGTAGACTCAGCTCTTCATTATGTGGAATAATATTATCCTTAGAGGTGAAAGCTCTGGGTGTGTTTCTTTGTCCTGTACAACAACAGCACTTCTGTACGTCTCAGGGATCGGGCGGGAAATGACTTGGGGCAATGTCATCATTGTCCGAGGTAAAAGAAAAAAATTCTATGGCTGTCGCAAAATTGCACTGATACAAAGATGGACGCTAATGACGCAGCTCTTGCAAATTTTTGTACGCAGCGGCTGTTCATAAATATGGAAATGCTACAGCTACTTCTGGGATTTGTATTGAGATGCCCCCCTGCGGCTACACACATCCAAGCATTTGTGTACAAAGACGCACTATTGGGCGCAGATCATTCGATTATTGATGTTCTTAGTAACCCTATGGGCGCACAGAATGGCCGCGTGAACTGAGTTGGCAGAGACATTTTGATTGTGTACAGGATCACAATTGCAGTCTGTGGCATGCCCGCAAAACCCTGCGTTCATGATGCCACTCCCCCTCGTTACCACCCCAACTGGTCCCTGCACATACACATGCGCAGGCCACCGATAATCTCTCAACTGTGGGAATATCAGAAAGCGTCTATCTCTGAAGCAGGCCCTAAGGAGGGGCGGGCGTTAGGGGTGAGCTCAGGGCCGGCTCTAGGTCTGTTCGACCTGAGCCGTCAAACAGGTGCACCACCCATAGAGAGCACCCTTCCACAGCATCCCAATTTCAGCGGGACAGTATTGTCAAATCGGGGGGTTGAGGACCCCCACTGCTGCAGCTGTGCGACAGTGCCGGGACCCCAGAGTCTGAATGGTATGCTCCGCGCATGCGCGCGGCATCCATTCAGTGCCGTGAGAGAGCTGGGGGAAGCCCAGCTAGTGAGGCTCCCCCCAGCCTGACGTTATTTGGAGGTGTGCCATGTGGGCATGCCCCTCAGATAATGTTACGTAAGGAGGCGTGGCTTACAGTAATTAGGCCACGCCACCAATTTTGGACACACGCGCGCATAAGGCGCGCTGAGCACTCGGGGAGGAGGAGGAGGAGATGCAGATTTTACCTTCACATTTCTCTGTTTATTAATGAGTTATGCAGATGGCCAAACAAATACCGTCAAGACTGGCGAGGCTGGCTCAGTAATCTAGTGGGCCTAGCTAAGAAAAGACAATCCACCGCGCTGCCCCCATCAACTCCGCAACCTACCCCTCTCCACGCCTCCAAATAATTTTGGTCAATGTGTCGCCGTAGGAATGCCATATTGCCGCTCTCACGCTGGGGAGTTGAGGATCCCACACTGCCTGCTAGGAGTGGCACTACCTGGGGCAGAGGAACACAGTGGTCTGTAACGTTGGTTTTCTCCAGGCTCCCTGCCCATGTATCTGGCGTGTTGATGACAGGCCGATAATACAGAAGCCAATAGGAACTGTCAGTAAATCCAGTTTGCCAACGGTCAGGCAAATCAAGTACAGAGTGATCAAACGGAGAGTGGGCAGGACAATCTGAGGTCCCGGGCACAAGTGACGGGTCAGCCATAACCTTGTGTCATTAGCACTCAGCATGTGCCTAATATTGTACCTAGCGCCTGATTCAGGTTGGATCGGCTGATTGTTGCGTTCTGTGCAAGCGTATGCATCACAGTCCCATCGCAGAGTGATTGACAGGAAATTACCATTTGGGGGAGGTGGTTGGAGAAACGCAGTTTGAACGCCGTTGCAGGGGCGTGCATCAATTATCCACTGCGATGCCTTACGCAGCCTGAGCTCTCACTGCTGAGGTTAGCGATTCCTGAGTAAGGTTAGAGCTTGCGCAAGTGTGCGTGAGACTGCGATGGTACTCACTGTTACCGATGGTAGCGCAGTCTTGCACAGTATTACGGATGTGAGTAAAGTGAGGTGGGCGTCCTTATGTAGCGCTGCAATGGCCTAGCGATCGCAGTGGATTAGCATACTATCGCAGTCAGACTGCGTGTGTAATCGCAGCCGCCATCTGTACTGAATCAGGCCCAAAGAACAGCGCAGGAAAATAAAATCCTAGCAAATACAAAACCAAATCTTTGGGTAAAGGCATGAAGAAGTAATGGAAATCCAATGACATTATGTATGATGTGCCTCTGTACTAGGGCTGCTCCGAACAAATATCTGTACAAAATGTCACTGTTCAAAAATCCAACAACCTCAACTAAAATGATCTTATTTTACAAGTGAAGGCCTCCATACATCAGCAATTGATTGCAGCAATCGTGCAATTTGCAATCGATTGTGTATAAAAATCTTTCCCTTTTTCAATTGATTGTGGGCCTGATTCAGAGCCGGACGCTCTAACCAGAGCGCTCGCTCTGAATCAGGGCCCTCCTCCATGAAAATGGAGCGGCCTCCTGGCCGCTCGTATAGCTGTGGGTGACCACCCACAGCATATGCGAGCGGCCAAAAAGATTGTCGCGATGGTCTTGACCATCGCGACCATCGGACTTGCGACGGAGACCCTGCGGTAGGGTCTCCCTGCCACAAGCCCTGGAGTGATTTTGGCTTTCCCATAGGAACGCCTCCATCTGGCAGGCACGCCCCCGGCACGCCCACCAAAGGGGGCGTGCTGTCAATCAACATCGACAGCACGCCCCCTTTGGTGCGAGACCCGGAGCGATGGAGAGCCCGTCGCCCCCCGGGTCTCGCGCATGCGCACGATGGAGCTCCCTCCGTCGTGCACATGAGCAGTGAGGAACATCGACCCGCTTGTGAGCGTACTGCTGCTCGCGAGCGGGTCTGAATGACCCCCTGTGTCAGTTCTGCAATCGATTGGAAAAGGGAAAGATTTTTATACACAATCGATTGCAAATTGCACAATTGCTGATGTATGGGGGCTTTTAGGAGACTACAGAGAGCAGCTGCACTTACTGCCGGTTTCAGTTTGTGCGTCTCAGGCTTTCTGTATGACTTCAGCCACATTTGCTGTGTGCGCTGCTGTTTTTCAAGAAATATGATAGCGCAGTTTGCGATTTTAACCATCACTGTATTAGTATTAATACTCCAGGTACTATTGTCTTGTCAAAGCTGAAGTAGATTGTAAGCTCTTTTGGACCATTGCCTCTATTTGAAACTAGCTGGGATACCTGGCGTTACTCGGGTTGAAGACCGGTCCCTGCAGCCTTTATCCTCACCTATAACCCCATTCCATTGATCCTGAAAAGGACCCCACTTTTTATGCATGCAAACATTGGCGTAACTACCGTGGGTACTGGCAGGAAGACATGAAGAGACAGCGCCACCGGTCACGGGGCAATCAGTGCTGGCGGAGCACCGTCCAATCAGCAGTGGCAGCTCCCGATTGCCTGCGGGTCCATGAGCTCCGATTGTCTCGCGACTGTCACCAGATTCAAATTGTGCCGGCGCTGTCGATCCACGTATGCCACTGCCTGCCAGTGCGCTAGCTGTAATTAACTGGCGGCCCGGCACCAAAGCCACATCTGTTGGCTGCTGATTGCACACAGGGGGAGGCAAGAGGCTGCTGGAGGAATAAGGGGAGGTGAGTTGCTGGGGGGGCATAATGTGTAAGGGGCACTACTACTGTGCGGAATAATGTGTTATATGGGGCACCACTACTATGTGGCATAATCTGTAAAAGGCATTACTGTGTGGTATAATGTGTAAGGGGGATTACTGTGTAGTGTAAGGGGCATTATTGTGTGGAATAATTTATAAGGGGCACTTCTAATGCAAGGCATAATGTGTATAAGGGGTACTAAAGTGTGGCATAACCGGAATGGGGTATGTGTGGGGCAAATGTATGTGTTTATCTATGTGGGGGGGGCTTTTAAGATCTTGCTATATGGCCCCCAAAGTTATAGTTACGCCCTTTCATGCAGACACAGAGGGCTGACTAATATTTATGGTCACTAATTCAGGTTTTAATATGAATTTCCTGAGTCACAAAGTGTGACACTTGCTCAGACTATGAGGGTAAAAGGATACTTTTGTAGCATTCACACAGGTTTTTGGCAGACTGCCAATTTCCACGGAGCCAGCCCTGAAACCTGAGTGTAGGCAGGGATGTATCTAGTGATCCAAGCACCCCTGGCAGGGCCGCCGTCGGAAATTGTGGGGCCCGGTACTGACAAAGTACATAGGGCCCCCCCAGGGGAGATAGGGGGTGGATTTATATATATAAATAAGCCGTAGCCACATAAAATATGTTGAAAAAGCTAGACCCACATAAAATCCAGAAAAGGCTGACTGGACTGGGGGGGGGAGGGGGGCGGTAGGCTCAGGGCTGAGAAGTGGGACATGACAGTGACGGCTGGCAGTACTAGGAGGGAGACGCACAGGGCAGGGAAGTTTGGCTGGACTAGGAGGGGACAGGGAAGGCTGGCTGGACTAGGGGGGAGACTCAGGGCAGAGAGGGGGGAACAGGGTAGGGAGGGCTGGCTGGAATGGGGGAGGTCGGACAGGGATGGCCGGCTGAACTAGGGGGGAAACGCACAGGGCAGGGAGGGCTGTCTGGACTGGGGGGTGGGGCATGGCAGGGAAGGCCATCACCACTAGGAGAGGGACAGGGAAGGCTGTCTGGACTCGCTGGGGAGGCTCAGGGTAGAGAGGGCTGGCTGGAACAGGAGGGAGAGCACAGGGCAAAGTCAGGCACTATGTGGTACCTAGATTGCGGTTCATCAGTTGGCAGCCGGAATCATACATGCAGAGTGGCACTGTGACTGGAAGTTGCTGCACCCACCGGCATTCCACATACGGTGCTGGGCCCGAGCCAATCAAAGCTCGCGGACCGGCAGCCAATCAGGAGCGTCCGTTCCTGATTGGCTGCCTGTCCGGGAGCTTTGATTGGATGGCGCCGAGCGCGAGCCAATCAAAGCTCGCGGACCGGAAGCCAATCAGGAGTGGACGCTCCTGATTGGTTGCCGGTCCGCGAGCTCTGGCTGTCTCGCGGCCGGCACCATATTTGTAACTGTAATACAGCAGGCACTGTCAGGTATTAAATCATCGATGCAGCACCGCAGCTACCCGGGCCCCCCTCTGTCTCTGTTCTCTCCGGGCCCGGGACTCCAGGCCTGGCAGTCCCCCCCTGATGGCGGCCCTGACCCCTGGCAATGTAATGGACTGGCGCCCCCTCCCCCCCATGCAGTGCCCCCAATAGTAATCCCCCAATAATAATCCCCCCTATGCTGCATTGCCCCAGTAGTAGCCCCCCTTATACAGTGCCCCCAGTAGTAGTCCTCCCTATACAATGCCCCCAGTAGTAGTAGTCCCCACATACAGTGCCCCACAGTAGTAGACCCCAGTAGTAGCCCCAACCTATACAGTGCCCCCAGTAGTAGTCCTCCCTATACAATGCCCCCAGTAGTAGTAGTCCCCACATACAGTGCCCCCCAATAGTAGACCCCAGTAGTAGCCCCAACCTATACAGTGCCCCCAGTAGTAGTCCTCCCTATACAATGCCCCCAGTAGTAGTAGTCCCCACATACAGTGCCCCCCAATAGTAGACCCCAGTAGTAGCCCCAACCTATACAGTGCCCCCAGTAGTAGTCCTCCCTATACAATGCCCCCAGTAGTAGTAGTCCCCACATACAGTGCCCCCCAGTAGTAGACCCCAGTAGTAGCCCCCCTATACAGTGCCTCCAGTAGTAGTCCTCCCTATACAATGCCCCCAGTAGTAGTAGTCCCCACATACAGTGCCCCCCAGTAGTAGACCCCAGTAGTAGCCCCAACCTATACAGTGCCCCCAGTAGTAGTCCTCCCTATACAATGCCCCCAGTAGTAGTAGTCCCCACATACAGTGCCCCCCAGTAGTAGACCCCAGTAGTAGCCCCCCTATACAGTGCCTCCAGTAGTAGTCCTCCCTATACAATGCCCCCAGTAGTAGTAGTCCCCACATACAGTGCCCCCCAATAGTAGACCCCAGTAGTAGCCCCAACCTATACAGTGCCCCCAGTAGTAGTCCTCCCTATACAATGCCCCCAGTAGTAGTAGTCCCCACATACAGTGCCCCCCAGTAGTAGACCCCAGTAGTAGCCCCCCTATACAGTGCCTCCAGTAGTAGTCCTCCCTATACAATGCCCCCAGTAGTAGTAGTCCCCACATACAGTGCCCCCCAGTAGTAGACCCCAGTAGTAGCCCCAACCTATACAGTGCCCCCAGTAGTAGTCCCCACATACAGTGCCCCCAGTAGTAGACCCCAGTAGTAGTCCCCACCTATACAGTGCCCCCAGTAGTAGTCCCCCCTATACAGTGCCCCCAGTAGTAGTAGTCCCCACATACAGTGCCCCCCAGTAGTAGACCCCAGTAGTAGCCCCAACCTATACAGTGCCCCCAGTAGTAGTCCCCACATACAGTGCCCCCCAGTAGTAGACCCCAGTAGTAGTCCCCACCTATACAGTGCCCCCAGTAGTAGTCCCCCCTATACAGTGCCCCCAGTAGTAGTCCCCACATACAGTGCCCCCCAGTAGTAGACCCCAGTAGTAGTCCCCCCTTATACAGTGCCCCCAGTAGTGGCCTCCCCTATACAGTGCTCCCAGTAGTGGCCACCCCCATAAATTGCCCCCAGTAGTGGCCACTCCTATACAGTGTCCCCCAGTAGCGGGCAGCCCCCATTGCCCCCAGTAGTGGCCACTCCTATACAGTGCCCCCCAGTAGCGGGCAGCCCCCATAAAGTGCCCCCAGTACCGGCCACCCCCTATTTCAGTGCCCCCCTGTAGTGCCAGGCTTGCACACACAAACACACACACAAAGAACAAAAAAAAATTCAACTTACCTGATCCCTGCCCCTGACGCGACTGCTGCTGTCCGAGTCCCGGCCCACTCTTCTCCCGCATCACATGCTGCGGGGGGAGCCGGCACACGGAGCTCATTAGTGAGCTCCAGCCGGCTCCCTCTGCAGACGACGCAGCAGCTAATGAGAGTCTGTCTGACTCTCATTGGCTGGCTGCTATTACACACACAGCTGCCGCTGGCGGCTTTGTGTTTGTAAACTGTGTAGGGCAGACCGCTCTCACTGCGGTCTGCCCTACACTTGTGGGGCAGAGGGACTTGTCCAACCCTTGGCTACTGGTGGCACTGCTGGACGGTGCCCCCCCTTTGGTCGGCGCCCCTGGCGAGTGCCATCCTGGCCAATGGGTAGATACGTCCCTGAGTGTAGGGATTGTGTGAAATAATCATGGTCAAACTACACCACCATGCCATACTTGGTGGAGCAGGGTCCAAAACTCTGCCCATACATAAAGTACGAACAGACAGACAGACACGCTCTCTCGCTTATTATATAGATGGCGATCCGGTCAATATACCGGCAAAGGGGATGCTGGGGCTTAGAATACTAGCGCCAGAATCCCAACACATGTCAGAATCCCAACGCCGGCATCATGACCACCGGCATCCCGTAGGTAAGTAGTGGGGTTAGGGGCAGGGTTAAGTTTAGGGGTTAGGCACTAGGGGGAGGGTTAGGTACTGGGGGGGGCTTAGGTTTAGGGTATGGGGAGGAGTAGGTTAGGTTTAGGCACCGGGGAGGGTGGATTAGGGGTAGGACAAGGGTTAGGATACCTACCGATAGATGTAATATAGCTGCGAAAATGTGGTAATGCCAGCCACCGCTCAGCCAGCAAAGAGACGCCCACTACCGCTTTCTCACATCCATAATACCTCACAGTCCTGCGTACACATCGGTAACATCGGCCTCCCCACGCACAATTACAGCAGATCTGACCCATTGAAGAAACTGCAAGACTCGTCGCACGCTGCGTATGCCATCACAGTGGCTAATTTATGCATGCCCATGCAACGGCGTTCTAATGGACAGGCACGCCTACTTTTCTCCGACCAAGCCCCCATAACCACCCCCAAACGCTCACGGCCTGTCACTCACTCTGCTATGGATTCCTGCATGCGTGCGTAATCGCGGTGCGATCACGTTGCATACACATACGCAGTGCGCAACAATCGGCCGATCTGCGTACGCAGTTGCAATTGCGATCCGTGCTGGCGCAGGCCCTTAGTTCCGTGCACTCAATTACCGCCAAATTCTGTGTAACTGTGTATTGACCCCTAAAATAGTAAAATGACAGCCGATCTGGTGCAGACCCCCGGGGCCTCATTCAGGGGTGGACGCTAATGTAGCCATGACTGCATTATTTTACGCAGTGTGACTGCGTCTTTAGGCTAATGCCGCAGTTGATGGGGTTTGTACAGAGACGCCCACCGTCTGCTGCACAAATCCTCCGCTTTGCGTAAAAACTAAAAGTCGCACAATCCGACACACCATCGGACATTCTGCAGCCCTACGGTTGCTGAAAATGTCTGTCTGAACATGGCCGCCGGTACCTGCGCAGCTACGAAAAAGACGCAGTTGCTGGCCGCGACATGTCCGCCTATAGCTAGCCAACCCTCCTTTACCAGCCAGGAATACCCTATCAAATCGTCTCACTGTGTCCAACTTCATTCTGCGTCCACCGACGTAACCCTCAACATGCATGCGCAGTACAAAAACCATCGGACAACCGCACAAACATCAATACTGCGTCCAACTCAAAAACGATATGCACCATTCGACTTTTCCCATAATTCAGTGGGAACGCCTTCGCTGCCCAACTCCTACATTCCGCTCCTCCATACATGCGGCTCTATGCCCCCTGGCAGGACTGGGGCGCATGCTGATGGGGATGCAATCGGGAAACCGGCTGACGTGATCCCGACAGCCGGCTTCCCATCTGCTTTATCCCGGTGTGGGTTAAATGACAGGCGTCTATATCTAGACGCCTGTCATTTTCCCGACGCCGGGAGACAGGCGCCCGGCATGCCAATTTTAGAGATGCCGGGCGCCGCGAGCGGACAGCCATGGGGGGGAAGGTTAGGTTTAGGGTACCCGGGGGGGAGTTAGGGTTAGGTACCCCCTGGGAGAGTTAGGGCTAGGCTAGGGGCAGGGAGGGTTAGGGTTAGGCACCCCCGGGGGAATTAGGGTTAGGCACCACCCCGGGGGACTTAGGTTTAGGCAGTGGGGAAGGGGGGGGTTAAGGTTAGGCACTTAGAGGGGGGATTAGGGTTAGGCACTTGGGGGGGAGGTTAGGGTTAGGTACCCCTAAAGAGGGTTAGGGGGTCTGCCGCTGCCGGGATCTGTTCAGCTGTCGGGATGCCGCTACTGGGAATCGGCCGGCGGTATTTCATACCGATTCCTGCTGATGAGATCAGAAGTAGTATTTGAGTTGCGAGTCCACCATTTTGCCCCTGGCGCCCCGCCCTCCTTACATGTAGAATTATGCTGTTTTTCCCATGATAGGGACGGAATGATCTGATTCTGAGATAAGAAGCAAGAAATAGCACAAGGGGCAGCAGAGACCCTCGTCTGTGACATCCCGTACTATGAATTACTTGCAGTATCCCAGAGAGGATGTGTCTGGGAGGAGGGGAGCGACAGCTACGGCACAAAGTGTCCTTGGCAGGGACTCATCGCTGTAGTGTACATCTATTCTCACGTAGTTTGTGGTCACTAAAGCTCCAAGTCACATTCCCATGTAGTTCACACTGGGTGAGACACATAACTCGTCTGCTAAGGGCCTTGCTGGGGCTGGGTGAGACCAGGTCTACAACACATTCCTGCTTCTTAGGCTATGTGCAATGAATGTGGAGGTCAGACTGAGCTGTGATGAGGACGTCTTCTGTCCAGGGCTACTGTAAATGAATAACTGGATGACTGGATGCGCTAGGGCTCGGGCGGAGATGGGCGAATGCCCGCTCGCTTAGCATAAAATACGCGGATTTGTACTGAGCAGAACAGGGGAGGAAAGGAGTGTGTCAACGCAGGGCGAGTATTGCAATGGGGCGTAATTGCATAGAAGTGCCTGCCAGTATCCGTATCACCTGAGGTCCATGGCTGGCGCTACTATTAAGTGAACTTATGCACCATGGGGCATCTAATTAACTGAATGAGTGCATAGCATCACTTACGCACCAATTTTTAATGACCCCATGTTACCCCCAAACAGAGGGCTGGAGAAGCAGTGTCTTACGTGTGAGACTGCTGGCAAAAGACATAGGACCTCATTCAGAGACGCTCGCAAAATGCGAGCGCTCACTCTGAATGAGGGCGGCCGCATCTAAAAAATGTTCCGGCCTCCTGGCCGCTCGCTAGGCTGTGGGTTACTACCCACAGCTTTAACGAGCGGCCAGGATGATGGTCGCGATGGTCAAGACCATCGCGACCATTGGGGCTTGCGACGAGACCCTTGTAGTAGGGTCTCATCTGCTGCAAGCCCCAGAGAGCTTTCGGCTCTAATAGAGCCGAAAGCTCTCCCACTGACATCACTGGTGATGTCAGTGGGGCCGCCCACAAACGGCAGGTGTTCGCTTGGGAATGCCTCCGTTTGTGAAGCCACCCCCCCACCACACCTACAAAACGGGGCGAGCTGTCGATCAGCATCGACAGCCGCCCCTTTTGTAGCGAGCCCCGGAGTGAGAGAATTTCTCTCTCGCTCCGGGGCTTGCGCACGCGCAGTGCGGCCGCTGTGCGTGCGCTCAGCCAAACATTGACCCGCTTGCGAGCGGGTCTGATTGAGACCCATATTGTCATCTAGAGTGTTCCAATAATTCATTGCTAACAATACACAGACCTATCGTGTAATGCTGCCCATCCACTAGAAGACAGGCAAAAGACTGCACGATTATAGACATTGTAATCATGCAGTCGTTTGTTTATTATGTGATGTGCCTACACTGAATGAGCAGTCGTTCAGTGTAGGAACATCAATCATCTGCAAACATGCTGTCGTCAGGTTGTACAGCTTGTTTGCCCGACGATAGATGGTCAAAAACGACCAGCGGGAGCGCGCATCGCTGGTCGTTTTAGACAGTTTAGTGAACGATCTTCATACGATTAATGAACGATTGAACGATAACGACGTCGTTATCATTCAATCACTCAGTTTAATTGCCTAGTGGATTCCGGGCACCTTAAGACCTACACTTCCCAATCTGGACATTTGGGTTTTTCATAGAACTGCGCGGTGCCTGTACGCTACTTGTCACATGGATACATATAAGGATTTTGAACAATAAAATCAGACAGGCTGATTCTGAGTCAGGCGCATCGGCGATGTTGGACGCAGTGTAGCCATGTTTTACGTCTGCAAAACTTTTTTTCCCCCTACCCAAAAAATGGGTAGTTGTGCCAGCTGTATTAGAGAGGTTTTAGCAGTTTTATTGACGCATTATAGTGAATAAAATTAGAGATGAGCAGGTTCGCATTTCAGAGATCCAAACCCACCCGAACATAGGTGATCCAAGCCGGCTCTGGTTTTCCCGCCTGACTCGGATCTCAAAACGAGGCAAAACGTCATCATCCCGCTGTCGGATTCTCACGGGTTTTGGATTGTATAAAAGGTCCCGCAATCGCCGCCATTTTCATTCCCGCTGTGGAGAGTGAAGAGGAAGAAGGGAGGGGGCTGTGCTGTTGCTGACTGTGTTTAAGGGGCTGGCTACTGTTGTCACTTGTCAGGGGCTGGCTGTTGTCCACTCCATTCCATATACTAGGGCTGGCTGCTGTGCTGGGCTGTGTTACTCTATACTCTATAGGAGCTGTGCTGGGCTGTGTTACTCTATACTCTATAGGAGCTGTGCTGGGCTGTGTTACTCTATACTCTATAGGAGCTGTGCTGGGCTGTGTTACTCTATACTCTATAGGAGCTGTGCTGGGCTGTGTTACTCTATGTCTATACTAGGAGCTGTGCTGGGCTGTGTTACTCTATACTCTATAGGAGCTGTGCTGGGCTGTGTTACTCTATAGGAGCTGTGCTGGGCTGTGTTACTCTATACTCTATAGGAGCTGTGCTGGGCTGTGTTACTCTATGTCTATACTAGAAGCTGTGCTGGGCTGTGTTACTCTATACTCTATAGGAGCTGTGCTGGGCTGTGTTACTCTATACTCTATAGGAGCTGTGCTGGGCTGTGTTACTCTATAGGAGCTGTGCTGGGCTGTGTTACTCTATACTCTATAGGAGCTGTGCTGGGCTGTGTTACTCTATACTCTATAGGAGCTGTGCTGGGCTGTGTTACTCTATACTCTATAGGAGCTGTGCTGGGCTGTGTTACTCTATAGGAGCTGTGCTGGGCTGTGTTACTCTATAGGAGCTGTGCTGGGCTGTGTTACTCTATACTCTATCTGAGCTGTGCTGGGCTGTGTTACTCTATACTCTATAGGAGCTGTGCTGGGCTGTGTTACTCTATAGGAGCTGTGCTGGGCTGTGTTACTCTATACTCTATAGGAGCTGTGCTGGGCTGTGTTACTCTATGTCTATACTAGAAGCTGTGCTGGGCTGTGTTACTCTATACTCTATAGGAGCTGTGCTGGGCTGTGTTACTCTATAGGAGCTGTGCTGGGCTGTGTTACTCTATACTCTATAGGAGCTGTGCTGGGCTGTGTTACTCTATAGGAGCTGTGCTGGGCTGTGTTACTCTATAGGAGCTGTGCTGGGCTGTGTTACTCTATGTCTATACTAGAAGCTGTGCTGCAGACAGACGAGGGGGGCTTCAGTGGCTCCTGTGTCACTGCAGTACGTAAGGGGTGCTGCTGTGTTGTCCAGGGGGTGCTCTGTCTATCAGGGGTGCTCTGTCCATCAGGGGTGCTCTCTTCACCCTCAGTGTGTATTTTCTGTGTGTGAGCTGCGCAGGGGTGCTGCCTGTGTTTATCAAGGGGCTGCTGCCTCATTCAGGGGTGCTCTCCCCCCAAATGCCCCCCAAAAATGAATGAATGAATCAATCAATCAATGTGTTTTTTTTAGTGTGTGTGTCAGGGGTGCTGCCTGTGTCGTTTATTAAGAGGATGGTGTCTCGTTCAGGTGCTCTCCCTCCCAAGTGCCCCTCCACCCCAAATTATTAATCAATCAATTTGTTTTTTTTGTGTGTGCGTGTTAGCCACACTTATCACCAGCAACTATGCTGCGCAGGGGTGCTGCCTGTGTCGTTTATCAAGAGGCTGCTGCCTAGTTTGGGTGCTTTACCTCCCAAGTGCCCCCCAAAAATAATTAATCAATCAATGTTTTTTTTTGCGTGTGTGTGTGTATGTGTGTGTATGTATGTATGTGTGTGTGTATGTATGTGTGTGTATGTGTGTGCGTTAGCAATGGCGTCACAAACACCTCTGCTGAGATTTGCATAAACATTTTCAAAGGTAAAAATAGAGGATATGGTTTATAAAATGGAATAATGCAGCTAAAACTGCGTTCTCTGATTATAGTGTCCCTACTAGGAGGTGTGGTGATGATATGGACTGAAATGGAGCTCACTTCTACTAAAGTGGTCAATGAATCCCCAATCTAACAAGGAGCGCAGCTGTAATTTATACACAACTCACGATGGGGTGATGATATAGGCTTGGGTGAAGGTATAATCTGGGGTGATGTATACATATATCATCTTCTTCACACTGTATTAATTTGTCCCCGCTGGAATCCACCATTACAGGTGCCTCTGTAATTTTTGCACGTAATTGACGGTAAAGGTATTTCTCATAGAATTTGTAGTTCGTTTTGATGGGCATCATCTTTTCCACATATTGGGGAAGTAGTCTCAGGCCGATCACTGACAAGGTTCCCAGCTGTGCTGAAAACTCTTTCTGAGTACACACTGGAAGGTGGGCAGCTCAAGTAATGCAAAGGCAGTTTTGTGCAAGGGCCTCCAAATTGCCTCTTTTTCCTGCCAGTAGTTATTTACATCTCTTCAGATCTGTATCCGTTGGGAAGAAAAAACAATGTCTTCATCCTTTCTGGGATGAAAATCCAATCCCAGCAGCAGGCATGGCGCTCAAGACACAACGTAAGACTTAAACCTTAAATCTTAAATGTTGCATTTGCTACTCTGTTCTGCTTGTCCACAATATCTACTCCGGTTAAGTGGACAGTGGGTACAATGGCAGTTTGAACTGATATCTAATATCCCTGTACAGGTTGGGACATGCTTTTTCAGAAGGTTTGCAAAGGATTATTTAAAAGTCAATTGGTCCCCTTCTGGGATAAAAATCCTCTCCTAGCCACAGAAGCAGGCCCAGGATTCTCAAGAAAGACACAATGTAAGGAATTAAATAAGGGTTAGCCAACCTCAGTCTTCGAGAGCTACTAACTACAGTTCACATTTTCCAGACCACCTAGCAGGTGCACAGGTGTATTCATTACTCAGTGACACATTTGAAAAGATCCACAGGTGGAGTTAATTATTACACTTGTGATTCTGTGAGGATACCTGGAAAACATGCACTGTTGGTAGCTCTCTAGGACCAGGGTTGGCTACTCCTGAATTAAATCATAGATCTTACGCTTGTCCACATATCTGTGCTGGTAAAGTGGCACTTTGAGGCCACTAACTAACTATGTTTTTTTAATGTCCCTGTACAGGTTGGGAATGTTCAATGTGGAAGCTTTGCAAAGGATTATTTTACAGTCAATTGTTTTGGAAGCAATCTTCCTGGTCCCCTTCTGGGATGAAAATCCACTCCTAGCAGCAGAAGTTGGTGCAGGATTCTCAAGAAAGACACAACGTAAGAACTTAAGGGGTAAATTTAATTTACTAAAGTGAGAGTTTTTAGAAGTGAGTTTTAGAAGTGATGTTGCTTGCCCATAGAAAATAATCAGATTCTAGCTATTATCTTCTAGAAAGTGCTAGGTAAATGATGTTAAGTAGAATCCGATTGGTTGCTATATGCAACATCACTTCTAAAACGCACTTGTAAAAACTCTCACTTTAGTAAATTAAATTTACCCCTTAATATCTTTGTGCTGGTCAAGTGGCAGTTTGGAGGCCAGTAACTAACTATGTCTTTTTAATGTCCCTGTACAGGTTGGGAAATGTTTTTTCATGTGGAATGCACTATTAGAAGTATTCCTGGCCCCCTTCTGGGATGAGAAAAGCCACTCCCAGCAGCAGGCATAGCGCTCAAGGATTCTTCTGGGGCAAGGACTGATGTGAATGAGTCAAATATTTTTTTGTATATGCCTCCTCCCCTCACCAATTTACTTTGGAATAAAACATTTTAATTAAATTTACTACTAAACCCTTCCTGCCCCTGCCTCTAAATACATATATACTCCAACTCCCTCAGGCCTCTCTTGCATAATAAAAAAAATTGTTTCCTGATGTGCCATGTTGAAAGTTGAACTGCCACGTTTTTGTGCTGCCCACTGCTGCCACATAGCTTAGTCAGCCAGTTAGCTTGGTGCAAATTTTGGACCTAAAACTGGATGAAAACAATATAGTGAGCTGTGAGGTGGTCAAAATTGACTGGAAACGAGTGGAAATAAGTGTTATTGAGATTATTAATACTGTAGGAACAAAAAAGGGCCCATTTTACGTGATTTTAGCTGTTTTATGATTTAAAAAAAAAAATCCAGATCCAAAACCAAAACTGAAAAACAAAACACGGAGGTGAGGTTTTGGCAAAACCAATCCCGGGGGAGATGTACTAAGCTTTGGAGAGAGATGAAGTGAAGAGAGATAAAGTACCAACCAACCACCTCCTAACTGTCACGTTACAGGCTGATTTTGAAAAATGACAGAAGCTGATTGGTTGGTACTTTATCCCTCTCCGAGGTTTGATCCGTCTCCCCCAATGTGAGAACCAACTCTCCTGTGTGTAATTATTAGGGAGGATCGCATGTTACTCTGCCAGGACCGGCAGCAGCGCCAAGTCAGCATCCACAGCCATACAGGGTGACAGCATTGTTTATTTATCAGCTGCTCATGAATCTCAATGATTGAGGAAGCAGCCAAGCTATTGGCTGGAGTACGGGATAGCACAGAGGTGTCTCTCTGTAACATAAGTGACACAAGTTTACAGGAGGCACCTACGAAAAAAGAAAAGGAAACCTACAGTAAAAACCAGATTTACTGGCGTTAAGGAAATAATATTTATACTGTAAGTACTATGGGGGCCGACTGACTGGAGGTGTGAAATAAGCGATTAATGTGTAATATATTATAATTAGGGACAAGCAGGGGTATGTTTACTAAAGTACGGGTTTTTAGAACTGGAGCTGTTGTCCATAGCAACCAATCAGATTCTACTTAACATTTATCTAGCACCTTCTAGAAGATAATAGCTAGAATCAGATTGGTTGCTATGGGCAACATCTTCAATTCTAAAAACCCTGCACTTTAGTAAATATACCCCACTGGGTTGATTAGGTGTATGCCTGAAGGCTCATTCACATGTATGCGCTGGGAAAATGGGCAAAACAGCAAGAAATAATCTCGCTGTCGATGTGGTTTAGAACTTTTTTTTTTCACCCGGCATTTTCCATCGTGGCCCTTTAAACGCAGGACTAAAGATTGTGGAGCACAGTGGTGACGGGATGCAGTTAGGAAGCCGACGGTCGAAATTAGGATTAGGCTGCGTGGAAGGTTTAGGCACTTAGAGGAGGGTTTGGGTTAGGCACTAGAGGGGGAGGTTAGGGTTAGGCACCCCTAAGGGAGAGTTGGGGGGGTAGGGTTAGTGATACTTACCTAAATCCCCTGTGGGGATTTCCACTGCTGCCGATCTGCCGGCGTCGGGATTTACAGCCGGCGGTCATTCACACTTATTCCATGGTGACAACGAGCTAAGACAAAACTATTCATCTGACCTGTAGTGCGGTTTTCAGCGACTAAGTCGCGCATGGAAAATGCATTACTAGTTCATAGGTCATGTTAGCGAGCCCACATTCGTTGATTTCTTCCCTACAAGTGTCCACTCTCTGCATGGATATTGTATATATGCTGCAGGAAGACTTTCGATGCCGTTGGTCGTGGTTAATCCAAATATTATTGTCATTTTCCACTTTAAATAAAGTGGGATGTGAGCGGGAGGACCAATCATGGGCCACAAGTCACACATTGGCCCTCCCACTTCCACAATCTTTAGCCAATCAAAACCAAATATTGATCTGATTTGCCCTGACAGTGGGATATTCCGCTAAGCATGATCGTTTATGGATAAAGGGGTCTATATACTTTGGAGAGAGGTAAAGTGGACGGACCAACCAATCAGTTTTTGTAATTTTTCAAACACAGCCTGTAAAGTGACAGTTAGGAGCTGATTGGTTGGTACTTTATCTCCGTTCACTTTATCTCTCTCTAAGGCTTGGTACACGGGTTGGGTATGAAATACCAGCGGCTGCAAGGCCGCAAGACTGAAGATCCCGACAGGGGAGATAAGTAACCTAACCCACCCCCTCTCTCCCCCTAACCCTCTCTTAGAGGTGCCTAACCCTAACCTCTCCCCGCTGGTGCCTAACCCTAAACCCCTCCCCACAGCCTAACCCAAACCCTCCCCGGGGGGGTGCTTAACCCTAAGTCCCCCCAGGGGATTCCTAAACCTAACCCTCCCCCCTGCGGCTAACACCTAAGATGGGCCGGCTTGCCTTCCCTTGGGAAGCCGCCTGTCGGGATTCCGGCGCCTATCTTTAGTCCCGAGTCGGGATTTCGATGCTGGGATTTAGACAGACGGCTTACCATCCATTGGTATTTTGACTACATCCTTTGGTACATAGGGGCTGATTCAGTAGCATACATAAGCATGGTCGGGAATCTGCGCATGTGCAGAACGGGTCCTGCGTGGTCGCATGCAGTTCGGCGGCATACTTTCGGTGATTGACAGCCTGCTGCCGTTTGCGGGCGTGGAGGGGGCGGTGACCGCCTCTGTTTCCGCCGTTGCAGGGAGGGATGAGACCAGGATCTCCATCAGCTGACGGAGATGCCCCGGCCTCTTTCCCTCCAGTGATGTGTCCAAGGACGCAGCTGGGATCATTGATGCGTGCAGGGGGCGTCATGCCTCCTGTTGCATTAACATATTAGCAAGGACGGAATTGCAAAGCTGCTTGTGTGCAGCTTTGCAATTTCAACCTGTGCTGAATAAAGCCTGTAGAACCCAAAATACCAACCAATCAGCTCCTGTCATTTTTCAAACACAGCCTGTGTCGAGACAGTTAGGAGCTGATTGGTTGGTACTTTATACCTATCCACTTTGTCTCTCTCCAAGGCTTAGTACATAATAGACCTCAAAGTCACTGGCGGATAAGAAGCACTGGACAGCTGTGGCTAATTAGTTTGGTCTGCCCACATACGCTTCCATGTGCGGATTAATCTGGGCATAGACTAGGTCATTCATTAATTGGGCAGAGCCACCAATATGTCTTGTTGTTAATGGGCTTATTCATTATTAGGACTCAATAGATCCCACGTTAATCAAGTATCCAACTTGCTACGAGTTCCATTCAGTATTGTTCCCTGTTATGGGACAGCTGCGCCGAAAAGCAGCTGTCCTGCGATACGTAGAGCTCACACTTTCACCTCTGGTAAGTAACGCTGAAAATTGACACTGTCAGGCAATGGACCCTCTGCGCACCCTGTAACTAATTCCAATAGGAAGGAGCGGGGCTCAGCGGGCTAACGGCGTTAGTTACTGCAATCTGTAAGCTTTTAGTTGGGCAAACCGGGCCCGTTACCTAAAACATGTGGAAACGAGTGTTTCCGCATGTATAATGGACCTGTTCATCTTGATGAATAGGCCTCAAAATGTGTGGTTACCTGCAGGCGGTTATAACAGGCCATTATTTTATTAAGTCGCATACACACGGTCAGATGTGTCAGATGAACGATTTGACCAACGACTTGAACTACGAACGATTTTTGACTGCATTAAAATGACTGAAATCGTCCAAAACTGACTGCAAACACATCCGATGTCAGATATCATTATCTGACCATCGGGAACGCGCATCGTATGTCAGATTTTCCTTCAGATATGCAGAAAAATCTGACAGTGTGTATGCACCATTAGTCGCCAATCCTGCCCCTCACCCTCTCCCAGGCAACAGAATCTGTTTTCAATCTGACCACAGACATTGGGACGGCCAGTAACCAATCGGCCAAGCTGCCGGTACAGACCGTGCTTGCCAAAAGGCTGCTCACACTCACGGACCTACAACAGTCACCGATCATCTGGAGTTATAGACGTGCGCCAATAATAATGTGAAATGATCGTGACCGCTTCATTCTCGCGCTCTGTGCTGGTTCCTTGGTTGCGGTCAGTAATTCAGGGCCAATTAGGGCTCACGGGGTGCATTTAGTGTGATCTTTCTCTTCAGTTAATTAGCGATAATGAAACGTACATGGATTCATAAATATATAGTGACTCAGTCAGTCCCGTCCCTCACACGAAGTATTGAGTACAGTCAGTAATATCAATAAGTGACCGGGCCCTGGGGGATGGAGGGTCTTCTGAATTCAGCCCATCGACTCCTAGGCCGAGGCCAGGTCCTCTAGTAACTTGTGAGCTGATAGACAGAATGACAGGCTGCTTTGGAAGGTGATCCGGGATTAAGTGACAAGTTAACAAAGACCCCCAGGAGAATGGGCCTTACTTAGGGGAGTGCCAGTTCTAAGCCCCAAATCAATTGTCTAATGATAGCTTTCACTTTGCAGGCATCTGTCATCTCGTTTCACTCTGTGTGCTTAGGAGACGTGGGGGGTTAATCCTCCCTTGTGTCTGAGGGTCCTGCCGTATGCCCCGAACAGGGGAAAGGGTGCTACCTTATGCCATAAATAATATAACTATATAACAACTATACTTTGTCTGTACCAGCACAGTATCAGGTTCTGCGGAGCTTCAAAGACACAATTTCCGCTAATCATTAAGATTAGAGTCCTAAATGGGGTACATTTAATTACCTGTGATGGGGGCAAGTTTCCATAGCAACGGCGTGGAAAAGCCGGCAGCGGCACCACATCCCGCCATCGCTGACCGATCTGGTACCGGACTCATTGATTTTTTTGTACATAGACTCTAAAAATCAGTCTGGAGCTACTGTAAGTGTGGCGTACAGTCACACACGCAGGGGCGAGATAATTAAATTGATCCCTATGAACGCTATTCTATTGTGTTAGACCCCTAAATGAGCTCAGTCCTATTTAGAAGTAAAGTCTGTCCTTAAATAATGCAAAAATCACTGTTTTTGCATGTTTAAGGCAAAATTAAGTATCACCACAAGAATATGGCGCAGGAGATATCGCCGGCATGCAGAGCGGCAGCACTCGCAGTAGCCTATCCCGTATATTGCGGACTGCATCTCACCTACATACCTCAAACCGGTCCACAGGACGTCCCGCGCAAGTGATATCATCAGGTGACACAGAGACATTTATTACAGCTCTTATACCGGGAAACAAGAGCAAACGGCTGAAAACAACATAGGTAGAGAAATGGAGCTTCTGTGTGACTTCTGTGTATTTCCCAACGGGTGTATCTACCCCTTTGCCAGGATGGCACTCGCCGGGGTTCCGGCTGAAGGGGGTCGCCATCTGGCAGTGCTACCTGCGGCCAGGGGTAGAATCAAGACGGGACTGCCAGGACTGGAGTCCTGGGTGCGCCCCTGGAACCTAGATGTCCAGGGCTGGACCTGGTACAATGAATTAATAAAGTTTTTTTTGTGAGACAAGACGCGCGTGATATCAGGATGTCATGTGCGCTGAATTGCTGCACTGAGGAGCTGGCCACAGCCACAAGATACAAGAGATGGTAAGTATTTGTGGGCTGCATGGGCTGGATTCAAAGGGCTAGGGGCTTCAGCTGGAGAGACAGAAGGGGGGCTGGCTTAGGAGACAGAAGGTGGATGGCTAGGGAGACAGAAAGGGAGCTGGCTGGGGAGACAGAAGGGGATGCTGGCTGGGGAGACAGAAGGGGATGCTGGCTGGGGAGACAGAAGGGGATGCTGGCTGGGGAGACAGAAGGGGACAGAAGGGGATGCTGGCTGGGGAGACAGAAGGGGATGCTGGCTGGGGAGACAGAAGGGGATGCTGGCTGGGGAGACAGAAGGGGATGCTGGCTGGGGAGACAGAAGGGGATGCTGGCTGGGGAGACAGAAGGGGAGCTGGCTGGGGAGACAGAAGGGGAGCTGGCTGCGGAGACAGAAGGGGAGCTGGCTGGGGAGACAGAAGGGGTGAAGACTGATTACCAGGAGGAGGTGCTGGCTGATGAAACATGGGGGCTGGCTGGAGAGATGTTATAAGTACAGAGTGTAACTATTCAGATAATATTACTTTGCCAGGGACACTCGGACCCCTAGATACACCCCTGTTTTTCCAAATTCTGATGTTAACAGTGACATGGCTTTCACAGAGCCGTTCAGTAGCAGTATGTCATTTCATTAACAGGACATTTAATGGCTCTTTGCTGTTTGGAATTGTTTCTGTAAGAAATCATTGGAGATGTGGGATAATTACCCCCATCCCATCCCCAACCCCCAGTCCTCTCCCAAATCTCCCAATACAGCAACTCACAAAATGGGAGCCCATTACAATCCGCCCTAATGAGCTCAGGCAATGCCAGACGCAGCTTCTCCCCGCTTGTCAATTTGCTTTTGACACTTTTTCAGCCAACTGATGTCAGGAAGGGGATTCCTTTATATAAATGACCCTTAGGGGCCTAAGCTTTTACACACAATAACGCAGGAATACCCGATAACTAAAAACAGACAAGTAATTAGCAAGCCAGAGGTTAACCCCTGCACTGCCAGATGAGATTATGGGGGTCAGACAAGGTGAGTTGTGGATGAGCTGTGCCTGGTGAGGGAGAGGGGCTGTTTCTCATGGGGGAGGGGTATAATGCTGAGCAGATGCAGCCCCCTCCCTCCCACCACAGGCGGTGCCCTGTCCTGTGTGGTTATTACAGGTCAGGGCAATGCAGCTACATACAATGGAGGCCTTTACCATGACGGCTCTGTATTGTTCCCACACCTAAAACAAGGGTCTGAGGAGGTAAAGGCCGGGAGCAGGAAGAGCATGCTGGGAAATAAGGCATAATGTCACTTTTATTAGATAATTGCTTGTTGGATAAAGTTTTACGTTTAAAAAAACAAACAGTAAGCACATTAATGCATAAAAAAAAAAAAATCACCGTAACCCAGAGGTTCCCAAACACGGTCCTCAGGGCAGGGCCGAAACTAAGATATCTGTCACCCGGCGCAAGGTAGCAATTTTGCGCCCCCTCCCTTCCCATACCTGGATTTTGTCCTTGCTCCTCCATAAGGCAGTGCACTAGTCAAACGTCCCTGGTATAGTGACTTACATTATCCACACACCATAATGCCCATTACACATTATGCCACACACTGTAGTGCTTATTACCAAAGTGCCACTTACATATTTGCCCGACACCATTTTATGCCCCACAGTAATGCTTCTAATTACTTTAAAATTACATGGGGTTTCATGCTCGTTGCCAGAAGGATTCATGCTCGTTGCAATGGGGTTTATACTCATTGCTATGGGGTTTATGCTCGTTGCCAGGGGTTACATGCTCGTTGCCATGGGGTTTATGCTAGTTGCCAGGGGTTACATGCTCGTTGCCATGGAGTTTATGCTAGTTGCTAGGGGGTTTTACGGGAGAAGATGCAGCTTTCAGCATCTTCTCCTGGCACTTGTGCTGGCCTAACAGACACTAGAGGACCTCTAGTGTCTGTCTCCTCCTTGGCGGCAGCCGTTTTTGGATGTCCGTTTTACTCAGAGTCCATGCGGACGGCTAGTCCGCATGGAATCTGCTAAAAATGACCATCCAAAAATGGTCACCGCCAAGGAGGAGACAGACACTAGAGGTCCAGTAAGGACCTCTAGCATCTGTCTCCTCCTTGGCGGCAGCCATTTTTGGATGGCCGTTTTCTGACTCTGCATGCCCCAAGCCACCGTTAGTCATCCCTTTTTCACCCCCTGCATTCCGGCACCCGGTGCACGTGCACCTCTAGCCCCCCCCTAGTTGCGCCCCTGCTCAGGGCTCCACAACGGTACAGGTTTAAGAGATATCCATGGTTGAGCACAGGTGGTTAAATCAAACTGACTGTTGTACTAATTAAGTCACCTGTGGTCAAGCATGGATATCCTTAAAACCCGGACTGTTAGGGTGCCTTGGGGATCGAGTTTGGGAACCTCTGCCGTAACCCATAGCAAATGTCTTATTGGTGCATAGCTTGCAGCAACGTTTCCTCTGCGCCAGTTTCTTCAGCGTCTCTGGGTGCGCTCTGACCTCCCACTTTAGTTTTAATGAATATCCCCCCCCCCAATCGTTATACATTTCCTGCCAATTTAAAGTTGGTAAAAAATATAAATGTATTCTGCACCTGACACCTACGTAGAGTAAAACGCCAGAGTAATGCCAAAGGCTCCCGGTGACACAGGTCCGCGAATTCCCCACTCAGCTAAACCGCAATCACTGTTCTCTCTGGGAGATTCGAAGGGGAGGTAAAGGCGGGCAATGCAGTGGGGGCGGGTTGTAGCACAGAGAATAGAGTCATTGTGCCCCCCCTACTGTGGCGAGCCACGATTTGCAGCATCTGGTCATAATGATGCCATATCCCAGTGAGGGGGTCATCGACTAGTGGCGAGGATTTCCCGCCATCGCAACATCAATGGCTCTTTAGTGCACATGTGTAGACAATATGTGGATATTCGCACGTGCGCAAAGGTGCTGCGCTAACGCTCCGCTTCCGGGTGCCCACAGCTGCACTGAAGTAATGCACCACCAGATGAACATCGGGAAGAGGCATGCAAAGTTTGGTAACCACCCCAATCCCGGCATCGAATGGAAAAACCATTTCCATCGAGTGGGGAATATCGATGGTTGCCAACCATTAACTCCTGATGTCCATCCCTAGGCTGCTCTACTCTGGGCCTGATACAGAGATGGAATTGCGTGAAAGCGGCTGTGCAACAGTGTCCTACTAGTATTCTAATGCTGCAGGAGGCATCTGTAGGAAAAAAACGCCTACAATGAGAGTGCTGCAGCTAAAGACGCAGCAAGGGATCATCATCGTGATCATCGGTCGAGATGGCTGCAGTGATCGCCCATCTGAGTGAGCCTCAGCCGGTGTCAGGAAGTCTGCATCGGAAGATGCAGAACCTGGCCAACCCTAGCACTCCCAGAAAATGGGGGTGACGCCCCCATTTCCGGAACCGCAGGCCAGCCACGCCCCAAGATGGATGCAGTATGTCAATCATCAGTCAATGAATGAGGGCACAGCGTGCGAGGACGCAGGGCCCATTCTGTGCATGTGCAGACCCCCAACAATTGGAGATGTACGCAAAATACAAAGGGGTACATGCTGTCCTAGCAGCGTGCCTTTTTGCCTGTCTGGTAGGCCATGGGGAGACATGTAGGCGGACAATATCCACTCCATCCATGAATGCAGAAGATCAGAGCAGAGAACGGACGGAGCATCCGAGAGACGTCACCACAAACCCAAGTCTGGGCCATTGTTATGCAGATTGCAGGAGCTGAACCTCCACCAGCCACAAGACTTCTTTATCCTATTCCCCCCCATTGTATCTGAGTCCCTATTGCCATGGCAGCAGGTCCTGGATTATCGGCTCATTTCCCTCTTTCAGCGCTTGCCACGTGCAGCATTTTTTAATGGACTAGTGAAACTTTTTCCTTTAAACGGCAACAATGAATTTGCAGGAGAGTGGTCCGTGGCCTGAAACGTGATGATGTCACAATAAAATGCCATCACTGATAAAGGACGTTTGGCCCTATACTCATATAATCAGCCCCGCCAGCTCGTTTATTCCATCTATTCAACAAGAGACAAAGGGGCAAGTATAACAGTCTGCGACGTGCAGGCACCTGCGAGTTCCCGGGGAGTCTAGTCTTCTTTCCAGCACACAGCACCTGTCACAGCCCGTACAGTTCCTCTTTCCTGCCTGGGATGTCACTCTCTGCTCTGGTCAAGCAATAAACTGCTGATATACAGACCAGTGTGTGCTAGAAGCACCAGAACAGGGAGTGACACCCCAGGCAGGAAAGAGGCACTGCACAGGTTGCGACAGGTGCAGGGTGCTAGAATGAAGACTAGGGGGCATATTTACTTAAGGGCGGGTTTTAGAAATGGAGTTGTTGCCCATAGCAACCAATCAGATTCCAGCTATTATCTTCTAGTACAGGGGTGGGGAACCTCAGGCCCGGGGGCCGTATAAGGCCCCTGGAATCATTTGGTCTGGCCCTCTGAGCTTTTTTTCTGCTAGCCTCATCTGGTTAGCAGGGTGCTAGATGTTACCCTGCAGCCAGAATCTATGCAGCAGTGCCACCTGTAGCATCCTTAGGACGCCTCAGATGGTCACACTGCTGGCCTTACAGCTCCCCGGAGCATCCTGAGGATGCTCCGGGCACTGCTGTAATCACTGACGATTGTGGCCCCGCCCCCATGTGGCAACACACTGAGGGGGCGTGGCCTGCACGGGACCCGCGAATAATGTTATATATATCAAAATGGCCCTCGGCAGAAAAAAGGTTCCCCACCCCTGTTCTAGAAGGTGGTAGATAAATGTTAAGTAGAATCGGATTCGTTGCTATGGGCAACATCTACACTTCTAAACCCTCTCCCCTCCGCCCCCATTTAGTTAATTTACCCCTAGGAGTCTGCCCAATGTTTTAAAGGGGCAATCGTTTAAAAGGCGACTCCAAGTTGGGTTTGCCTTTTAAATGATTTTCCCTTTAAAACATTAGGCAGACTCACAGGAAATTTGCGCAGGTTATTACATTTACCCCAAAGTGTAAATGTAATAAGCCGCCCACATTGTACAACATTTCACCTTCCACCACCTGCAGTGTACTTATATCAGCAACTTATGTATATTGGCCCTCATTCAGACCCGCTCGCAAGCGGGTCAATGGTGGGGCGCTGCGCTACAAAAGGGGCGGCTGTCGGTGTTGACCGACAGCTCGCCCGTTTTGGAGGCGGGGAGGGGGGGTGGCTGGACAACGTAGAAACGCCTGCCGTTTGTGGGCGGTGATGTCAGTAATGAGCTTCCTGCTCTGTTAGAGCAGGAAGCTCACTGGGGCTTGTAGCAGACAAGACCCTACCACAAGGGTCTCGTCGAACATCGCGACCATCACCTGGCCGCTCGCAAAAGCTGTGGGTGGTCACACACAGCTTAGCGAGGGGCCAGGAGGCCGGCTAAAAAAAAAAAAAGCGGCCGCCCTCATTCAGAGCGAGCGCTCGCTTTTTGCGAGCGGCTCTGAATGAGGTCCATTGTGAGTAATATTGTTCTGTTATTCATTATATTTCTATATGCTGAATATAAATAACACTATGAGCAGGACCCAAAGGTTGGCTCTGCTTTAAGCTCTAATCATCCATAACTCTAAACTGACCCTGCTTCACACAGTCATAATTATACAGCGCTCTCCTCCTATGGGAGTCAAAGAGCTTTACCTCAATTATAGGCTTATTTTTAACCATTTATATAGTACACATCTATTCCTCAGCGCAGTACAGAGAATATTACAGCCATTCACACTTCAACGGAGTTTACAATCTATATACCCTGTTACATGCGCACACACACATTTTGGCAAAAAGCCAATTAACCCACCAGTATGTATTCGGAGTGTGCGAGGAAACAGGAGCACCCGGAGGAAACCGACGCAAGTACTTGGAGAACACACAAACTCCACACAGATGGGCCATGACCAGAAATGTAACTCATGACCCCAGTGCTGCGAGGCAGCAATGCTAACCACTATGCAAGTCGTGCTGCCACTGGTTCCCACTGCTCCTCCTCCTCCAATCATCAGAAGAGCAGCAGCTGGAGCAATATGAAGAAGCAGGAGCCTATTGGGGCTCAGAACCTGATCTATGCTGCATTGCTGCCTCAGGAGAGACTCTCACCTCAGTCAGTGGAAGAAATGGCACTATAGGTACAGAGGGCCTGATTCAGAGCCGGACGCTATTTGCGAACGGTCGTTCAGAAAAAGAGGCCGGCTATTTAAAATGAGCGCTCGCTCTTTGCGGTCTGTTGACGCTTCTATGTCTGAGCGAGCAAACGAAACATGCGCTCGCTATTTTGTAAAGACGCCCCCTGGCCGTTCGCATCATACGTCATCTCCGCTATTTATTAATCGAGTACATCGAAAGGCGTCTGAACTGCTCGCAGTGCTCGGGGTAGGTTTTACTTCCCGCTATCACTGCGAGCAGTTCGGGCTAAAAGACAACCAAGTGACGTGGTCGATGACGCTGCTTTGTAAATTATGCACAACCATTAAACGCCCGTTTTGACCGTTTGGCACGCCTGCGTTCGGATCTCCACTCCCCGTTTTCAAGCACCTTCCCCTGTTACCACCCACAAACGGTACATTCTGTCACTCAAATTAGCAGGCCCTCGCTATTTTGCGAGCGCATGATTTTCGACCACAATGACTGGTTGGCACATGCGCATTACGACCCATACGCATGCGCAGATGTGCGAACATCGCTCGGAGCGAACGAGCGGCCGCTTACGAGCGGCTCTGAATCAGGCCCAGAGTGTGCTGGGGGGTTGGGTGAAGGGATTTTTTGGGTGAACTCAGAATACCGTTAGACAGAGGTGGATGGAAAAACATCAACCAATATTTGAGGAAGCACTTTCTCCAGGAACATTAAATCTGTACATTCATTTTGGTAACTGACAAAATGGCCGACAGGCCGCAAATCTCAGACAGTTTTTTTTAAAAGAAATGGTTTGATGAGATCTCTATGGTGCAGGATATTGTACACATTCATTACCCCCGGCAACAGTGGCGGGATCAGTGTGGGTGCGGCCACTACACATACCATGAGGAAGGTGGGCGGGGCACGAACTGAAAGCACATACTCGGAGGAGTTTGGCCCTGATTCAGAGCCGGACGCTCTGACCAGAGCGCTCGCTCTGAATCAGGGCCCACCTCCATAATTAAGGAGCGCCCTCCTGGACGCTCGTATAGCTGTGGGTCACCACCCACAGCCTATACGAGCGTGCAGGTTGATGGTCGCGATGGTCTTGACCATCGCGACCATCGCCGCTGCGAGCCGGAGCCTGCGGTTGAGTTTCTCAACCGCAAGGCCCGGAGTGATTTTGGCTCTATCAGAGCCAAAATCACTCCCACTGACATCACTAGTGATGTCAGTGGGGCCGGCTTCTGACGGTAGGCGTTCCCTTGGGTCTGAATCAGGCCCTTTGTCCCTCCACTCTGGGGAGGAAGGGGTGGGGCTCTGTTCGGTTACAGTGGCTTTGGTGGGCAATCCATTAGCAATCAATTGGGGGGGGATTCCCCATTTTTCAGATTGTGTAAAAATATCTGCAATGTATGGGGTTCACCGATTGCTGATTCCGACCAATAAGTGATTGGGATCGATAAATCAGGTTGTCCAACATGTTGAATCTCACAGACCATTCGAGGCTGTAGATTGCAAGTGCGCGAGACGATGATCCAGCGATTTGCCGACCGTTACTAGTAAAATGATGAGCCTTTCAGGATTGGCAGATGTTATTTGATGAAAATGATCTGCTATGTACTGGCGTAGATTGATGCATTGGAGAAACCTGAAATCAGGGGGGGAAAAAAAGCAGAAACGTTGAATTGTTTTTTTCTGCTTGCTGATGTATGGGCCCCGTGGGTTTTGCTATGGGATCCAGAAATGCACATTTCTAAGTTCACTGGTGCAAAGAGCGCAGACTGGGAAATGCTGAGGAGCCGAGGAAGATGATACGGTCGGATGCTGTATACCAGGGGTCTTCAACCTTGGCCCTCCAGCTGCTGTGAAACTACACATCCCAGCATGCACTCCCATAGTTTTAGCATGCTGTTATATCAAAAAGGTGGCAGTGCATGCTGGGATGTGTAGTTCCACAGCAGCTGGAGAGCCAAGGTTGAAGACCCCTGCTATACACAAATGCAGATTTGAAATCTCCGAGTTTCCCCTCCCAGGAACCAGAGCGTCAGTCCCATGAAATGAGTTGCCATACTGGCTGCTCTTATGGAGATGTAAGTGGCCGTTCCAGACTTCCGACATTCTGCGCCCGTCCTGGCGATGACTGCCCCTGGCCCTCTGTACGGGATTAGAGTTCCTGCTTGGGGGGAATTCTCTCTAATAAAACCAGCAGGACACAAATTAATATTTTAATTAGGAATTGATAGCCAGAGCCAAATCTCCAGTCCTGCTTCACAGTAAATAGATTAATGAGTTTCCCAACTCTTTCTAATTAAGGGAAACACAGCTGCTTTCACCTGCAATTGCCTGTGAGGAGGGGGCTTCCTAAATCCCCAGCAGTTCTTGCGGCTTTTGTCTGAGCACAAAAGGCGGAACATTCGTTCACACAACCCAGCCAGCAATACAGAGCATGGCAAAGCGCCATCTGCTCCTTCTGCACCCAAGCCCCCCAACCAAAGCAACAGGGATCAGAGTGCCCCCCCTCCCCTCTGCAGAGCCGTGACATGCACAATGTATGAACAGGCTGCCAGTGTCCTCAGACGATACCGTGACCTCTGGGCACCATGTGCGACCCCTGGAATAGACACTTAGGACATCATCACTTTTCATTAGATGCTCAATTGTCACATGGACCTGCCGCAGTCAGGGGGCATTCAGGCTGGCAGAGATCTCAGGAGAGGACCGAGGGCCTGATTCACTAAGGATCGCTGCTGCGATTACTCACGCACTTCTGCTGCAAAAATATGCTAATGACTGTAATCGCAAATCCAACACAGAGACGCCCACTACCACTTTCGCACATCCGCAATACCTTGGGAACATCGAGTAACATCGGCCCCTCGCGCACAATTACAGCAGGTCTGACCTTGCTCAGGACTTGCTAACCTCGTCGCACGCTGTGAGTACACAAGCTGCGTATGCCGTCGCAGTGGCTAATTTATGCACGCCCAAGTAACGGCGTTCAAACGGACAGGCACGCCTGCTTTACTCTGACCACTCCTCCGTCACCACCCCCAAACGCTGATGTCCTGTCCCACCATCTGCGATGGCTTTGTATCCGAGTGAGAGATCGTAGAGCAATCACAATGCTAACTCACGCATGCGCAGTATGCAACAATCGTCCGCCTGCGCACGCTGTCACAATAGCGATCCATGCTGAATCAGGCTCTGAGAACCTGCTACAGGGATGGGTGCACAAGCAATGTATATGGTAATAGTTCTGGCAAAATGCCGTAATGGAAAAAATTATACTTTAACACAGCGGTTCTCAAACTTGGTCCTCAGGACCCCACACAGGTCACATTTTCCAGGTCACCCAGCAGGTGCACAGGTGTATTCATTACTCACAAACACATTTTAAAAGATCCACAGGTGGAGCGAATTATTTCTCTTGCGATTCTGTGTGGAGACCTGGAAAACATGCACTGTTTGAGGTCCTGAGGACAGAGTTTGAGAACCTGCACTTTAACAAATCTTGTTTTCTGGTACAGTTTAGACCAGTGTTTCCCAAACTCCTTCCCCAGGGAGCACTAACAGTTCATGTTTTCCAGGTCTCCTCACAGACTCAGAAGTGAAATAATGAGCTCCACCTGTGGATATTTTACCATGTGTCGGCAAGTGATGAGTGTACCTGCTAGGAATCCATGCACTGTTAGTGCTCCCTGAAGAAACTAAGGAAATGCTGATTTAGACCATAAGTTCTCAAGTGTTTTTTTGCAAAATTTTATATATTGTCGCTATGTACTAATGGCACAATGCAGGAGATCTCACAGTAATCTCCAGCAAAGTGCTAACTAGCCCTGCAGATTGCAGTCCCTATTATTATCAACAGGGATTGCGATCAGACCCCTTTGTACCAAACTCCTATGTTCCTAACTCTTTCGATCTCTCCCCCCACAGCCCCCGGCTCTTTCAATCTCTCCCCCTGCAGCCCCCGGCTGGCTCCGGAAGCCGACACTGTGCACATGCACAGTGCCAGCTTCCCCGGAGAAGTCTTTCACCAACGTGAAGGACTTCTAAAATTTACAGGGTATATAACTCGCAGGGACAGCGGTTTCCGGTTAAAAATTTAAATATCCAGTGATATGGATAGATAATAATTGCGGCAGTTCCGCGATTATTAGTATATAGACTCTTTAGTCCTCAGGACCACCAACAGTGCATGATTTCTAGGTCTCCTCATAGTATCACAACGAAAATAATTAGGTCCACCTGTGCACACGTCAGTGAGTAGTGAATGTACCTGTGTCATTTAGTAGTGAACACACTTGTGTTAGTGGTGACCTGGAAAACATGAACTATTTGAGGACTAAGGGCCTGATTCAGCAAGGATCGCTATTGCGATCGCGGTAACAATCGCACATGCAGTTCTAGTGCTAAAGTATGCTAATAATTGCAATCACAAAGCACTCGCGCGGACAACATGCAGACGCCCACTTCCCCTCTCGCACATCCGTAATACCTTGCTATCCAGCCAAAACATTCGTAACATTGAAGTACATCGGAACCACTGGCACATTTAAGGTACCTCTGGCCCTACCACTAAATTGCTAACTTGCCTGCACGCGGTGAGAGCTCAAGCTGGGTATGGTATTGCAGTGGCTAATTTATGCACGCCCCTGCAACGGCGTTCAAACGCACTGCCACGCCTGTGTTTCTCAGACAAAACTGTACTTCCTGTCAATCAATCTGCGATGGGTCTGCATAGTCCATGCGATCTCAGTGGTGCTGAATCAGGACCCGAGTTTGAGGACCACTGGTTTAGACCAGGTTCGGATCTACGCTTAAGCACAGGTGACTTAATTTGAACCTCAGTTAGTTTGATTATACCATCTGTGCACTAGCATGGATATCCTTAAAACCTGGACAGTTAGCGCCTTAAAGACCGAGTTTGGGAAACTCTGGGTTTAGATCACAGGTTCTCAAACTCAGACCTCCGGACCCCGAACAGTGCATGTTTACCAGGTCTCCTGACAGAATCACAAGTGATATAATTATCTCCATCTGTGGATCTTGTAAAACATGTCAGCGAGTAATGATTACACCTGTGCACCTGCTGGGCGACCTGGAAAACGTGACCAGTGTGCGGTCCTGAGGACCGAGTTTGAGAACTTCTGGTTTAGATGGTTAAAAGAAACATTGGATTGGGTACAACAGCTTTTTCCTGTGCATCAGTGTCAAGGAATGCTAGCTGTGACTCGTTTGCATATTCATTAGAATTGAAAAAAGAAATAGCTTCCACTTGGCTGCCAACAGCCGCAGCTGGTGGGGGGCGGGGACCTAAGGTGACGTCATTTTAAGTACGGTTTACCCATTATCTACACCCAAGTGCAGGTTGGATTATAAACTTTTTTGTAAAAACTTTGTAAAACTAAATAGATCTGGCAGTACCCTGACTGCAACAGTCCCCTTCACATCGGACAAACTCTACCTATTTTAGGGAGCGTAGGGATCCATGTACAACATTCCAGTTTTAGGTTATTTTATTAGGTCTTTAGGGTAAATGTTATTTGCAGCATATTTAACATTTTCCAGAACTGGCGCCTATAACAATATGAACTTACAACACATTTACAGGGATATTCAATATGAAACGTTAACTTCACTGTCGAAGTTAACGTTTCATATCGGAGTTTTTTTCTGCGTTAAAGTCTGGTGTGCGCTCCCGCTTATCCCCGTATTCAATATAAAATTAACGATAACGGGAAACTCCGAAGTTACGAATTTTTCCTTAAAATAATTGTAAGACCCCCCTAAAGTTGTAAAACCATGGGGGAACACTATGGGTACCCCCGTTTTAGCCTTTAATTGAAAGTCGGAGATTTAAATAGCCGCAGCAGGTGTTTTTCCCGACATTGAAGAAGTGATGCAGAAGAGCACTTAGGTTATTTTTTTCGTTTTTTTAAGTGGTCCCATCAAATTTGGGGTACATGAAAATGGGTACTAGCATATTTTTATGTCCCTAAAGTAAGTTTTTAAAAATTCTGCATTTGTGCACCTGCCGCTATAATTCTATTCTAGAAAACACGTGCCGCATACATGTAGAATAGCCCTGAACCTATTTCCCTATTCTTAAACAATTTTTTCCCATTTTTTTTTTCACCCCAATTTTTAAATTAATTTTTTGGGGTGTCCCTATTTTTTTTTTAAACTTTTTTTGACACAGTTGTTTTTACATGTATTTTCCAGGGGTGCAGGCTATTTTTTTTAAGCCTGCACCCCTAAACCCCAATTCTGCACTTTATTTAGACACCTATTCAATGGTGAAAACTTATCCCCGTTTTTTATCAAAGACTTCTGAAAACTGCGATAAGTCTTTGAAATTGAATACGGTGTAAAAGTCAAACCTGCGATAATGACGTCAAAAGTGCGATTTTATTAACGCAAAAACGATGTTATCGCACCCATATTGAAGACCCCTGTTAGTGTGCAAGACCCTGGTTGCTACCTTTACACGGCACGCACACAAATTCTGCTGTGAAGTGGCTACTTCCAGTTCCTAAAGGTAAAGGTCACCCCATGAGATGGGTCTGCGATATTATAGTCCACTTGGGCCTCATTTAACAGAGATCTCATTCCACAACAATTTAAAAACTAATAAATGAAAGGCCCAATCCACTAGACGATTTAAATGAACGATTGAACAATAACGATAGTTATCGTTCAAAAATCTTTGCAAAAATGTCTAAAACGTCCAATGATGCACAAGCCGGTTGGTCGTTTAGACCACAGGGTCTCACACTCTGTCCTCAGGCCCCCAAACAGTGCACGTTTTGCAGGTCTCCTCACATAATTACTAGTGAAATAGTTAGCTGCACCGGTGGATCTTTTAAAACGTGTCAGTGAGTAATCAATACACCTGTGCACCTGCTGGGTGACCTGGAAAACATCACCTGTGTGGGGTCCTGAGGACAGAGTTTGAGAACCACTGGTTTAGACATTATCATCGTGCAAACATGCTGGTCAACCTGACAATAACATCAGGTTGAGCATGTTTGCAGATGATGGATGACCCTGCACTGAATGACTGCACGTTCAGTGCAGGCTCATCACAGACTGACAAACGACTGCACAATTGCAACGTCGTAATCGTGCAGTCGTTTTCATGTCTGCTAGTGGATGGGACCCTTAAAACAAAAAAAAGGCAATTCTGTTAGACATTTACACAGAAAACAAATCTTCCCATCTGGGTCTCAGCAGAATACGGGAATGTCAACAAAGTGGCCAAATGTATATTTATTGCCACTAAAGTGTATTGTCCTGGGTGAACTTTTACTCCCGAATTACCCTTCCCTTGAACCCCTGCAGACACGGCTAATAATACCGCTGTCGTAAAGATTCCAGTAAACAGTTTGGACAACAGACCGGACAATTGCTTCTGTTGTCCATAACACAATGTGAGTAAGGGAGGGGGCCGCAGGTGTGCTGTCTCTCTCTGCAGTCACCCTATAATGTTACGCTGGTTAGTACACACTAGTGTACGCAGGTGTGCTGTCTCTCTCTGCAGTCACCCTATAATGTTACGCTGGTTAGTACACTAGTGTACGCAGGTGTGCTGTCTCTCTCTGCAGTCACCCTATAATGTTACGCTGGTTAGTACACACTAGTGTACGCAGGCGTGCTGTCTCTCTCTGCAGTCACCCTATAATGTTACGCTGGTTAGTACACACTAGTGTACGCAGGTGTGCTGTCTCTGTCTGCAGTCACCCTATAATGTTACGCTGGTTAGTACACACTAGTGTACGCAGGTGCGCTGTCTCTCTCTGCAGTCACCCTATAATGTTACGCTGGTTAGTACACACTAGTGTACGCAGGTGCGCTGTCTCTCTCTGCAGTCACCCTATAATGTTACGCTGGTTAGTACACACTAGTGTACGCAGGTGTGCTGTCTCTCTCTGCAGTCACCCTATAATGTTACGCTGGTTAGTACACACTAGTGTACGCAGGTGTGCTGTCACTCTCTGCAGTCACCCTATAATGTTACGCTGGTTAGTACACACTAGTGTACGCAGGTGTGCTGTCTCTCTCTGCAGTCACCCTATAATGTTACGCTGGTTAGTACACTAGTGTACGCAGGTGTGCTGTCTCTCTCTGCAGTCACCCTATAATGTTACGCTGGTTAGTACACACTAGTGTACGTAGGTGCGCTGTCTCTCTCTGCAGTCACCCTATAATGTTACGCTGGTTAGTACACACTAGTGTACGCAGGTGTGCTGTCTCTCTCTGCAGTCACCCTATAATGTTACGCTGGTTAGTACACTAGTGTACGCAGGTGTGCTGTCTCTCTCTGCAGTCACCCTATAATTTTACGCTGGTTAGTACACACTAGTGTACGCAGGAGTGCTGTCTCTCTCTGCAGTCACCCTATAATGTTACGCTGGTTAGTACACACTAGTGTACGCAGGTGTGCTGTCTCTCTCTGCAGTCACCCTATAATGTTACGCTGGTTAGTACACACTAGTGTACGCAGGTGCGCTGTCTCTCTCTGCAGTCACCCTATAATGTTACGCTGGTTAGTACACACTAGTGTACGCAGGTGCGCTGTCTCTCTCTGCAGTCACCCTATAATGTTACGCTGGTTAGTACACACTAGTGTACGCAGGTGCGCTGTCTCTCTCTGCAGTCACCCTATAATGTTACGCTGGTTAGTACACACTAGTGTACGCAGGTGTGCTGTCACTCTCTGCAGTCACCCTATAATGTTACGCTGGTTAGTACACACTAGTGTACGCAGGTGTGCTGTCTCTCTCTGCAGTCACCCTATAATGTTACGCTGGTTAGTACACACTAGTGTACGCAGGTGCGCTGTCTCTCTCTGCAGTCACCCTATAATGTTACGCTGGTTAGTACACACTAGTGTACGCAGGTGCGCTGTCTCTCTCTGCAGTCACCCTATAATGTTACGCTGGTTAGTACACACTAGTGTACGCAGGTGTGCTGTCTCTCTCTGCAGTCACCCTATAATGTTACGCTGGTTAGTACACACTAGTGTACGCAGGTGTGCTGTCACTCTCTGCAGTCACCCTATAATGTTACGCTGGTTAGTACACACTAGTGTACGCAGGTGTGCTGTCTCTCTCTGCAGTCACCCTATAATGTTACGCTGGTTAGTACACTAGTGTACGCAGGTGTGCTGTCTCTCTCTGCAGTCACCCTATAATGTTACGCTGGTTAGTACACACTAGTGTACGCAGGAGTGCTGTCTCTCTCTGCAGTCACCCTATAATGTTACGCTGGTTAGTACACACTAGTGTACGCAGGAGTGCTGTCTCTCTCTGCAGTCACCCTATAATGTTACGCTGGTTAGTACACACTAGTGTACGCAGGTGTGCTGTCTCTCTCTGCAGTCACCCTATAATGTTACGCTGGTTAGTACACTAGTGTACGCAGGTGTGCTGTCTCTCTCTGCAGTCACCCTATAATGTTACGCTGGTTAGTACACACTAGTGTACGCAGGAGTGCTGTCTCTCTCTGCAGTCACCCTATAATGTTACGCTGGTTAGTACACACTAGTGTACGCAGGTGTGCTGTCTCTCTCTGCAGTCACCCTATAATATTACGCTGGTTAGTACACACTAGTGTACGCAGGTGTGCTGTCTCTCTCTGCAGTCACCCTATAATGTTACGCTGGTTAGTACACTAGTGTACGCAGGTGTGCTGTCTCTCTCTGCAGTCACCCTATAATGTTACGCTGGTTAGTACACACTAGTGTACGCAGGAGTGCTGTCTCTCTCTGCAGTCACCCTATAATGTTACGCTGGTTAGTACACACTAGTGTACGCAGGTGTGCTGTCTCTCTCTGCAGTCACCCTATAATGTTACGCTGGTTAGTACACACTAGTGTACGCAGGTGCGCTGTCTCTCTCTGCAGTCACCCTATAATGTTACGCTGGTTAGTACACACTAGTGTACGCAGGTGTGCTGTCACTCTCTGCAGTCACCCTATAATGTTACGCTGGTTAGTACACACTAGTGTACGCAGGTGTGCTGTCTCTCTCTGCAGTCACCCTATAATGTTACGCTGGTTAGTACACTAGTGTACGCAGGTGTGCTGTCTCTCTCTGCAGTCACCCTATAATGTTACGCTGGTTAGTACACACTAGTGTACGCAGGAGTGCTGTCTCTCTCTGCAGTCACCCTATAATGTTACGCTGGTTAGTACACACTAGTGTACGCAGGTGTGCTGTCTCTCTCTGCAGTCACCCTATAATGTTACGCTGGTTAGTACACACTAGTGTACGCAGGTGTGCTGTCTCTCTCTGCAGTCACCCTATAATGTTACGCTGGTTAGTACACACTAGTGTACGCAGGTGTGCTGTCTCTCTCTGCAGTCACCCTATAATGTTACGCTGGTTAGTACACTAGTGTACGCAGGTGTGCTGTCTCTCTCTGCAGTCACCCTATAATGTTACGCTGGTTAGTACACACTAGTGTACGCAGGAGTGCTGTCTCTCTCTGCAGTCACCCTATAATGTTACGCTGGTTAGTACACACTAGTGTACGCAGGTGCGCTGTCTCTCTCTGCAGTCACCCTATAATGTTACGCTGGTTAGTATACACTAGTGTACGCAGGTGCGCTGTCTCTCTCTGCAGTCACCCTATAATGTTACGCTGGTTAGTACACACTAGTGTACGCAGGTGCGCTGTCTCTCTCTGCAGTCACCCTATAATGTTACGCTGGTTAGTACACACTAGTGTACGCAGGTGTGCTGTCTCTCTCTGCAGTCACCCTATAATGTTACGCTGGTTAGTACACACTAGTGTACGCAGGTGTGCTGTCTCTCTCTGCAGTCACCCTATAATGTTACGCTGGTTAGTACACTAGTGTACGCAGGTGTGCTGTCTCTCTCTGCAGTCACCCTATAATGTTACGCTGGTTAGTACACACTAGTGTACGCAGGAGTGCTGTCTCTCTCTGCAGTCACCCTATAATGTTACGCTGGTTAGTACACACTAGTGTACGCAGGTGTGCTGTCTCTCTCTGCAGTCACCCTATAATGTTACGCTGGTTAGTACACACTAGTGTACGCAGGTGTGCTGTCTCTCTCTGCAGTCACCCTATAATGTTACGCTGGTTAGTACACACTAGTGTACGCAGGTGTGCTGTCTCTCTCTGCAGTCACCCTATAATGTTACGCTGGTTAGTACACACTAGTGTACGCAGGAGTGCTGTCTCTCTCTGCAGTCACCCTATAATGTTACGCTGGTTAGTACACACTAGTGTACGCAGGTGTGCTGTCTCTCTGCAGTCACCCTATAATGTTACGCTGGTTAGTACACTAGTGTATGCAGGAGTGCTGTCTCTCTCTGCAGTCACCCTATAATGTTACGCTGGTTAGTACACACTAGTGTACGCAGGTGTGCTGTCTCTCTCTGCAGTCACCCTATAATGTTACGCTGGTTAGTACACACTAGTGTACGCAGGTGTGCCGTCTCTCTCTGCAGTCACCCTACAATGTTACGCTGGTTAGTACTCACTAGTGTACGCAGGTGTGCTGTCTCTCTGCAGTCACCCTATAATGTTACGCTGGTTAGTACACTAGTGTATGCAGGAGTGCTGTCTCTCTCTGCAGTCACCCTATAATGTTACGCTGGTTAGTACACACTAGTGTACGCAGGTGTGCTGTCTCTCTCTGCAGTCACCCTATAATGTTACGCTGGTTAGTACACACTAGTGTACGCAGGTGTGCTGTCTCTCTCTGCAGTCACCCTATAATGTTACGCTGGTTAGTACACACTAGTGTACGCAGGTGTGCTGTCTCTCTCTGCAGTCACCCTATAATGTTACGCTGGTTAGTACACACTAGTGTACGCAGGTGTGCTGTCTCTCTCTGCAGTCACCCTACAATGTTACGCCGGTTAGTTCACACTAGTGTTCGCAGGAGTGCTGTCTCTCTCTGCAGTCACCCTACAATGTTACGCTGGTTAGTACACACTAGTGTACGCAGGCGTGCTGTCTCTCTCTGCAGTCACCCTACAATGTTACGCTGGTTAGTACACACTAGTGTACGCAGGCGTGCTGTCTCTCTCTGCAGTCACCCTACAATGTTACGCTGGTTAGTACACACTAGTGTACGCAGGTGTGCTGTCTCTCTCTGCAGTCACCCTATAATGTTACGCTGGTTAGTACACACTAGTGTACGCAGGTGTGCTGTCTCTCTCTGCAGTCACCCTATAATGTTACGCTGGTTAGTACACACTAGTGTACGCAGGTGTGCTGTCTCTCTCTGCAGTCACCCTATAATGTTACGCTGGTTAGTACACACTAGTGTACGCAGGCGTGCTGTCTCTCTCTGCAGTCACCCTACAATGTTACGCTGGTTAGTACACACTAGTGTACGCAGGTGTGCTGTCTCTCTCTGCAGTCACCCTATAATGTTACGCTGGTTAGTACACACTAGTGTACGCAGGTGTGCTGTCTCTCTCTGCAGTCACCCTATAATGTTACGCTGGTTAGTACACACTAGTGTACGCAGGTGTGCTGTCTCTCTCTGCAGTCACCCTATAATGTTACGCTGGTTAGTACACACTAATGTACGCAGGTGTGCTGTCTCTCTCTGCAGTCACCCTATAATGTTACGCTGGTTAGTACACACTAGTGTACGCAGGTGTGCTGTCTCTCTCTGCAGTCACCCTATAATGTTACGCTGGTTAGTACACACTAGTGTACGCAGGTGTGCTGTCTCTCTCTGCAGTCACCCTATAATGTTATGCTGGTTAGTACACACTAGTGTACGCAGGTGTGCTGTCTCTCTCTGCAGTCACCCTATAATGTTACGCTGGTTAGTACACACTAGTGTATGCAGGAGTGCTGGGGGTATATTTACTAAAGTGCAGGGTTTTTTTTTTTTTTTTTAGCAGTGGAGATGGGCTAGATAAATAAGTAGAATCTCATTGGTTGTTATTACGGGCAACATCTACACTATTAAAAACCTGCACTTTAGTAAATATACCCCCTAGTGAATGAACAGCTGCAAACGGTCGGCTTGGTAGGTTGCATCTTAGGAGCTGGAAGATAGACAGGCAATAGGTTTACAGGTACTGAAGGTCGACACTGATATGGTCAACATGCAAATGGTCAACATGTTTTTTATATATTTTTTTTTTAGGGTTAGGCACTTATCCCGACTGTTAGGCACCAGGAGGGAGGATTAGGATTAGGGTGAAGATTAGGGATAAAACAAAATTAATAAAAAATTGTTGACCATTTGCATGTCGACCATATCACTGTCAACCTAATGACCATGTCGACCCAGTCTATCTTCCATTGTCTACCCAAACATTGTCTATCTAGACAATGTAGACCTAATGATCCACAACCCATTGCTTAGTTGTTTATAGGAACATATCAGCTATTTTTTTTTAAATAACGTCCCTGTGTGGGAATAACGCGTCCAACCTACTGTACACTCTAGCGAAATGTGTCTGGACCGTATTCTATGTGATCATGCGGCCTCGTTTTCTTGTCGACATAAAAGGATTTAAACAGAATAATGTGCATATCGTATTTAGCGAGTAATTAAAGAAACAGCTTAGGGTTATACTTGCAAAATACAGAGGTACACACAGTGTTGATGCCACGCACAGTTGGTCAGTGTTAATTCTGCGCATGCTACTGCGTCGTACAGGGCCTGCACCTCGACGAGATCACTGGGAGGCGCTGAACGACTTTGGACACAAGTTTCATGGATTTCAGTGGGAGGACCTGGGTAGTAATGGGGGTGAATATTGAATAGGCAGATGCAGGGTGTCAGTGCAAGCGGCTGCGTTCTCAGATGCACAGCTGCAGTGGCCATGTGCAAATGGAGACACTGCACTGGCCACAAGCTGGTGCAAGTAATGATAGTGGGCGCCATGGTGACGTGTGGAATCACCGGTGGTGTTACAGCGCGCATCACTGCCAAAAGTGGGCGTCTCAGGGCTTGTATGTTCTGGTGCAGATGAGTACACAAGGTCTAAAGCTAGCATTTACCCATTATCCCCGCCACCACTCTGCAAACACAGGCACCAGCAGCTGCAACGTCATTATATCTGCCTGTGGTATCAGTCCGTAAAACATCATCTGCTTCCATTGTGTGCAGGTGACAGGTGCAACGAAGTTTACTCTGGAAAATGTGTTGTGTAAAATGTAAATGGAAATCAATTCTCTATTGCAGGCAGGGTTGTATAAAATTAGATTTAAAAAAAAAAAAAAAAAAAAAAAAAAAGGATGAGTTAAATCAGATTTTCGAAATTTAAATAGGATTTTTTTTATAAAAAAAAAAAAAATCTGTTTAAGTAAACGTTCTAAATTTTGAAACATTTAAAAAAATTTTTTTTTTTATACAAAAAGCCTATTTAAATCAAATAAATTCGTTATTTATTTTTTTTAAATCCAATTTTATGTAACCGTGCGAGGGTGTCTTAAACCTGGTCCTCAAGGCATCCTAACAGTCCAGGTTTTAACACTACCCAAGCTTGTGCCCCCAGATAGGTGAGCTTGTTTTAGGAAGTTGGCTGATAGTAGGTGCACAAAAAAAAATAATCATTGCCATTCACGACAAATGAAGCCCTGCAGTGCCACCGAGTGGTTATTTAGTGTTCAGCTACATGGCCATCGTCTGACACATAGTGATGCTACAGATATTGCATAGGGGCTGAGTGTGCTCCCGCTAAGGGCCAGGTAAATGGGCCATGTGCTCTGATCACTCCCCACCCCAGGAGTAATCTTTGGTAACCCGCAGTCAATTGGAAAATAATCTCCAATCAGAAGCGGAACATCGACACAACCAACGTTGGATAATTTTATTCCCCTTCCCTATCTAGGCTCCACCGTCTGGAGACTAGAGCATCAGAGCAGGTACAGGGTCCTGTAAAAGTTGCACCGACCAGAGTATGGCCTTCCACCATCAATTGTTAGTAATTATAGATGGTAAAACAATTAACCATCGGAGTCAGACCATCGATGAATGCTCATTATTGGAGAACATCGGCCACGTAGGCCCAATGTTGGATGGTGGCTATCCCTACTGTATAGTAGCTAATGCTATAACAGAATGGTTGGCAGCGTCACGTGACCAGGACCTAACTTTTTAGAGCAGGGGTGGGCAATAAGCCGCCCTCCAACTATTGAACTACAAATCCCAGCCATGCCTTGCAACAGTTTTAGCATGGCCAAATAGAAAAACTGTTGCAAGGCATGCTGGGATGAGTAGTTCTACAACATCTGCGGGCATCTTATTGCCCACCCCTACTTTAGAGACTGGGGGGGTTATTTACTATTTTCTGCATGTTTAAGTCAGAAATTTAAAAGGGCAATGCTTTTAATAGCAACCGCTAGAGAGATTTGCAGGCACCACTGATATAGCAACCGCTAGAGAGATTTGCAGGCACCACTGATTCCTTGTCTGGGCATTTACATGGAGGTGGCATATAAGTTTAGGAAATGTAAAATATTGGGAGCAATGTAATTATTCCTAATTATCTGTTTGAAAAAAAATATATATATTTAGTGAAAAAATTTAGTATATCATATATAAAATTCATTGGTCTATTTGTTTGTCTGGTTATGTATTCAGACACCCCAGATTTACGGGGGTTAAGGTCCCGGTCGGACCTCCCGTTGGTGTACCCTGGGCAGAACTTTGACCCGGGGAGCCTTCCACTTGATGGATTTGGCTGAAACTTCACAGGGAGGGGGTGGCAATTGGTCTGGGATACCTACTGGAGTGGTTGGGGGTCCTGGTGGGCCTCACAGAGGAGTGTGCTGAGAGGAACTTTGACCCAGGGAGCCTGTTCTGGGCCTTCCACTGGATTGATTTGGACAATATCACATTTGGGCAAAAACTTCAGTGTGGCAACATTGGATCCCACAAGACATTCTAGGAGATTGAGGTCCTGGTTGGACCTCCCGTTGGTGTACGCTGGGCAGAACTTTGACACAGGGAGATTATTCTTGGCCTTCCACTGGATGCATTTGGATGACATCACATCATAGAACGTAATAACTTGAAGATTTAAACCCAGGCAACGCTGGGTACTTCATCTAGTACCTTATATAATGTACATGGTAAATGTATTAAAAACGTTAAAAGAATAAAATAAAATCAGATTAGGTTTACCAGAAGCAGAGCATATACACCTTCTCCTGTTTATACAGCTTGTCCTTTATTCTATTTTTTGACAAGTGCGTCTTTGCGGAATCCAAAAGAATATATACATATTCATACACATACATTCTTACATTCAGGATTTCTCCCAGGTTGCCCCCAACCTCTGGAATCCCCTCACTCGCTTCATTAGACTTTCGCGTCACCCGATTTTCGGGAGGCTCCCATCCAAATAGGGAGAGTAGGCAAGTCTGCTCTGCGCACAGCCAGGGGAAGCTGGGCTGCTTCTGAGCTGTCTGTTGAAGGTATTCACACTGTCCGGCATAATAATAATTAATAATAATAAAAAAAATAAAAAAAAAACATTGGATGGCTAATCCCAAAATCCCAGGATTGGAAGCCCCAATTCCAGAATTCAATCCCAGCCAATTTTAGGCCAGAATCCTGGGATCCCGCTGATCCCAGATTGGCCACCCTATGTCTACCCATATCCCCCATAGTTAGTAAATTCATATGAGCAGGTCTCTTCTCCCCTTTGTATTCTCTACATAATTATGCTAATTGCTCCCTGTAATCATGTATGTGAATTTATATATAGATTGTATTATTCTATACTTCTGTATCCGGCTGTCACTTATTGTATCACCTTGTTCGGCTCTAGTGAGCCCTTGTGGGATATTACAATGATACACACACTGTATAGTATAGTTGTGCCATATCTTCAGCTTTGTAATTAAGCAGAGCAAAGCAGTGTGTTAATATTCACTATGCATATAAAACATACACAAACTCTGAAATTCCAAGATTAACTCCTCTTTATTAAAAAGGTGAAATTACAAAAATGTTTCTACTTAAAATACTGTTTATTTGTGATCGAACATTAATTAGCAATACAACTATCAGCAATTTCCAGGGTAACATATTTCCACAGGACAGATTTTCAAATGGCTCAAGCAAATATATAAGGGAATTTGCAAGGGGGAAGAAAAGGTGCATATAACATACCGCATTTTTAAAAATATTTATGCACATTGCATACATATAGATATATTTTATATAGACTTATTTCTGTATACTTTTTTTTTTATTTAGAAAACGTGTAGCATAGTTCACAGACTCTTGTTCCTATGGTTGTAATACAATGTAAAAATACCACACAAATAATAAAAATAAAAAATCCCCAAAATAAAAAAATAATAAAAAAAAAGCACAAAAACACCACATTTGAGATTAAGTGATTCAAAAGGCATCTCCCTTACATGATAGGAGTCTGACAAAAATTGTATCCTAATAGAAATATTTGTCCAGTATATTTATGTCCAGAGTTCCCAGAAATTAAATATGTTTATTTTTATGGAGAGAATTAAAGACAGTACCAAAAAACAAATTTGTTCTACAAACAGATTTTTTTCGACGTCTTAAAATTTTCCAGTATAGTTTGAATTTAAACAATAAAACATGCTTCGGCTGTACTTAAAGCACTGCCGTCTCACACTGCATGAAAAAAACAAAACAAAAAACTCTTCTGTATTAAAAATTTTCAATAAGTGGAGTGAATGCATTGCTGGAGGTGTTGAAAGTGTCTCCCATAAAGAAGCACCAAGTTAGGGAAGTGAAGGGGTGAGGGAATAAGGCAGAATGTGGGGCAAGGTAATAAGGTTCAAATTCTCTTCACGCAAATTTAAAGTAGCAATCATTTAAAAGGCAAAGCCAGGGTTATTTATCTATTTAAATTATTGCCAATTTAAATCTGCAGCAGAGATCTTCAGAATTGTTGTGCTGCTTCTGAAAACTCGGACCCTAATACACAACCCCCAGAAAATATTTTATTTGTATTTAAAGCCTGTATTAGAAGAACACACACTTAAACACAAACTAAAAAAAATTGGAAAATTATGTAAATAAAATAAGTGTATAATTATTTTTTCATGGCTTTAAAGAAGTTTTCCACTTAAACAAATTTGAATGATTGGGCTGATATATATATATACACACATATATTTTTTTGGTTTATATCAAGCTAGGGCTCAAATTTTACTGCTCTAGGTCTGTTGCAGGACATTCAAAGAACCAATAAATTAGTGCAGTCTTGAGTGGAAAAACGTTGCCAGGTACAAGACATGGCCATCCTTCCATGTTGAGGCATAAAGATGAACAACTTTCAGATTAGTTAAAATTTTTAAAACAAATTAAAAAAAAAATAAAAACATTCCACTGGAATGTTCAGGACAAAGAAATGCTAATGTGCCAAATAACATTAATGTAATGGATGCAGGACAAGATAAAAGATGGATGTGAATAGCCAAAACCACGTTATATCAGAACTTTGAAGCATGGCCTTGGTTCTGCAATGTGTTTACTGGAAACATGGGTATCTTTGGTGTATATAACTTTTATATGACCTCTTCAGTCCATGTAGCCTGATAATAAATGCAGGTTACTGACCTCTCTGGTTTGCTCAACTACATTCTACAATCTGCTACTTGAAACTTATCTTCTCTGTACACTGAGACAATGCAGAACCATCTCATTATCAGCCACATACTTAAACTTTAATATTCCAAACTCACCATCCGAATGGAAATCTTTAACTCAGAAATTGTCTTTTTTTTTTTTTCTTACTATAAAATGCTCAACGAGTAAAAATAAAAATAAATACATTTCTTCGTTCAATTTTTAAACCAAATAGAAAACCATGGGCACATCCAGAGCACGTAACGTGTGTATAGTAGTCTGCGTTTAATTAGACTATTTTCACTGTAAAACTAATCTGTATATATATTTTTTTTATTAAAATAATTTTAGATTTTTTTTTTTCCTCAAACCCTTATTCATTTTGTTTGGTGCAAACTGTGCATTTTGAGAATTAGAAGGAAAAAAAGGAAAATGTAAAAAAATAAAAATAAAATGTATTTTATATTCTTACAAATAAGGGCAATATTGTGATTTTCAACTTTTCTGTAGAAGTGTATATACATTTCTCAAAAGTTCCAAAAGAGAAAGGAAAAGGAAGATTTCATATTCATAGCCCACAATTGAAAAGAAATAAAAACAAAACAATTAAATGAAGAAAAACAAACAAAACAAAGCTCTGAAATATCGATAAATGTCTTTACCCCATTTGTGCAATATTTTTTAAGAAGCCCTTTGGCAGCAAAAGGTTAAAATTAACAAATATTTGGCAAGAAAAACAAAATAGTAGTATTTTCTAATTCTAATGAACCCAGATTTTAATGCCTGAAATTAACAAAGTCGTGTTGGTCTGTAATAATGCAAATGATCTGCCAGAATGTGCCGTAGGTTACGTTTTGTAGGATAATTACATATTACTATGACAAGGTACGCAGAGTATAACTAAATAGAGATCTTTGCCAGGTCGTTTTATCACCCATCACAGCCAATTGTCCCAGGTGAGACCTGACTGCTGCTTAGAGGTTGCGTGTATGTAATAATGCCAGACAGAACTGCATAGTTATACTCCGCATATTATAGGGTGCAGCATTATCAATCATTTGCAGAGCAAGAACGGAGGCCTCCCTTGCAGACCCCTCCATTTAGAGACCACAGTGATGGCTGTGCTCAGGAAAATACAATCACACATCAGTTATTACTCCGGCTTAAGATCCAGTTGCTTGCAGATTCCAGATAGCTCCTTCCTGAACTGAATGGAACGGACACACAGTTAGATGTACGTACACTTAGGGCACGCACCGCGGGTTTATTGTAGATGTGTGTGCAGCCGTGTATCTTTAAAAAATACATTTGAAGCCTGGATAAAAACACAGAAGATGCGTCCTTTTTGTGTCTTTCTGTAGCATTAAATACACAGAAAAAAAAAAAAAAAGAGCTGGTTCAGAAAACTGATGTGGACCATCCAAGAAGAGAGTAACAGAAGGAGGTGGAGACTCAGCCTCTTCCTGATCTTCGGAACAAACCGTCTACAGTGCAGGAAGAAAGCAGGAGGCGAGCTCTTTCAGCGGCTGCGCCAGAATGGTTGGAGGTGGTTGTCACCCCTGCATCACTTGTCCCTCCAGCATAAAACAAGATAAGCCCCGTAAATACAGTCCCCATTCCCTCAAAACCACCGGTTATGCCTCCAACTTTTCCTTCTTTTTATTCTTCTTCAAGAAGGATGGGGTGCGGAACTTCTTCTTCTTCTTGTTGGGGGACTTAGAAGGAGAGCCCTCGGGGGTCAGCTCCCCTTCGATAATCTTCTCTGTGCTCCGAACCGTGATTTCCACGTTCTCCCCAACGCTCAGCTGACTCACGCGCATGGTGAGTGCCTCCTCTGCTTCCTGTCTGCTGCCGTCCTTGCCATTCAACACGATGGGGGAGTCGTTCTGGAACACCAAGTCTTCCAGGGGCTCTGAGGAGGCAGAGGTGTACGATGAGGGAAGGGATGCTATACATACACTGACCAAGGACATGGACATGATCATTTGTTTGGCCATCTCCTTCAGAAATAATAACTATTAGGTAGATTTAGTATCACTAGCAGGGTTGCATAAAATCGGATTTAAAAAAAAAAAGAAAAAGGATTTGATTTAAAAAGGGTTTTTTTTTAAAGGAGAAGTTTTACATTTTAAAACGTTTACTTAAAAAATGTAATAAAAAAATCCTATTTAAATCCCAAAAATCTGATTTAAATCAAATCAATCAGTTTTTAAGATTTTTTTTTAACAAAATTCAAATTTTATGCAACCCTGATTCACTAGTGCTGCTGTGTATCAGCTACTGTCAGCCACAATATAAAAGATGGTTTATCCGTATGCTAGGCGCCAGGGCCACATATTAGGAGCCAACAATTTTGTAAGTAAATATTGGAGGCTTTTCAAAAGGAGCCTCCAAATACTAGTCAATACCTCTGCATTACATCAATGCCAAATATCAGCCTATACTCCACATATCAGCCTGTGCCCTCACAGTATACCAGTGCTCTCGCAATACACCAGTGCCCCCACATACCAGCCTGTGTCCTACAGTATGCCAATGCCCCCACATACCAGCCTGTGCCCTGCCGTATACAAAAGCCCCCACATGGCCTGTGCCTTCGTAGTATACTACCAGTGCTCTCACATATCAGCCTGTGCCCTTGCAGTATACCAATGCCGTATATATCAGCCAGTGTCCCCGTTGTATATTAATGCCCACACATCAGCCAATGCCTTTGCAGTAGGACAATGCCCCCGCACATCATCTTGTGCCTTCGGAGTATGCCAATGCCCCCACACATCAGCCTGTGCCTTCACAGTAGTATACCAGTGCCACATACCAGCATGTGCCCATGCAGTATAACAGTGCTCCCACACATCAGATTGGTCACTCATATTACACCAGTGCCACATACCATCCTGTGCCCTTGCAACAAATCAGTGTCTCCACAGAGGCAGTGACTGTGCATATTAAGCTGAGTCATATCAGAACGCCATCAGTGCCACAAATTATATTAGAAAAAACTGACAGTACAACCTTGGTGCCACAACACGCCATCCTGACTGGGGCCCCCACTTATAAGCCTATGCCCACACAGTATACCACTGCCCCACGGTATTCGAACCACACTTACAGCATATACCAGGCTGTGCCCAAGAATATCCCCCCCCATACCACAAGTTCTCCTGACACTACATGAGCCTGTCCCTGCACTATTCACGTGGCATCGTCTGTCATGTGGCAACAGCTGGTGTGGGGTCCAGACTTTACCTGCCATGGGGGCATGGCTGTGGTGACTGTGGGCGACATCCAAGACCAATTATGGGCACAGGTAAATCTAGACTATAATCTAGTTCCTATTTAAACAGGTCAGCGCAAAGGGAGGACGGCAGCCTGTGGCAGACAAGTTACCTGTGGAGGTGATCAGCGTCGGGGGTGGGGACTGGGTTACTGGGACAGAAGGGTCTTCTTCGGAGATTAGTTCATGCTCAGCATCTGCGGGGTTCAGACCGGGGGTTAGTGGTCATGCAGGACGGACGCGCAAGGGGTTAGGTGATGGGAAACCTTTACATTCATGCACAGAGACATTACAGCAATAAGGAAATTACTAAATGCAGGAATTGATTAAGGAGATAAAAGGAAGGAGATGTTTGTATTAGGTACGGTCTGAATGTGGGGGTCCCACTTACCTCGTGCTCCATTATCCTTGCCCTTTCTATCTCCCCCATTTGCTTCCTCCAGCAAATGGCTGAACGGGTTGGGGGGTGGGGGAGGGGCATTCTCATCCTCCTCAAACTGCATTGGCTGCAAAAGAACAGAAACGAGGGTCACATCACCTTTAACGAATGGTCATAACTAGGACTATTACTCCTGGGAGAACCCGAAAACCAGGTGATGTCCTGATACAAGTGGGTGGGGGGTATCTAGACAGAGCGCCTGGACGGAAAGATTAGGATGGCGAAACAATCGTATCAGTGGGAGCATTTAGCGCTCATATTTGCCGATGCATGTTATGGACAGTGAACTGCGACAATCTTACAGCCGTTCTCCAGTACGCTATTCTGTGTGAAGCGTATGCACAACATAGTTTGATGTAAAATGTCCTAAATTATATTTAAATAACTGCTCTCAGAGAGTTCGCAAACCTACGGACTTTTTTTTTTACCTTGAAATATATTTCTACATCAGATCATTTGCGCTATTGCAACATGAAAATTCACAACGTTGCGATGTCATCAAGATGGATAAAAGGTGAATGCAATCAAATGCGTTATACGGTCAAAGGGGCTTCATAAAAAAAGGTATGTAACCGCCTTCGTCTCGCTCTAGGTGGGCGTTTTGTTCGCTGTGCTTATACTGTAATAAGAGGCTTTTTGTGTGCGCGTTCAGGATATTGTAACTGGGTTAACACTGAAAAAAGCCCGGCCTGACTAAACTGATCGTTCCCTCAGAATACTATAATCCAGCTTCATGTATTATCTTTACTAGGGGTGAGCAATAAGCGGAAGCTCCAGCTGCTGTAGAACTACACATCCCAGCATGGCCAGCCATTTCTTGCATACTCAGATAGCAAAACTGTGGCAGGGCATGGTGGCACAGGGTAGTCCCACAGCAGCTGGGGGGGGGGGTCGTCTATCATCGCGCACGAAAACTTAAGCGTCCTGCCTATCCTAGCAAGCGACTGCTGTTCCAAGCTAGGATACTTACGGGGCTCGGCTTTTCCACCACAATTCCAGCCAGGACCTGAGACCGAGGACCAGCTGTCTTCAGATCGTACCAGTTTTGCTCCCGTATCTATAGGTGTTAAACAAGATGGACGAACGTGAACTGCGAGGACTTAACATGTACAGTCAGAGTGTTTCTGTTTAATAGAACAGCTCCTGCCGACTTCTTCTCAATTCTCCCCGTCCATTGTTCTAGAGACCTTTGAGGAACTAAAAGAACTTTCCTCTTCCTTTATGGATTAGACATCTGTACATAAGGAAATCTGGCTACATTATACATCTGGATGTCTTGCAGCTACAGATGCACTAAAGATGAATGAAGTTCAATTGTTCCAATTTTACTCATTGTAAACCTAAAAAACATGGGGGGGGGGGGTTTACCTTGTTCCTTTTCTCAAGAACATCTGTTGGGTTGGTGTTCAGTGGGACAAACTGGTTAGGATCTTCTATTTTGATGGGATACCCGCTGGAACTCTTATTAAACTCATCAGCTTTCATCCACTGCAAGAGAGCGAGAGCATGGACTGGATGCATGAAACGCGTCGTGAGGAAGGGTTCTACCGTCACAGCAAATAGCAAGCAGGATAAAAAGAGCTAAAGCCTACAAGAGCAGTGGTGTTAAATGCCTTCATACACCTAAAACCTAGCCACATAGACTGGGCCAGGGAAACCCCCCCGACTCACTGTGATCTTAGTCCTAGGACTCATCTCCCCGTTCAGAGACTCCTCCGGCACGTGGACCCTCAGGTACGTGTTTGGCGAGTTCAGCCAGCGCGTCTTCTCCCGCTGCTGCTTCTGGGCGAGGAACTTGAGTGGAGACTGCGGCATCGACTGATCATCCTCGAAGGTGAAAGCCGTGACGGTGGCTGGGATTTCCACCTCGCTCTTGTGCCGCGGCTTCTCCCGTGTCAGCGGCTGTCTGTAGGCGTAGCCTGTCCTGTAACCCTGCGAGGGGGGAAGTAAAAGGTGAAGATGGTCTGTTACTAGCTCTGTATCACTTAGTGTGAGGTGCGTCAACTCCCAACAGCCTGTAGGTGGCGCTGGTTTTTTTTTTAGAACTTGCTCTAGTACTTACCAGATTGTCCAGCATTCTCATGAGAGATTCAAACTCCAACTCGCCAACTTTCCAGTTGTGCTGCCCCTCCATATTCACCCCTCCGCCCCCAGCTGCAGCCAGGGAATGGGTGACAGTCTTGTACTTCTCCAGGTCCAACAAGAGAAGGTTGTCCATTCCACCCGACCCGGCCAGCGCATGTACCTGCAAGAATATTACCATGAACAAGGCGCCAGAGGGGCTTCCCCAATAAGCACCAATGTCTGAGAGGCTCCCCAGTGACACCCCAGTATCAGGAACACTACATATTGCATTAAATGCGAAAGAAAAATACACAACGGCAATTAACTCCCCGAGAATGGGCACCACTGCAGATTAATGTCCAGTGTTTAAACATGAACAATGATCACAAAAGCCAAATGACAAACTGAATACAAACTCATATGAATGAGATTTACTTTTTATCTGGTATATAGTTATTCCCAGACTCCTAGAAAAAAAGCTTTACTGAAGAGCGCATTAGATGGCGGGAGGGGACATATTCTGAGTAATCGAATGGGTTGGGGAGATAACATGATTATTTAATGACCAAATCCCCATTTATCTGAGTGCTCACACTTCAGACGCCTTCTGTTATATAATACCGAATACTTGGTTCTTGGAATTACCTGAACTTCACAAGCCAATTGCACATTAAAGATGTAATGGAAAGCTTCTTCCAACGTCTCGCCCAACGCCAGGACCCCGTGATTCCGGAGCACCAAAACCTGCACACACAGAGACAAAGGCCGTCAGGGCAACTGGGAACCCCCCACGGGCAAAAGTCGAGAGTACTCCTGCACCCGGTAATATGACACCGAAAAATGAATGCAATCTGTAATTGTAATAAACTGGGATATGAACCATCTCGCTGGGCGTCTAATACGCCGAATGTGCACTAAATGGTTATTCTGTAACAATACTCTGAAACACGGTAGAGCTTAAGTCAAAAGCTACCTTAGAGCTGGGCCCCAGGACTTTCTGCAGCTGGATCCTCTCCTGCTGCTCGTCCAGAGATCCCTGGTAATTGTAGTACGCCACGTCTCCGAGCAGCAGAGCCTCCTGGGAGATGGGGAGGATACCGCACTTCATGGATGAGACCTGATGAAAGGATGAAATGTATGAGGACCCAAACGCGAGGTGGAAGCACGCAGGACTCCTAGCGCTCAGCGGTTTCAGAGAATATTGCGTTCAGCATTTTTAGCTGTGGATTCCGGCTCCTTCTGCTGATAGCGACCGCTACTGCCAGCGGCGTTTTACGCAAACGAAAGGGAGCAGACAGACTAAGCTCACATAAAAGCAGATAAGAGTTATAGGATACACAGAGACTGCAATAGTCGGCCTATGTGAGGTCTCTAACGACCATGAAAGGTCAGTAATAGACTTCCGAGGTCTCCAACCAATGGCACTCACAGCAGCAGTGGCGGGCGTGTGGACATGGATGACACAACGCACATCAGGACGCGTGGAGTAAATGGCGGCGTGCGGGCTGAAACCCGAAGGATCGATTCGCAGGTTTGTGGTTCCTTGATCCACCACCTCACCCACGATGTTCAGTTTCACCTGCAAAGGAGAGAGAAGATACTTAAAGAGCAGAACATGGACCTGGGAGGGGACAATAGCTCAATGGGACAGTATCCGGAACCAGCGCACAGGGAGGAGAGTATGGCGCCCTTACCAGGTTGGAGGCCGAGGCTTCAGCGAAGGAGAGACCTCTGGGAATGATGAGGATGTGGTCCTGTTCCTTGCTGACTCTGATCTGAACACAGCATGAAAGAGAATCAGGACAGCGAGAGAACGATAAGGAAACTTAACGCGGCGTCAGGCGGTACCACGCCGGCTGCCACTAGGCCTTTCTGTCTTTACTAAGCATCATCCGTTTGTTCCGTGTTATTTTATCACAATAAACTCCGTTTGGGGTCACAACAAAACCTATGGGAATATATTCAACCTCAAGCAGATTTTATAAAGACAAATGTGCAAGTCACATAATAATCATCATCATCTGACCAGGATGTACTAGAACACCTACGCATTCCATTTTGCGGAGAAAGTTTGGACAGGCGGTACATGCCGGCCATTTTTTTTTTAATGCATGTCAGCAATACAGGATGAAGAATAGAGACTCACAAAAATATGGCAGTATGCACAGAGCAACATCTGAATAATACAGTACACCTTTCTTTACCATATATTAAGACTTCTTACAGTTTTAGTTCCACTATAAAAGGTCTTCATAGACGGGAACAGTGATCCCTACAGGTAGACCGGGGCTGGACAAATCCCAGGCCTCAAGAAATTAAAATATCTAAATACAATAAAAAAATGAATATCACAGCTCGCACCTATTCTTAGGTTTTCCAGCCGCCTCCTAATTTGGGGGGAAGTATATTACCCATCCGCCACCCCTCCCTGCAGCCCAAACCTAACCCTCCACCAAAAGCCTAACACCCCCCCCCCCCCCCATCCCCGCGTTTAATAAAAGTCTTTCTGTGGATGGGCAGCGGCGGCACTCACCGTGAAGTAGGCATTGGCCAGGTGCGCCCAACCAAAGAGATCGGCCAGACGGTACATGCTGGCCAGCTTGCAGCGGGTCAACTTCTCTCCTTTAACCATCATGGCCTCGACGGCAGGGTGGATGTCATTAATCGGAGTCACCATTCCCAGACCTGCAAAGAGAGAAACCTAATGAGCCAGCAGCAGGTAACTGGTGACGCAGTAACAGATTGTCGGCAATATGCGGCATGCAGGATAACTGCGGACCGAACGCGAGAAAGGCTTCTTACATCGCGCTTATACCAGATAAAGAGAAGCAGACGTACTACCATGTACTATGTCAAGTGGTCAGTAGGTGGCAGTAGACACATACAGAGAGTAGCGCAGGATATCGGTCTCTAACAAACAGGTGACTGAAACCCAGGTAGAACCTCAATTTTAAAGACTCCTGGAGCTGATCCGCCAGATACGGACCCGGAGGACGGAAGATCAGAGAGGCAGCTATCCTGTAATTAAAAACATCCGCGTGAATGATTTAGTCAGACGCCTCTGTGGAAACTAAGACATCTGGCGGCTCGTCTCATGTGCTGGATATTATACAGGAGTAACCCAGCCCTGCAGCTTTTATGGCCTTGCCAAACCTTTGTACCTTAGGGCCCGTAATCTCAGGACACGTGTGAATGGGTGTGACCGCGAGCGTGCACAGGGCATAAACCAGGATAAGGAGAATACTGACAATTCCCGCAGTAGTCACGTACGGCTCAGGAAAATGACCACATTATTAGATTTATATCCAATTCTCCGCCCAGACAGGTTGCTAGGGCCGACGACGTACAATCCCACCCAGCACTGATGAAACTACCTGGACTTAAAGTGTTATCTAACCCCAGGTATAAGCTTATCGACTCACTAGGAGGTTGTCATATCAATGAGGCATGAAGTTCCTCATGCCTCAGTAACATCAGGGAATCGGAAGGCATAATTCTTATGTATATAACTTCAAGTCCTAACACGGATGCCCAAGCTGTGAGTAGAAGTCCTATTTCACAAATCAGGAGTTATTCTAGTGCCTGAATCCGATCATTTAATGTTATACATTTATATATAAAATAATCAGATTACCAATATGATAAATTGCTGTGCAATTAACCCAACGCTATAGCGCAGGCATGTCAAACATACAGCCCGCACAAACATTTTCTGCGGCCCCACATATAATATGCGGCCCACACCCCTGCCACTCACGGAGCATAGCTCCAATTGGGCAGTGTTTACTATTACAGCTGGCAATAGTGGTCTCTGAAGCGATCAGAGGCCAGCGCTCCCAGTGATGCAGCGCGCGGGTGACGGCGACGAGCGGAGCCTGGCGCTCTGGATCTAATTAGATCCAGTCAGCAGCAGCGTCTACGCGGGACGGCATGACGGTGTGGACTGGAGCGGGTCCCCAGCGGCCAACGTGAAGAAAGGTAAGTGAGTGGGGTCTGTCCTATACTGGGAGGGGGCACAGCATAAGGGGCATTACTGGGGGCACAGCATAAGGGGCATTACTGGGGGCACAGCATAAGGGGCATTACTGAGGGCACAGCATAAGGGGCATTACTTGGGGGCACAGCATAAGGGGCATTACTTGGGGGCACAGCATAAGGGGCATTACTGGGGGCACAGCATAAGGGGCATTACTGGGGGCACAGCATAAGGGGCATTACTGGGGGCACAGCATAAGGGGCATTACTGGGGGCACAGAACAGCATAAGGGACATTACTGGGGGCACAGAACAGCATAAGGGACATTACTGGGGGCACAGAACAGCATAAGGGACATTACTGGGGGCACAGAACAGCATAAGGGACATTACTGGGGGCACAGCCTAAGGGGCATTACTGGGGGCACAGCCTAAGGGACATTACTGGGGGCACAGCATAAGGGACATTACTGGGGGCACAGCATAAGGGACATTACTGGGGGCACAGAACAGCACAAGGGGCATTACTGGGGGCACAGCACAAGGGGCATTACTGGGGGCACAGCACAAGGGGCATTACTGGGGGCACAGCACAAGGGGCATTACTGGGGGCACAGCACAAGGGGCATTACTGGGGGCACAGCACAAGGGGCATTACTGGGGGCACAGCACAAGGGGCATTACTGGGGGCACAGCACAAGGGGCATTACTGGGGGCACAGCACAAGGGGCATTACTGGGGGCACAGCACAAGGGGCATTACTGGGGGCACAGCACAAGGGGCATTACTGGGGGCACAGCACAAGGGGCATTACTGGGGGCACAGCACAAGGGGCATTACTGGGGGCACAGCACAAGGGGCATTACTGGGGGCACAGCACAAGGGGCATTACTGGGGGCACAGCACAAGGGACATTACTGGGGGCACAGCACAAGGGACATTACTGGGGGCACAGCACAAGGGGCATTACTGGGGGCACAGCACAAGGGGCATTACTGGGGGCACAGCACAAGGGGCATTACTGGGGGCACAGCACAAGGGGCATTACTGGGGGCACAGCACAAGGGGCATTACTGGGGGCACAGCACAAGGGGCATTACTGGGGGCACAGCACAAGGGGCATTACTGGGGGCACAGCATAAGGGGCATTACTGGGGGCACAGCATAAGGGGCATTACTGGTGGCACTACTAACGACATTACTGGGGGCACAACATAAGGGGCATTACTGGGGGCACAGCATAAGGGGCATTACTGGGGCACAGCATAAGGGGCACTTCTAGGGGCATTACTGGTGGCACAACATAAGGGGCATTACTAGGGCACTGCATAAGGGGCACAAATTCAGGGGTCATTGCAAAAGGGGCTCTAATGCAGGGTGGAATTGTATAAGGGGCTCTAATACAGGGTGGAATTGTATAAGGGGCTCTAATACAGGGTGGAATTGTATAAGGGGCTCTAATACAGGGTGGAATTGTATAAGGGGCTCTAATACAGGGGGCACTGCATTGGTTTTCATTAATAATAAACCTTTCAAAATTGCATAGAAGACTTTTTTTTGTTGCGGCCCACTCACTCGTAGACCCTGAATATTCGGCCCGGTAGGTATTTTGAGTTTGACATGCCCGATATAGGTGAATAAAACATTCATTGCAATACAAGTTATACCTAAAAATGATATATGCTGGAACACATCACTTATAACGTAGGTAAAACTGTACATTGCTTAGTGCTTTGGGACACTGGCATAGCCGCTGGACCTAAGGTTATTCTTCTGTCAAAAATCAAGTTTCCCAATTAAAATAATTGTGCTAAAAACTACAAATGTACAGGAAAAAAAAAAAAAGTCTTAGCACCTGAAAATGGAAGTGTGTCAGAAAGGCAGAAACACACTGCCGTCACCGTTAGCGAACACGGGGCCTGCCCTAACATCTGTAACCACGGAAACAGACTGTGTACTGTACATAGTTACTGGTGAGGAAGTGCCATGGATCCATGACCTACCATAACGTCAGTAATAGTGTGTTTAGGAGACATTAACAGTTGATTTCAGGCAGAATAAGTTATAATAGAATAAAAACTTTATAAGTGGTGTTAACCTCTATGTCAGTCAATCAACTGTGTGACAAAGGGCCTGATTCAGAGCCGTTCGCTATTTGCGGTCGTTCGTTCAAAAACAAGGGGTGGCTATTCAAATGATCCGTTCGCAAATTGTAGTCTGTTCACGCCTCTAAGTCTGAACGAGCGAGCAAAACATACGCTCGTTTATTTGTTAAAAACGCCCCCTGGCCGCTCGCATCCTACGTCATGTCCGCTATTTATTAGATTAATCGAGTACATCGACCAGCGTATGAACTGCTCGCTATTCTTGTGGTTGGTGTTTGCTACCACAAATTTGCGAGCAGTTCTGGCTATAAAATAACCCAGTGACGTGGTCAATGACGCTGCTGAATTAATTATGCACACCCATAATACGCCCGTTTTGACCTTTAAGCACGCCTGCGTTCGGATCTCCACTCCCCATTTTCAAGCACCTTCCCGTTACCACCCACATACGCCTCATTCTGTCACTCAAAATAGCAGGCACTCGCTATATAGCGTACAAACGATTTTTGGCCGCACTGACTGGTTCGCGCATGCGTACTAAAAACCGTACGCATGCGCAGATGTGCAAACATCGCTCGGAACGAGCGTACTGCCGCTAACGAGCGGCTCTGAATGAGGGCCAAAGTTAGTTATGTATTAGCCATTTATTTCCATTGCATCAATACAGATAGTTGACGAATAAACCACAGAACTTACTGAGAGGAGAGGAGGAAAAGCCGGCGAACGAGCTCGCCATGATGTAATCCGCAATTTGCTGCAGGGCCAGGAGACCAGCGGGGTTCTTCCCCTTCTTCATCTGATCCTGAATGAGACTTTCCAGATCCTCACGGAATGCCTGCGGGTACAGATGGGTATAGAGAGCATTATAGAACAGAATGTGTGAGTATAGACTACGGGTACAGACAGGTATAAAGTATTATACTACAGAAAGTGCGGGTACAGACGGGTTATAGACCGCGGGTACAGGGACATGTTATAGAGCGTATTGTGGAACAGAATGTGTGGGTACAGACTGCGGGCACAGGGACTTGTTATAGAGAGTATTATAGAACAGAATATGTGGGTACAGATGGGCTACAGAGACAAGTTATAGAGAGTATTATAGAACAGAATGTGTGGGTACAGATGGTTATAGACTGCGGGTACAGGGACAAGTTATAGAGAATACTATAGAACAGAATGTGTGGGTACAGACAGGTTATAGACTGCGGGCACAAACAGTATTACATGGCACAATATGTGCGGGCACACGGTTTAACATGACAATGTGTACGGGCACAGCCAGCATTATATCACACAATGACCCGTATTCAATTAGTTTCACACCCGCGATTAAAGTTTAGGCTGTTGGACTTTCCGTCTACATTTCGTGTTTTGGACGCGAAAACTTATCAGGCGCGCCCCCGCTATTCGCTGTATTAAATTGGAAAACACACGAAAACGGCAACCCGCAAAGTCGGAACAGCCGGAAAGTGCTGTCAGAAATGGGTAAACCAGCCAGAACACCCCAAAAAGATGCACTTACATTGGTGATCAATGTAGAGGTCCCCGAATAGTCCTAATAAAGCTATTTGTGGTACTTAAGTTGTGTCAAGTGTCTCTAATTAGCGTCTGTGCACAAGTGGTGAAGAATGGCAGTAAGTAGTATTTTTTGGAGAAAATAAATAGTCCTGTCGCATTTGGGGTACCAGAAAATGGGCGCTAGCATGTTTTAATGTCTCTAAACTGACGTTTTAAAAAACGCACCTGAAGCAAGCGCCTGCAATCAAAAAAACACCTCACCCATACTTGCAGACCCCCCAAAAGTCTATTTGGCTACTTTTAAAGTTTTTACCCCCACTTTGAACTTTTTCGCTCCCCCGCACAAAAAGGAAAGTACTTTTTTGGGGTGTTCCTCACTTTTTTTTTTTATGCAGTTATCCTTTGGGGGAACTATCTTTAGGGTGCTGAGTGGTTCCCCCCGACCCCCCCCCTCCCTTTGCATCCCAAAATAACGATTTTGCACTTTTCTCACCACCTATTCAGAGGCGAATCATTTTTGCCTATTACACTGCACTGACTTTCTGCGGACGCGAAAAGTGTTCGCAACTGAATACGGAGATAAGTTTCTGCCAAGCAAAATGACGTCATCCATGATACTTTTCCGCAGGTCTCGGCTTTTTGCGGCTAATTGAATACGGGCCAATCTGTGTATAAAACCGTTCCCCATATAACAAGGCATTAGATGTGCCCAGGATGCGAGAGTCCTACATTTAGTGATCGGAGTCACGTGCATTAATGATGCCGCATTGCAGCTGGCCAATGTGTTAGTTCCGCACCTGCATCCCAGTCGCACAGCGCATGCGTCCTGATTGTTAGCGCTCAGAGGCGACACAAAATTGAACGCAGGGTCTGCAGAATGGAGGGGGTGATCCTGGGTGGTAACAGGGTGGCAGATGCAGGCGTGTCGCTGTATGAGGCTGCGTCCACAGACGCACGACCGCTTTTAGACAGTGGAGCTTCTGAACGTCGCCCGGATCTGGGTAGTAACTGGACATGGCAGCACCGAGTACTGGGACCGGTATGTGCAATGCTCCCCGTCAGACATGAATATATGGCGTAGTATCTGCTGATTATCAGAAGAGGCCAGAGCTGCGTAGGAGGAGGACATCTCTACACTTCATGTCTCTCCCACACACCTAGAGAGGAGCCTGGGCACCTGCCCAACACTAAATCATCCTGTATGTAACACCTGGGAGCCAACACCTCACCCACTGCATGCACCCAGGACGGGGGCAAGAAGAAAGCCGGAGGGAATGGCAGGGCAGGGAGAGACTACTACGGGGCACAGTAATGCCAGGGTGCACTGGAGCAGGAGAACGCAGGGCACAGGAGATCACCCAGGGAGCTGCGTTATATAATCATAGAACATTTATTATAATCTCTCACTGGTATAATTGAAGAAATAGAAACCAAACTATCCACAGCCCTATCCTCAGAGCAAGACATTTATTTTAAGAGTGTAAAACGCCTTCTCTATTAGATTTTAACCATTAAAAAAATAAATAAATAAAATTCCCCTCTGTACGTGAGAAGGATGACTATACCCGCTGTTGTATAAATGGAATATGCAAAAATACAAATAAACGCCTGCATAGTGCTATCATATCGACATTGAAGAAACCACCTATCAACTTCAGATGTCAATCTTCGATCAACCAATCAGAAGCGGCGAGCTAGCGCTGGTGACCGTTATGATCGATTTGTATTTAATCTAGCCCGCAGTCACCGGCTTATGAGATGGCTACTGACGCACATATCTCCGAGTTCCGTGCGAGTCCGCCTCGATTTGCAATCATGGGAACGTGCCCCTGACTGTGCTCTGGCTGAATTTGCATTAGGCTTGCCATATCGTCCCTTTAATGTGAGACACGTGAATTACACAGGTTCTTTGGCTGATTAAAACCAGGTTAAATGGAGACGAAGTCAGCCAGCCGCAGAATCTGTGTAATTCATGTGTCCCCCCAATTAAAGGGATGATATGGCAAGACTAATTTGCATGTACCATCCTAGGGTAAGGCAGGGCAAGCATCAGTATTCGTACGCGGATGAAGGCGTGCACTTGTTTTGTGGTTATGCGCAGTACACATTTTAATTATGCGAAACAAACCATAAAATATGTGCAATGCGCTCGGGACGGAGCCCCAAAAATGGCAAGGATTTGCCATAAATACTTCTGTGACTGACACCTTAGTTGAGTTCTGAAACAATAGGTTGTAGTACTCAGAACCACCAGCAGGTGGCATTCTGAGTCCTCAATAGAGTTCAAAAAATGAGAATCTTGTACTTCAGGCCATTGATATATAATGTGGGAAGGGGCTCGGAGTGATTTATATTGTACTTATCACAATGCAGAGGACCTAAGGAAACTGCAGCACAATACTGTATGTTTCACTGGTGAGATCTCAGATATAATTTACATTTCTTGCATATTGCTCATACCGGATTGTGTTTCATGTACATTGTATTCTCAGCATTACAGAAGGAGAGGGAGGGGCTGTGCAGAGATCTGGTGCTAAACACAAACCAGGCACGTACAAGGCTGCCATGAATCTGGAGGGCAATGTGAGGCCACAAACCTTCTGTACACTCATCAGGCATTCTAAACATATTCAAGATGGTTTTAGGGGATTTGTTAAGGTGAGGGGTGTGCGTGTAAAGGTGGTCTCTATACCAGATCCACACTCTAATCTGCACTGTGGAGTCCCGACAAGTGTAAAACAGTCTGTCTGTGTCAACACTAGATCAGGGCAGCATAGTGTTCAATGGTTACTTCAGTCTCACAGCACTGAGGGTCTTAGGTTGGAGATGTAGTCAGCGGGATCCCGACAGTCCTGATAATATCGACAGTGGAGTCCCGACTGCCAGAATTCCAACAGATTGAAGAGGTAAGTATTAGGGTCAGGGGGAGGCTCATGCTGGGTACACACTGGCCGACATAAAGGGCATTCAATTGAACAGCTGAAATATGTTGCGACGGCGGGCGTTTACCAGCTATGTGTCTGAACTACGTCAATCACGGACATATCGTGTCGGCTGTACAGCACAGCCAATGGCCGATATATCTGCAGATATAACGCAGGGCTTGGCAAAACCCGGGGGGCCAGGTCGCCATGGCGACCAGATTTGAGGGCAGCCCCCTGCCACCGCTAGTGTAGTGCAGACCGCGGTCCACACTACAGAGTAACAAACACACAGCCGCCAGCGGTGGCTGTGTGTCTGTTATAGCAGCCAATGAGAGTCAGACAGACTCTCATTGTCTGCTGCGTCGTCCACACAGAGGGAGCCGGCAGGAGCTCACTCATCAGCTCCGCCTTCCGGCTCCCCCCCACAGCGGGTGATGGGAGACGTCATGACGTCTCTCCCATAGTGCAGAGCGGGCTGGGAGGAGCGGACAGCGGTGGTGCGTGTGTGTTGACCGCTACTGGGGACACTGTATGGGGGGGGGCCGCTACTGGCGACACTATGGGGAGGCCGCTACTAGAAGCAATGCATAGTGGGGACTACTATTGGGGTCACTGTATAGGGAGGACAACTACTGGGAGCAATGCATAGGGGGGGACCACTTCTTTGGACACTTATTAAAGTTGCACTACATAGGGGGACCGCTACTGGGGGCACTGCATAGGGGGGCCGCTACTAGGGGCACTGCATAGGGGAGACTACTACCGGAGGCGCTGCAAACGGGAGACTACTACCGGGGGCACTGCATAGGGGGGAGACTACTACCGGGGGCACTGCATAGGGGGGAGACCACTTCTGGGGGCACTGCATAGGGGGGGGCGACCACTTCTGGGGGCACTGCATAGGGGGGGGCGACCACTTCTGGGGGCACTGCATAGGGGGGGGGCGACCACTTCTGGGGGCACTGCATAGGGGGGGGCGACCACTTCTGGGGGCACTGCATAGGGGGGGGGCGACCACTTCTGGGGGCACTGCATAGGGGGGGGCGACCACTTCTGGGGGCACTGCATAGGGGGGGGCGACCACTTCTGGGGGCACTGCATAGGGGGGGGCGACCACTTCTGGGGGCACTGCATAGGGGGGGGCGACCACTTCTGGGGGCACTGCATAGGGGGGGCGACCACTTCTGGGGGCACTGCATAGGGGGGGGCGACCACTTCTGGGGGCACTGCATAGGGGGGGGCGACCACTTCTGGGGGCACTGCATAGGGGGGGGCGACCACTTCTGGGGGCACTGCATAGGGGGGCGACCACTTCTGGGGGCACTGCATAGGGGGGCGACCACTTCTGGGGGCACTGCATAGGGGGGCGACCACTTCTGGGGGCACTGCATAGGGGGGCGACCACTTCTGGGGGCACTGCATAGGGGGGCGACCACTTCTGGGGGCACTGCATAGGGGGGCGACCACTTCTGGGGGCATTGCATAGGGGGGCGACCACTTCTGGGGGCACTGCATAGGGGGGGACCACTTCTGGGGGCACTGCATAGGGGGGGGACCACTTCTGGGGGCACTGCATAGGGGGGGACCACTGAATAGGGGGGGACCACTTCTGGGGGCACTGCATAGGGGGGGGGGGGACCACTTCTGGGGGCACTGCATAGGGGGGGACCACTTCTGGGGGCACTGCATAGGGGGGGACCACTTCTGGGGGCACTGCATAGGGGGGGACCACTTCTGGGGGCACTGCATAGGGGGGGACCACTGCATAGGGGGGGACCACTTCTGGGGGCACTGCATAGGGGGGACCACTTCTGGGGGCACTGCATAGGGGGGGGACCACTTCTGGGGGCACTGCATAGGGGGGTTACCACTTCTGGGGGCACTGCATAGGGGGGTTACCACTTCTGGGGGCACTGCATAGGGGGGTTACCACTTCTGGGGGCACTGCATAGGGGGGACAACTACTGGGGGCACTGCATAGGGGAGACTACTACTGGGGGCACTGCATAGGGGAGACTACTACTGGGGGCACTGCATAGGGGAGACTACTACTGGGGGCACAGTTAATGGGGCACTGCATAGATGGACCACTACTGGGGGCACTGCATAGGGGGGACCACTTCTGGGGGCACAGTTAATGGGGCACTGCATAGATGGACCACTACTGGGGAAACTGCATAGGGGTGCCCAAAGCATATTCTTGCACCTGGGCCCACCACTCTAGTTCGGCCACTGCCGGCAGTGGCTTTGCTTGCCCGGGGTTTTTTGGCTGCGGAGGGGTGGTCTTTCTGGGGGTTGGTTGCCTGGAGAGGGGGGTTAGCTGCTCAGTAATGTGGCTGTGGGAGGGTGGTCTACCTGGGGTACCCAGTTAGTGGGGTGGTCATGGGGGTTGACTGCCGGGTCGTAGGTGCTCAGTAATGCTGCCAAGGGCAAGGGGATGTCTGGCTCCTACATTTTCATCCTGGCTCCTAGATTTTAGAAACATTTGTCAACCCGATATATTGGCACATCGTGGTGTGTGTATGGCCGGCTCAGACCATCGCCCATACACTTACTGCAGAGCCGGTGACTGACATCACAACTGGGCAGGCACATGTAAATGTCCGCTCAGTGGTAATGTCAGGCACCCCACATCGGGCCAACGATTGGTAAGTGTGTATGCACTGATGTCCTAATGTGTACCCAGCTTTAGGGCTAGGCTGGCGGACAGAAGGGCTAGGCTGTAGGGTTAGGTTAAGGGTTATAATACTTAGTAAAATCTGTCGAGATTCTGACAGTCGGGATCCCGTACTCAACTAGTGTTCGACTTCCACCAAAGACATCTGTGTGGGGTTTGTATGTTCTCTAACACTCCAAAATCTTACAAGAAGCTAATCTGGCTTCTAATAATGAACCCCTAGTGTGTAATCTTTTTGTGTGTGTACATGTGGTAGTTGGGAACACAAAGTGTAAGCTCTACCAGGGCAGGGACTGATGTGAGTGAGTGAAATATCCTCTGTACAGCACTGTGGAATATGTGTGCGGTATATAAATAACTAATGGACCATTCCTAGGCTGTGTCTGGGATTAGCTCTGCTGTAGGAGGTTACAGCACCTCAGTGTCTTTCCTCTGATGCCCAGAAATCCTTTATGACAAAGGAAAAATTAACCCGAACGTACAGTAAGCACAACCCCAAATGTTCTTCGAATGTAAGCTCTTACGAGCAGGGCCCTCTCCCCTCTTGTGCTTCTCCTTACTTTAGTTTCATCTACTTCTTACTCACCACTAGGGCACCTAACACTTGGTTGCTCATGTTCTGTTGCTTATCTGGGTGTTATGGTCACTAATGTAGCAATGTATATTATCCATGTCCTGGTCCTGTATTGTATTGTTCTGTAAGTCGCTTGTCTACAACTTGTTTATGTGCTTTGTAAGGCGCTGCGGAACACTTGTGGTGCCATATAAATAAATGATGATAATAATAATGTACAGCAACTCCGACCCTTATGGATGTTACTACGAAGGGTTAATGTTTTCGGTATCCACCATCCAGTCCCCCCGCCCGCCCTCCGCTGCTCCCCACGGCGAGCTGGACACTCTTGTGATTGTGTAATGAAGCGAACGACACTGAGACAGAATTTCAAAGTCCCCTGGCCAAGCCCGAGGGTCGCTGGGGAGCCCAGACATGGCCTCTGTACAGGCACTGCCACAGGAACTAAACATTCCGGGAGAGGGAAATACAGTGGCCATATACAGGACTAGAAATGACAATTGTGCACAGCAACATACCACCATTATTTCACTATAGTTGTGGGAGAGATCGGTGCGCTCCCCCAGCAACTCTGCAGAGGAACGCAGGAAGAAAGATGAAATCCAACAATACACCGCTTTGATGGTTGAATACTTTTGTGTTACCCACTAGAATAAAGTTCATCCGTAAAATACAATGAAAGCGAAAACAAAATGACTTTATGCGAGTTTGAACAGGACGGGGGGTGGGTGGGGGCTTCGCAGACTCACCGGGCTCTTGAGGATCTGAGTCACCCTCTTTTTCTGCTCCATCATGTTGAAGTCCTGGCGGAGATCTGGGGACATGTTTCTCTCCCGGAGGTAGCCTGGGTCGTTTTCGTCGATGCGGTCGAAGTACCGCTCTTTGTGAGGCATGCTGGGAGGGGGAGGGGAGGTGATCACCCCCTGGCTGGCACCGGAACTCATAGCTCAGTCACAGCGGAGCAGGGTCTCACCTAGAGAGAGAGGAAAGTGCTGGGTCAGTATGGCCGCGAGGGCAACAAGTGCCATTAGAGACACACACTAGAAATGTTACTACACAGTCGTTTCATATTTTATTATTATTATTAACAGATTTCCTAAATTACCCGGTATCCTTGGCTTTAAAAAGCTACAAAACCTCTTGTAATAATAATGGGGACTATTTACCTGGTCACTCGGAGCCACGCCAGGGGAAGGGGTCACACCTTACGGTGTGATATATAGACGTTATTAGGCCACACAGAGATGTGATCCCTGTACCTGGATAGGATACATGAAGTGTCTGCCGAGTGAGACACTGCCCTGTACATCCCAGCGGACAGATGGTCCCCCCCACCCCCTCCCTGCGCCCAGACTGCGCCCGAGATTTGTTTTGAAACCTGAGAGGGTCACATGGCGAAGACGAGGGATTAACGGACAAGGAGCATTTTCTGACGTGTACAAAACACACATGACCAGTCCCTTGTGTACACAGTTCCCACATTGTGAATAAATACAGTCTGACTTTGTGTGTACATACACAACACACGCACGCACACATGCACGCACGTCCCCCTGTCCATAGCAGATCTGTCCAAATGAACGTCTTTCAAGCATCTGCAAAGTGATAAAAATATAATTTACACACACACAAATGAGCCAGCCATACTGCAGACTGCTTACTAGTGACGCCACTGGCTGCGTCAGGTCAGTGACATCACTGCGGCACCCCCTCGCTGTGCCGCACATATAAAACTTTGTGAGCTATTCATGGTGAGGTTTGTGCCTGATGTTGATGTACTATGTTTTGTGGATCTCTTAGTGCGTAAAAACATAGGCCAGAGGCACGCACGCTGCCTCTCTCTCCAGCTGGCTGGGAGTGTAGTCTGGGACTTGTAGTCCTACAGTTTCCCGAAGCCTGTTATAGGCCCAGCAGACGGGCATTTCTAGCTTACCAGGCAGATCACACCCAGAGAGATGGCCGAGACTGGCAGACGCCGTGGGACTTGCAGTTCGGGGGCCGCTGATGAGCCATAGCCTGCTGGGCTGGGGAGCTAACAGTTAACCGAGGGAGGAGGAAAGCCACTTATGCGCAGATGGTGCCAGAACAATGAAGAGGAAATGGACAAGAAAAGTAAACAGCCGAAAAAAAAGAGGGGAAGAAAGTGGGATCTCTGAGCATGGGAAGCGAGAGCTTAGCTCAACCGGAGGAGAGGGAATCAAAGTTACATAACGTCAGGGGTTGGGAGGGGGGACGGGAAACTTGGTGACGACACTTCGAAAAGTTTTTACTTTACGTTTTTAGATGACCCCGGCATGTCTTATATAATAGCAGGCTCCTGTGTCGCCTGGCGATTATTAATAACATGTACTTATTTATCCCCAGGGAACACAGTGAGAAAACAGAACTGGGTAATAACAGACAAAGCGGTAGGAGGGCGCCGATCAGATGCTACAGACTTAAGAGTTGGATATACAAGGATAAGTGTCACAGATCGCAATGGGAATATGGGATAACATGCTTAGGGGTCTAGTCACTAAGCAGTGTCAGGAGACAGAGTGAAAAGTGATAAGGTACCAGCCAATCAGCTCCTAACTGTCATTTTTCAAACACAGCCTGTGAGATGGCAGTTAGGAGCTGATTGGCTGGCACTTTATCACTTTTCACTCTGTCTCCTAACACTGCTTAGTACATAGACCCCTTAGTGAGGGGACTATATGATGCAGCCACACAGGGATGCTGGTTTGGGGGTCACTGGCGTGTTTCAGTACAGAAAGATTACATGCAAGTTCTGTGTAGATTTAAACTTGGTCATTCAAATGTTCTAACCTTGGGCTCGCTGTACAATAACACATGTGAGATAGAAAACATTTGTACCCAGAAAGCAGCTTTGTGCCGTATCCCGGGAATATGAGAATAAACTGCACAGCCTCCTGGTTACACAGCGCCGTGTACGGGTCAGTACAGGCAGGAAACCTCTAACACAGGTATACATTGGGAAATTCACAGACAACAGGCTATTATCCCAAACTACAAAACAGGTCTAAATCTTTATAACAAATGATGACGCCATCAGTATTGTCCTGGGGCAACATTCATGAGTGAACATATTATATGTAGCAAAGACCAAGGCTTTACACCGTAAGTTGCATCTTGCCTGGAGCATTATATAGTATAATACACATCTGAGGACATTTTGGAAAATCAGTCTCTATTCATTTTGCTCATTATAAACAATGATCAAAATCTTTGCAGTGTGATCACTAACAGAAAGATATCACAATAAGCCCTATTATTAATACATACTAGACCAGCACCTTCCCACCCACCTCCTGCACGTTATACGGCTTTATAGAGGTAGGTCACAAATGGGACGTACGGGCTGACTGGCGCCAATGTCTAACAATCACAGGTGAGGTCATTAACGTGGCACAATAACAATGTGTTACATATTCTGCAGAGTGATTCATCAGACCAGACAAAGACAGCCTTCACTTATTAGGTCATTGTATTTATTCCATTTCAAAAAATAAATAAAAAAATGGTTGCAGTTTAACACTGTGGGCGGTATCCAATTAGTAGCACTACTAATCGATCGCGACGGGGCTATCCAATTAGCCACGAAGTGCTTGCCGACGCCAGCACTTTTTGTGGATTTTTTTCGGGACCTTCTGTGTCCCAAAAAATATCCCACGAAAAGTGCCGTAATTTCACCGCTGAAATGGCGAAAATACATAGGTCTCTGAGCTTATCACGAATCCTGTGCGTTTTCGGGAGAAATATCCTATTACTTCTTCCGATAAAGGGAAAACAAACAGTGGCGAAAAACGGGGATAATCGGTGAAAAAAATCCCTGTTTTTTGACGATCACGGCTAATTGGATACCCCTCAAAATTGTTTTCCTATATACTATAGATTGCAACAAATTAGATTTTGGCGACTGCACCAACCCCCCCCCCCCGTGAACACAACTTTGCTGCAATGCGTATGCCCACTCTCAATCGCAGCACCGGAACCAAATGGGACAGATCGGGGGACGCTACACGAGGGGCCCTACAGGTTTATATGGCTCAGATTCCCTTAGGGAATGTATCAGGCAGAGTAAAGGAGTGAAGTGGACCAGTGGAGAAATTGCCCAAAGCAACCAATCAGCTTCTACCTAACATTCTATAGCAAGTGCTTGATAAAGGCTACCTATTACTACATTTTATTTATAGGGCGCCACAAGTGGTCCGCAGCGCCGTACATACAGTAAAGCAGGGATGGGGAACTCAGGCCCTAGGGCTATATAAGGCCCGTGGAATCATTTGGTCTGGCATTACAGCTCATCTGGCTAGCAGGGTGCCCAGAATGGCAATATGGAATCTATGCAGCAGGGCCGCCTGGAGCGTCCTTAGGACCCTTTTGACAGTCACACCGCTGCCCTTAAACCTCCCGGAGCATCCTCAGGATGCTCTGGGTATTGCTGTAATCATCGGCGATTGTTGCCCCGCCCCTGTGATGTCACACTGAGGGACTGCGGCCTGCACCGGGCCCGCGAATGATGTTATATATATCAAAATGGCCCTCGGCAGTAAAGAAAAGGTTCCCCATCCCGGCAGTAAAGGGTACACAGAACATTACATTACAGTAACCACAATATAAACAGAACACAAGTAACAATTAGCAACACAATTCTCCATACACAGTACAGCTGGGAAGGCGAAGGCTATCAGAGAATAAGGCTGTGAGACAGTGGGGAGGGGGACCCTAGAAACTAATGGTTTGCTATGGGCAACTTTCTCCAGTGCCTGATGCATCTTCTCCTTAGTGCAGTGCTGACCTGGCTGGGACCGGTCTCATAGTATGAGCACCCCGATGCCAGTTTGAGCCTTTCCAGGAGAGCTCACACACATCCTCCCCTTGTGCCCTGGCATTAGCGGTGATCAGTCCAGGCTGCAGGGCTGTGGCTATATAGCGGATACACAGACGGAGCAGGGAGGCAGGATTTCCATGACCACACCTCAGCTATAGGAAATACACGAGGCCCCTTACATCACATGAGAGGCATGGGGTATACTTATGGGGAAAACAAAACAGATGTAAGAGTTCTGTGACCTTTGTCCGCAGACTGGAATTATGTTGGGTGGGTGCGGAGGGGGACTAGGGACAGATAAGACATTATTACATGGGGATCAGCATCCTCAGATGAATGAAGATTTGTCCCTGGGAGACGTAACTATAGCCACTGGCAGTTGTTTATGCTGTGATACAAACTGTCTCATATAAATAGTTACAATGTAACAGGATTTACTCGGAGAATCACAAACATCATCCGCGGAGGAACTGAGGGCACTCAACTCTGGAACTTTCTCCGGACATCTTTTTCGTATCAGATCCGATTGGTGGATGTGTGTGGAATAAGCCTATAGAGCGTACCAGTCACCTACGCACATATTCATTATAATGCGGCCTAGTAATTCCCCAACACTGCCGCGTATAATCATCGCCACAGAAATGTCTGACCCAACGTTTCATCAGGGTACTGCACTCCCGCATGGAGGCATCGGCAAGGATGGGGCTGATTATATCAGCAGGTATTGAAGCACCTTCATGTTAGCCCAGGCCTATCTTCAGCAATAAACGCATGCATACGTTGAAGCTATTTCTAACCTATCTACATATGAGCTGAAGATTTCAGCTGACATGCATCAGAGTGAGCCACTAATACCCCTTTTCCACCTAAATTCCGGGTCTGACCCGGAGTTGGAACAAAGTTCCTATCCGGATCAGACACGAAATTTTGCCGGCGCGAGACTCGGGATATTCCCGAGTCAGCGCCGCTCACACCGCAGTCGGGTCTGCATAGACCCGGCTTTTGCGGAGTGAAAGTGGTCGCTTGGAGATGACGTCATCTCCAAGCGCTACTGACTGAAGCCGGACCAATCGGCCGGCTAGCAGCGCACTCCAGGTCACCGTGACCCGGAGTGCGCTGTTCTCGCAGCAGGGTTTCACAGGCTACGCCCATGTTAAACCCTGCTAGTTGCCTGGGTTGGATTGCCGGGTCACTCGACCCGGCGATCCAACTCTCTCCCCTTTTACACCAGGGAGCTGCCCGGGTTAACCCTTCAAAAACCCGGGTTTTAGCTCCGGTGTAAAAGGGGTATAAGTGTACATGCAATTTTCAAGCAGAAACCATTACAGTCAATGAGAGAATATATAAGTTGATTCGACCACACCTAATGTTTTTGCTATCTCTCTGATAGGTTTGTTTTGATTTTTCAGCCTAATGATAGCTTGCTTCACTGATACTGACAGCTCTTTGGATCTCATATTGAGAGTCAACAGCAACTGATTCCAAATGCAAATGTCACACCTAGAATCAACTCCAGACCTTTTACCTGCTTAATTGATAATGAAATAACGAGGGAATAGCCCACACCTGTCCATGAAATAGCTTTTGAGTTGATAGTCCCATTACTTTTGGCTCCTTAAAAAGTGGGAGGCACATATAGAAACCGTTGTAATTCCTACACCGTTCACCTGATTTGGATGTAATTACCCTCAAATTAAATCTGAAAGTCTGCAGGTAAAGCGCATCTTGTTTGTTTCATTTCAAAGCCATTGTGGGGATGAATAGAGGCCAAAATATGAGAAATCTGTCAATGTCCCAATATTTATGCACCTGACTGTGTCTGTGTCTGTGTGTATCTATCTCAAGAAAGAAGAGAAAGGGCGCTTTAATTTACAAAATATAAAATATATTAAAATACAAAATGTGTAAATAACAAACTGAATAATTAAAAAATCAACAATTAATGCAGCAATGAAGCTACTTCAATGATCAGTCCTAGATGTCGACACAAAGGATGAATCTCCCTTTCGTTTCACAGAGAGTAGATTTATTGAGTCCTTGGTTGGTCTTTAAATGATTTTTAAGAGGTCATAAATCCTGTTTTCAGGGTTAGCAATGATTCATTGTAATGTTGCTGAAAAATACCATCAAACACTAGTCAAAATACGATGGAGACCCAACGCGTTTCGTCCCCACATGGGACTTCATCAAGGGTACATCATCAAATGACTATTATCAGTCCTATTAATAGTCAGGATCGTTTGATCAGTGTTCACATTTTCCTAAGATCTGTTTGCGGAGAATAAACTGGAGTAGACGCACTTTACATGCAAAAGGACTTTTGCAGCAGACTGAAACACTTGTCAGCAGTATTTTGCAGGAGTGGAAAAGGATTATTGCTTCTGAGCAATCCTTACCTGGGAGTATAAATCCATCCACTATATAAAGTGCATAGGGGGCGCTGTTTGGACCTGTCAATTTTCCTGTTTATTATCATTCTCACTTGCCGCTTCCTCTTCTTTTATCTCCAGCATCTCCTGGCCTCTCCCATCTCTTCCCTGGCCCTTCCCCATGAGGCCATGGCCCTCTCTCAGGTGCACTATATTATGTCCCTATTTATCTCCGGCATCTCCTGGCCTCCCCTATCTCTTCCCTGGCCCTTCCCTATGAGGCCATGGCCCTCTCTCAGGTGCACTATATTATGTCCCTATTTATCCCCAGCATCTCCTGGCCTCTCCCATCTCTTCCCTGGCCCTTCCCCATGAGGCCATGGCCCTCTCTCAGGTGCACTATATTATGTCCCTATTTATCTCCGGCATCTCCTGGCCTCCCCTATCTCTTCCCTGGCCCTTCCCCATGAGGCCATGGCCCTCTCTCAGGTGCACTATATTATGTCCCTATTTATCCCCAGCATCTCCTGGCCTCCCCTATCTCTTCCCCATGAGGCCATGGCCCTCTCTCAGGTGCACTATATTATGTCCCTATTTATCTCCGGCATCTCCTGGCCTCCCCTATCTCTTCCCTGGCCCTTCCCCATGAGGCCATGGCCCTCTCTCAGGTGCACTATATTATGTCCCTATTTATCCCCAGCATCTCCAGGCCTCCCCTATCTCTTCCCTGGCCCTTCCCCATGAGGCCATGGCCCTCTCTCAGGTGCACTACATTATGTCCCTATTTATCTCCGGCATCTCCTGGCCTCCCCCATCTCTTCCCTGGCCCTTCCCCATGAGGCCATGGCCCTCTCTCAGGTGCACTATATTATGTCCCTATTTATCCCCAGCATCTCCTGGCCTCCCCTATCTCTTCCCTGGGCCTTCCCCATGAGGCCATGGCCCTCTCTCAGGTGCACTATATTATGTCCCTATTTATCTCCGGCATCTCCTGGCCTCCCCTATCTCTTCCCTGGCCCTTCCCCATGAGGCCATGGCCCTCTCTCAGGTGCACTATATTATGTCCCTATTTATCCCCAGCATCTCCTGGCCTCCCCTATCTCTTCCCTGGCCCTTCCCTATGAGGCCATGGCCCTCTCTCAGGTGCACTATATTATGTCCCTATTTATCTCCGGCATCTCCTGGCCTCCCCTATCTCTTCCCTGGGCCTTCCCCATGAGGCCATGGCCCTCTCTCAGGTGCACTATATTATGTCCCTATTTATCTCCGGCATCTCCTGGCCTCCCCTATCTCTTCCCTGGCCCTTCCCCATGAGGCCATGGCCCTCTCTCAGGTGCACTATATTATGTCCCTATTTATCCCCAGCATCTCCTGGCCTCCCCTATCTCTTCCCTGGCCCTTCCCCATGAGGCCATGGCCCTCTCTCAGGTGCACTACATTATGTCCCTATTTATACCCGGCATCTCCTGGCCTCCCCTATCTCTTCCCTGGCCCTTCCCCATGAGGCCATGGCCCTCTCTCAGGTGCACTATATTATGTCCCTATTTATCCCCAGCATCTCCTGGCCTCCCCTATCTCTTCCCCATGAGGCCATGGCCCTTTTTCAGGTGCGCTATCTTATGTCACTATTTAAAAAAATGAGGGGGGGGGGGGGGGGGGGAGGCGCCAATGCTCTGCGGCACAGGGGACCAAAAAGTCTAGTTACGGCTCTGTATATAGATATATAAGAATTTGCATGGAGCAGCATGGTTGGTGTAGTGGTTAGCACTACCTTACAGTACTGATGTCATGAGTTCATTTCCCAAGCCTGTGTGGCGTTTGCATGTTCTCCCATTATTTGTGTAGGTTTCCTCCCACACTCCAAAAACATGCTGACAGGTTGTTTAGCTGCCGTAAAAGAAATTAACCCTAGTGTGTCTATGTGACAGGGAATATAGAGTTAAAGCTACACTGGGGCAGGGACTGATGTGAATGAGTGAAACATTCTTTGTACAGCATAGTGTAATAGATGTATGTCCTATATAAGAATTAGCATGAAGCAGCACTATTGGCATAGCACAGACTGTGTAATTCTCAGCATTACTGCCTAACAGCACTGAGGTCGTGGGTTCGATTCCCAGTATGGCCCTAACTGTGTGCGTTTGCTCTGGTTTCTCCCCACATTCCAAAACTATACTGGTAGGTTAGTCGGCTCCCAATAAAATTTAACGTACGTGTGTGTGGGCAGGGACTGATATGAATGGCCTAATATCCACTGTAAAGCGACGCAGAATATGTGTGCACTTTGTAAATAACTGCAATATATATATATATATATATATATATATATATATATTATAAAAATAACTTAATAATGAAGCCTTTTGGGCGCGATGAATATTTGTGAGGACCAACCAGATTGCTGGCAGGAGCATGACCTGAGAAGCACCCTGTGACATCAGCAAGCTGTCAGCTTGCAGTACATTGGCTCTGTGAGATCACATGACACCCGTTTTTGCAGGAACCTCTGCTCTCATCAACAATGAATTTGAAACATGGCACAGGAGCAGGAGATTGGATAGCCGTCTATTTACAGTAACCCAGAATGCCCGAGATCCGGAATGCAGAGTAAAGAACAGTGGAAAGCAGTAATCACTGTCACACAATGTGGTGTCTTATTCAGTACGAAAATATCAAAAAAGGTTTAAACTTATTCAGTACAATCCAAATGTGATCACCTCAATGTGACGCTTTACTGGAGGTGCCTGGGCGGCAACATGGCTCATTATCTGGGCAATCATTAAATGATGGCGCACCCCGGATTCCGCTCCCCAGAACTTCGGTACGTGCGTGTTCTCTTCATCGACCCCTTCAGACTTTAATTAGAGGAAAAATCAAAGGCGTTCTAATTATCTGGAACAGGGCGCACGGAGTCACATGTCTGCTGTAACCCTCTGACAGGCGACATGTGCCTGTGCGATGGCTGGGGCCGTTACTATGGAAGGCTGCGGAGGACACGACTCACGCCCAGGCACCAGAGACAGACATTTCTTTGTGGGAGAAGGGGGAAATGGCAGCATCACTGCTCGTACCAGTCACTGGGGGAGTCATGAAGTCATGTACCAGCAACCCCCAGCATGGTTAACCCTTCCTCCATGTGTGCCAACATGACTATTGCTTACAAGGGTGAGGATGCACTAAGCACAAGCATACCTAACACACTGCTTTGCCCTGATGGCTTCCTGCTGTGCTTTTCAGTAAGGCTTTAGTATTAGCCAGACAAGAGTTTACGCAATGTATTTGGATGCCACTGTGTCAAGGCAACAAAGTAAAACCCCAGAAAGGATGATACAAAATTCATAGTTTATCACTGAAATAAAAAAGGTGGGAGCTGGAATACAGCAATGTAGCATAAGAGCTGCAGAAAGCAGTATATGACAGCTATCGGGAGGCAGGGTTAGCACTTTAATGGCAAGCTGGAAAGTAGATGCTGGAGGTGTGATCTAGATCAGAATCTATTTGTCATCTAGCAGGCACTACTATTGGGGACAGTGTATATTTTCGGCCAGCCCCACACTGGTGTTAAAACTGTATTACTTTATTCTATATTGCCCTATTTACATATGTACATGAAGCCAGCCAATTCCCGGGCAGCTCATTGTGTTCCTGAGAAGCATCCTGTGACATCACCAAGCTGTCAGCTGGCAGGACATTGGCTCTGAGCAATCACATGACAGTGTCACAGGAACTTCTGCCCCCACCAACATCCAATGCCTTGGTCAGGAACTAAGGGCAAGGGTTACACGCCATCATTACCAAACTAAGGGCAAGGGTTACACGCCATCATTACCAAACTAAGGGCAAGGGTTACACGCCATCATTACCAAACTAAGGGCAAGGGTTACACGCCATCATTACCAAACTAAGGACAAGGGTTACACGCCATCATTACCAAACTAAGGGCAAGGATTACACGCCATCATTACCAAACTAAGGGCAAGGGTTAGACGCCATCATTATCAAACTAAGGGCAAGGGTTAGACGCCATCATTACCAAACTAAGGGCAAGGGTTACACGCCATCATTACCAAACCTGGAAGCCTGGAATTCATCACGGTTATGGCAAAACGCGGAGCGTGGGAAGAAAGAGTTACATGGAATGGCTGCCAGCAGCTGGCTGTGGTTACAGGGACGTAGCCCTTACTGGGATCTCAGCGGCTGACATCACCTCCATAAGATTACATAACCTGGCAAGCTGAAAGCCAGACACGCAGACGACTCCGATCGCCCCCTGAACAACATGCGGCCCCAGGACAGGAGGGCTGAGATATTTCTGGTGATATTCCCGATGTGCGCTAAATACCCATCTTGTGCGAGTTATCAGTTGAAATGGAAAATGAACGTATATATCCCCCCAGCACGGGACTGACAGGGGCTGGGGGCTAATTGGAGGAATACCACAACGTCCCTCAAGTGCTCATGTATAAAACATAGGGCCTGTGAGTTACACAGGGAAGAGTCCGTGTGATACTTAACCCTTAGACTCCCTGGAAGCCATTGAGATTGCTGCGGCATGAGGCGAGTTCATGGCGAATTTACAGAAATATTCGATTCAGCCCACAAATCAAATAGCTGCCTGCACAGACCGCAGATGGTGGTGGTGGGTACACTTTAACACATCAACTGGGGGCCATATATTAATGTATAATTACACAGGCACGCTCACTCAGCGACATCTCCCCTCCCCTCCGCTGGAGCGTTCCTAGTAAGGGTTATGCAAAGGACATGTGGACTCTGCTTTACAGGCAGACGCTGTCCGTCAATGGGACAACAAATAAGGTGGCAATATTGTTCCATTATTACAAACAGCTGGAGAATCACAAATCTTATACGTAAAAAGCGCCTGTAATGAAAGTCCCCCGGCCAACGGGGAAGTGTGCAGAAGGCATTACAGGACCTGACCGGCTATCTTATACTGCGCTGTGCTACCATACACTCCGTATGCCCCTTCTACAACTGACTGGCTACCTTATACTGTGCTGTGCTACCATACACTCCGTATGCCCCTTCTACAACTGAACGGCTACCTTATACTGTGCTGTGCTACCATACACCCCGTATGCCCCTTCTACAACTGACCGGCTACCTTATACTGTGCTGTGCTACCATACACTCCGTATGCCCCTTCTACAACTGACCGGCTACCTTATACTGTGCTGTGATACCATATACTCCGTATACCCCTTCTACAACTGACCGGCTACCTTACACTGTGCTGTGATACCATACACTCCGTATGCCCCTTCTACAACTGACCGGCTACCTTATACTGTGCTGTGCTACCATACACTCCGTATGCCCCTTCTACAACTGACCGCTCTACTTATACTGTTCTGTGCTACCATACACTTCGAATGCCCCTTCTACAACTGACCGGCTACATTATACTGTGCTGTGCTACCATACACTCCGTATGCCCCTTCTACAACTGACCGCTCTACTTATACTGTTCTGTGCTACCATACACTCCGTATGCCCCTTCTACAACTGACCGCTCTACTTATACTGTGCTGTGCTACCATACACTCCGTATGCCCCTTCTACAACTGACCGCTCTACTTATACTGTGCTGTGATACCATACACTCCGTATTCCCCTTCTACAACTGACCGCTCTACTTATACTGTGCTGTGATACCATACACTCCGTATACCCCTTCTACAACTGACCGGCTACCTTATACTGTGCTGTGATACCATACACTCTGTATTCCCCTTCTACAACTGACCGCTCTACTTATACTGTGCTGTGATACCATACACTCCGTATGCCCCTTCTACAACTGACCGGCTACCTTATACTGTGCTGTGAGACCATACACTCCGTATGCCCCTTCTACAACTGACCGGCTACCTTATACTGTGCTGTGATACCATACACTCCGTATACCCCTTCTACAACTGACCGGCTACCTTATACTGTGCTGTGATACCATACACTCTGTATTCCCCTTCTACAACTGACCGCTCTACTTATACTGTGCTGTGATACCATACACTCCGTATTCCCCTTCTACAACTGACAGCTCTACTTATACTGTGCTGTGAGACCATACACTCCGTATGCCCCTTCTACAACTGACCGGCTACCTTATACTGTGCTGTGATACCATACACTCCGTATACCCCTTCTACAACTGACCGCTCTTATACACAACATTTCACGTGAGGGCGGGATGTAGTCAGCAGGCACCAGTATCCCGAACGCCAGCATCCCGAAGGTAATTATTGGGGTGTTAGGGGGAGGTTAGGGTGCGGGGTTTGGCATTAGGGGTTAAGGTTACGCACCGGGGAGGGAGTGTTAGGTTTAGGCACTAGGGGGGAGGTTAGGTTTAGGCACCTTGGAGGGGGTGTTAGGTTTAGAGTGCGGGGAGGTGGTCAATCTAAGCCACACACACAGATCCGATCGTCCATAGACAGGCTCCCTGCGCAATCTATAAGCCACACATACACAGATCCGATCGTCCATAGACAGGCTCCCTGCGCAATGTAAGCCCCACACACAGATCCGATCGTCCATAGACAGGCTCCCTGCGCAATCTAAGCCACACACACACAGATCCGATCGTCCATAGACAGGCTCCCTGCGCAATCTAAGCCACACACACACAGATCCGATCGTCCGTAGACAGGTTCCCTGCGCAATCTAAGCCACACACACACAGATCCGATCGTCCATAGACAGGCTCCCTGCACAATCTAAGCCACACACAGATCCGATCGTCCATAGACAGGCTCCCTGCGCAATCTAAGCCACACATACACAGATCCGATCGTCCATAGACAGGCTCCCTGCACAATCTAAGCCACACACAGATCCGATCGTCCATAGACAGGCTCCCTGCACAATCTAAGCCACACACAGATCCGATCGTCCATAGACAGGCTCCCTGCACAATCTAAGCCACACACAGATCCGATTGTCCATAGACAGGCTCCCTGCGCAATCTAAGCCACACACACACAGATCCGATCGTCCATAGACAGGCTCCCTGCACAATCTAATCCCCACACATACACAGATCCGATCGTCCATAGACAGGCTCCCTGCACAATCTAATCCCCACACATACACAGATCCGATCGTCCATAGACAGGCTCCCTGCACAATCTAATCCCCACACACAGATCCGATCGTCCATAGACAGGCTCCCTGCGCAATCTAATCCCCACACACAGATCTGATCGTCCATAGACAGGCTCCCTGCGCAATCTATAAGCCACACATACACAGATCCGATCGTCCATAGACAGGCTCCCTGCACAATCTAAGCCACACACACACAGATCCGATCGTCCATAGACAGGCTCCCTGCACAATCTAATCCCCACACACAGATCCGATCGTCCATAGACAGGCTCCCTGCGCAATCTAATCCCCACACACAGATCTGATCGTCCATAGACAGGCTCCCTGCGCAATCTATAAGCCACACATACACAGATCCGATCGTCCATAGACAGGCTCCCTGCACAATCTAATCCCCACACACAGATCCGATCGTCCATAGACAAGCTCCCTGCGCAATCTATAAGCCACACATACACAGATCCGATCGTCCATAGACAGGCTCCCTGCACAATCTAAGCCACACACAGATCCGATCGTCCATAGACAGGCTCCCTGCACAATCTAAGCCACACACAGATCTGATCGTTCATATACAGGCTCCCTGCACAATCTAATCCCCACACACAGATCCGATTGTCCATAGACAGGCTCCCTGCGCAATCTAAGCCACACACACAGATCCGATCGTCCATAGACAGGCTCCCTGCACAATCTAAGCAACACATACACAGATCCAATCATCCATAGACAGGTTCCCTGCACAATCTAAGCCACACACACACACACAGATCGGATCGTCCATAGACAGGCTCCCTGCACAATCTAAGCCACACACAGATCTGATCGTCCATAGACAGGTTCCCTGCACAATCTAAGCCACACACACACACACACACACACAGATCTGATCCTCCATAGACAGGCTCCCTGCACAATCTAAGCCACACACAGATCCGATCGTCCATAGACAGGCTCCCTGCACAATCTAAGCCACACACAGATCCGATCGTCCATAGACAGGCTGCCTGCGCAATCTAAGCCACACACACAGATCCGATCGTCCATAGACAGGCTCCCTGCACAATCTAAGCCACACACACACAGATCGGATCGTCCATAGACAGGCTCCCTGCACAATCTAAGCCACACACAGATCTGATCGTCCATAGACAGGTTCCCTGCGTAATCTAAGCCACACACACACACATCTGATCTTCCATAGACAGACTCCCTGCGCAATCTAAGCCACGCATACACAGATCCGATCTTCCATAGACAGGCTCCCTGCGCAATCTAAGCCACACACACACAGATCCGATCGTCCATAGACAGGCTCCCTGAGCAATCTAAGCCACACACAGATCCGATCGTCCATAGACAGGCTCCCTGCGCAATCTATAAGCCACACATACACAGATCCGATCGTCCATAGACAGGCTCCCTGCACAATCTAAGCCACACACACAGATCCGATCGTCCATAGACAGGCTCCCTGCGCAATCTAAGCCACACACACAGATCTGATCGTCCATAGACAGGGTCCCTGCGCAATCTAAGCCACACACACAGATTTGGTCATCAAGAGTGGCTGCTTATTGATCAGCGTGGTCAACAGAAGACCACTACCTGCTATGACACTATTGCTAATATAGTTTATGAAGTTTCTTGTCCGGCACCCAAATCACGGCAGCTCAGTTTCTAACAAATATGAACGGAAACTCTCATTACAGACGGTATATTGTCCCTTTAAGCTGCCTGGCACACAGACCGTTTGCAATCTTGTCATTAGTGCATCATAAATCTTATTTACTGTACGTATCACTCACAGGTTTCCACAGCAAAGAGGTCACAAAGTTCTGCATGGCCGCCTACGCATCCGCAGGAGGAGTGTATTAGTACATACCCACAGCTCGCGAGACGCTACACAGATGGGCTGGGAGCACATGAACACCTCCCGAGTCCCATCCCCGGGTTATCTTACTCCTCCATCTGAACAACCCCAGCTCTTGGCAGTCAGACTGTGGATCCGACACAAGACCATTCTCTTAGAAGGCTGGGGCCAGGAAACAATTACGGTTAGGAGTGTGGTGTTAGGAAAGCAGGCTTAAGCTCATATATAAAAATACCATTTTAACTTGTGGTCATGAGGCTTACAGTATAATAATAATCTAAAATGTATAATAAGGGGCCGAATGCATGGGTGGTGGGCTCCAAGCTCATGAGAACCTGTACAGTGGGTGGTGGGCTCCAAGCTCATGAGAACCTGTACAGTGGGTGGTGGGCTCCAAGCTCATGAGAACCTGTACAGTGGGTGGTGCAAATAAGGGCATCGCTGCTTTCCCTATTCAGGAAGACTATTACTTACAGTAGTTCCTCTTTATATTTCAGACCAAAACCAGGGTGATTGCACAGGTCTCTGAACAGGTGACAAAACATTGATGGGGGCATTATAAAGGGGGAACACAGTATAAAAGGAGGAGTCCTAATAATGTTATAGTTATTTTGCACCTGTTACTGGCACCCTGGGCCTGACAGCCTTTCACCCCAGACACCCGGGCCAGGCAACACACTTCTTCCAAATGGGCAAGGCAGCAATAGAGGACCGCCTCCCTCCCCCGCCACCTGGGCAAGTAGCAGAGCACCTCCCTACCAGGGGCGTATCTACCCCCTATGGCCAGGATGGCACTTGCCAGGGGCGCCGGCAACGAGGGGGCGCCTCCCGGCAGTCCCAACCATGGCCAGAGGAGAGCGATATCCATAAGCCTCTGCATATCACTTGGAGAGCCCCCTTGAGTGCTTTGTTGTGGCGCAAAGCAGTCTTTCCCCGCCTCCTGTAGGGTCTGTTGGGACTGGTAGAGACGTCATGACGTCTCTCCCAGTCCATTCCCATATTGCCCTGCGCCGAGGAACGCTATGCAGTGAGGGGCTGTGATGTGAGGGGCTATGGTATGAGGGGCTGTGCAGAGGGGGGCTGCGAGGTGAGAGGGTTTTGCTGTGCTGTTATTAATGGGCAGGTAAAGTTATAAATATAGATATGGGGTTTCGGCACGTGCGCCTTACCTATTTAAAATATGGGGAGCGCCAGTCCCTTACTTTGCCAGGGGCGCTCGGACCCCTAGATACACCCCTGCTCCCTACACAGACACCTGAGAAAAACAGCAAGAGCGCGCCCCCATTCCTGCAACCTCAATAAGGCAGAGACACAGTACCTCCCTCCCCACCACCTGGGCAAGGCATCAGAGCGCCCCCATTCCTGCAACCTGAATAAGGCAGCAAAAGAGCACATTTCTCCCCCTGCCACCTAGGCATGTCAGCAACAGAGCACCTCCCACCCAATAAACCTGGGCACGTCAGCAGCAGAGCGCCTCCCACCCAATAAACCTGGGCACGTCAGCAGCAGAGCACCTCCCACCCAATAAACCTGGGCAAGACAGCAACAGAGCACCTCCCAACCAATTAACCTGGGCAAGGCAGCAACAGAGCACCTCCCAACCAATAAACCTGGGCAAGGCAGCAACAGAGTACCTCCCAACCAATAAACCTGGGCAAGGCAGCAACAGAGCACCTCCCAACCAATAAACCTGGGCAAGGCAGCAACAGAGCACCTCCCACCCAATAAACCTGGGCAAGGCAGCAACAGAGCACCTCCCACCCAATAAACCTGGGCAAGGCAGCAACAGAGCACCTCCCACCCAATAAACCTGGGCAAGACAGCAACAGAGCACCTCCCAACCAATAAACCTGGGCAAGGCAGCAACAGAGCACCTCCCAAAGAAATAAACCTGGGCATGTCAGCAACAGAGCACCTCCCAACCAATAAACCTGGGCATGTCAGCAACAGAGCACCTCCCAACCAATAAACCTGGGCATGTCAGCAACAGAGCACCTCCCAACCAATAAACCTGGGCATGTCAGCAACAGAGCACCTCCCAACCAATAAACCTGGGCATGTCAGCAACAGAGCACCTCCCAACCAATAAACCTGGGCATGTCAGCAACAGAGCACCTCCCAACCAATAAACCTGGGCATGTCAGCAACAGAGCACCTCCCAACCAATAAACCTGGGCATGTCAGCAACAGAGCACCTCCCAACCAATAAACCTGGGCATGTCAGCAACAGAGCACCTCCCAACCAATAAACCTGGGCAAAGCAGCAACAGAGCACCCCCCCCCCACACACACAAGGTTTACATTGTGTATTACAGCATGCATTGCAGAGTCTCAGACAGCGGTCACAGCAACAGGCGCCCATGAGTCCCTCTCTAAGTGTCCATGGTTTCCCCAGGAAGAGAGGTCCACAGTGAAGATATGATTTCCTGCAGAAAAAAGCATCAATAATACCCCCCCCCATTCCTCCTATTTCTGGGGCTGGAAATTAACAGCAATGCCACTCCCGAGATAATAAGGTCAAAGAAATGTATTAAACCAGAGTGGAGAACTGAGAATAATATCCACTAATCTAAAGACCCGCTCCCAGCATATGGGAGTCATGTACATCCACTTGCATGAAAATATTAATATCCCACAGAATGAAAGATGGAACCAGCCAACACGAGACGCATTTAGGGGATTGTTTAGGGTCCTAATGACATTCATATGATTCTGAGGACAGCTGCATGACTGGAAGACATTAGTATACACAGGGTCTATCCCTCATACTGCCTTTATACCCAAATTCCGGGGTCTCCAAACCGGATCAGACCCGGACTTTAGCTGGAGCCGACCCAGGATATTCCCGAGTCGGCGCCGTTCACGCCGGAGCCGGGTCTGCAGTGACTCTGCTCTTCCGGCGTGGAAGTGGATGCTTGGAGACGACGTCACCTCCAAGCGCCACTGAAGGCGGCCAATCAGCTGGTATGCGGCGTCCTCCAGTACATCGTTCATGATGTATCGTTTGCTGTCCAAAACCCCAGACGACCATCTTGAAGATTTCATAAAAATTTAAATAATGGGCTGTACAGATATCCGTGCATGCATCTGTGTAAAATAAAAAATGACGTGGGGTTCCCTTCTAAAATCACAACCAGCCCCGGACTTTTCAGAGCCAGTCCTGGTTGTGAGAATACAGGGGACAAAAAGACGTAGGGGTCCCCTGTATGTAGCACAACCAGCACTGGGCTCAGCAAGCCGGTCCTGGTTTTGGAAATACAGTGGACAAAATGAGTAGGGGGTCCCCTGTGTTTTCCATAACCAGCACCGGACTCTTTCTAGCAGGGGTGTAATGCCACAGCCAAGGGAACCCTTTCACCGGGTCCCCCAGCCAAAGCATTACGCCTGACCGCTAGTCAGCCCAGACCGGGGATACCTGGAGAGGTGGCTATCCCCCTAATAAAGGGTTCCCCCTCCCAGGGTACCCCAAGGCTTGGGCTGATAGCCCGGGGCAGATCTCTGGCCGGTAGGTGCCGGGTTGATAGTGTAAAGTGTAGTGTAATAATAGATGTAAAAACATTGTCTTTTACAGTAGAACTACAGGTCCCCAGCAAGCCTCCCCCAGCATGCTGGCACTTGGAGAACCACAAGTACCAGCATGCGGGGCATTAAGGTTACACCGGTGTTGAAAAACCCGGGTTGGAGCAGTGTATTTGCAGGGCATACGTCTATAAAGTAGAGTTTTAAAGCCATTGCTTCAGTGTTCATTAGGGAAATGTGTATTAAGGATTAGTGCATCCTGTACTGTAATACACCTTTCACATCGCATTAATGGGTCGCACCCAGGATATTTATACACGGGTCCATCCCGGGTGCGACCTCCATCATAATGGCGGCCTGACCTGGCTTATTGCCGGGTCAATGACGTCACCGCTAACACTTGAAGAGGAGAATCTCTAAGCGCTGGCTCTTCCTATGCTGAGAACGGGTCCATTCGACCCGGGGTACCTGACCACACTGCACCGCGAGCCGGGTTGAACCAGTCTTCAACCCTGCTCGTTACCCAGGCGTAGTTCAACCTGGCCCTTTCACACTAAGCAATATCCGCGTTTCTGCGTGTTCTCGTGAAATAATCCAGGTTATTGCTGCAAGTGTGAAAGGGGTATTTCTTATTATAGATATTCAGAGTCACCTCAGATTTCTATCACCTATAATGAAAGCGTTCGGTCTCCAGTCTTGTCCTTTGATACGGAGACAGCGCCCCTCAGTGAACGCCCCCAATATGTAAATACAGGACAGCAGGGAGTGCATTATCTTCCATATATTTAGTGTACTGTTCCAATGCCATCCCCCTTAGTATGCTGCAGTTTGCCAACATGATTTCTGCTTTGTAGATTGTGAAATTACTACCATACACATTTAATACAGACGCTCGTGGCAGCGATGTAAAAAAATGTAGCACAATATATGCATTTATTCCGTGAGCCCGGCTTACAGAGTATGGTCCTGATGGGGGCCGATTGGCGCATGCATGGGATCTGCACTGCACGTGCCGATCACTGTCTGCGAGATCACTTGTAGTGCCCCCTAATCCGCTGCATGACTGACACGCTGCAGGCGTTTGGGGCCAGAAAGGGGCGGAGACATCTAGCGTACCGGAAAACGGGGGTGGGGGTGTTGGCCCCATTTTCAGGGTGTGCCGAGGCCAGTCTTCAGACACAGCTTCACTGGCCTTGGATGCATGAAAACACCAGCCATCCTGGCCGATATATTCGCGAAAGTGATACGGTGGCTGCGTCCTCTGACACAGCACCGGATCACAAAAAAAGCAGCGGAGTTGCTTACTTGCGTACAACTCTGAATCAGGACCTAAGTACAGTTGGCGCGCTGGTGTGGCTTCGTAATCTCAATGTCCGCTATGACAAGCTCATTGCAGCATGGAGGAGCCGTATGTTGGGAGTTTGGGAAATTTCGCCCATCCGTTGTGTTGACAGTTGTACACAGAAAATAAAGAATGAAGTGGGACGCGTCACTGTACCTATAGACTGCACAGGTCACACCATCCATGTTCCGTACGTCTCTGGAGGAGCCACAGCTGTCTCTAACCCTTCGCTGTGTGCTGGAGGGGGGGTGCTAATCAGGTCACTCCTTTGCTAGGCAAGCTACATTTTGCACGGCGCTTCTGGTAAACTCTCCCCTCTGACGTCAGAATTAAGGGGAGAGGTCAGATCCCAGGCAGGGGACAGAGGACGGCAGCTTGGGAGGAGGAAACGGATCAGACCGGCAGAAAAACACAGCAGACAGGACCAGAGATTAAACTCAAGCTGGTTGTCCGGCACGGAGGACACAGGCCCTGCCCTGAACTCTTGTAAACCCCGGGGAAGAAGGTAAAGGTTAGGAGCCGTGAAATTATTACTCGACGAAGGGCGCGGATTACTCAAAGAGCGACGGAAACAAATCCAGCTTCTACTGTAGAAAAATGAACGATATTCGTAGCAGTCCTAGTGAAGGACCAGTCTCCTAAACACAGAGGACACACCCGTGTTTGGAGGGGGGGGGGGGCTTTATCAATATTCAGCCTGTGACATCACATGGAGCTAGTGACATCACTACCACGCATCATCGCGCAGTGCGGATGTCATCACTCAGCACTTGATCTCCCCATTGCAGAGAACCAAAAAGTAGGCAAGAGTAGTACTTATCCTGTGCCAGACAAAGGCAAAACTACAGCGATATTAAATTATATTAGTAACACCCCCTTCCCCCTAGAATGATCCTTGTGTGGCAGCTTAATCAATGACCAGTTATAACGTAATAGTCTAACAAAACACCACTGAAAGACCAATTTTTATTAGATCAATGGTGCCGCTGTGTGGCGCTATATGGGATGGAAAGGAACGTGCCCCCACTGGCATCGCGTCACTCGTCCAACGTCAGCAGATAATGAGGTTTCTCAGAGTGGTTTTGCCAGAATTGCTTTTCCCTTTATAGCGGTAGACACAAAGGGTTTGTAGTCTGTGGGTGGTGAGATCACATCTTGCACCATCCTGTTGCTTTTCTAGCTGTCGCAGAACTACAAAGGGCTCTGATAAAACATATACGTGTACAGCAAAAGGGAATATGTACCAGTTTGCGAGGCCGAGGAGTCAGATGTTTAAGCGGCATTAATCCAACTCCGCTTCAATCTGCATTTTCTTCCCAGGGGTTTCGTCTTTCTCACAAACTAACCTTAGGATGTGGTATTGAAACGCGGCCCAGGGAGATTCCCATACGTAGCGCAATACGGCCGTGATGGATACTCCAACGCATTCAAGTCTAATGCGGAGAAATCGTACAACAGGGAAGATCCTCTTCAGTACACAGGATGGATCTTTACATAGAATTGCAGGATCACCAGATTAAGCAGCCACAATACATTTCTAAAGGTTACGTCTAAACATTTTTAAGTTAAGCACTATTCTGGCGTCGGAGCCCCCTTTAACCGCTGACACACTTGCATGTCTTGGTTATAAATACAGCAATTTAAGAAAAGGAAGTATTCCCCCCCCACCCCCACATTAATCTCCGACACCGCCACGCTCATAGCGCACGACCACATGAGCGACCGGTCACACAGGTAGAAAGCAAAGACGTTTAAAGCTGTTACTTCTCATTTAAAAAGGGAAGTGAGAGTGACCTCCTATAACAATTACAGGAGCATATTCTGGTTCTACCTCCCCGCTGGATACATTAACCAGTTACTCTGTACAGGTCACGGAGAGAAACAGATAGAAGGGGGGTAAGCCCCACAGTATGGGGTGCTGGCTGCATTGAAACGTGTCATTTCTACTAAGAAGACAAAAATCAAAGAGCCAGCAAAGAGCAATTACAGAAATAGGCCTTAGTGCATGGGCCTCCGAACCTGGCGGCAACCAGAAAAAGAGCGCGGCTCGACGGAAGAAAAAAAGGAAACGTATCCAATGCTGAGAACCCGAAATTAAATGGTATATTATTCAGCTTTTAGCTTTATTAGAAGCACCCTGAAACCACAAAGCCACAATAACACTGAGCAGGAAAAGCTGAGCGAGCAGTGACAGAGCCACGCCCGGGCCGTGCGGCCCGCTAGTTGCACTTAGGATTCATTGCTGGGCTATGAGGCAGATCATAGACGTCTGTATTAATGCTGGGTCTAACCGCATCTGTCTCCCCCTCAATCCTTATCCCAAGTGTCGGCTAAGGCAGAGTAAGGGGAAAGGCTCCTGAGCGAAGTCACCGGCTGCGTTTTCACAAATATTGGTTCAACGCACAAAATGGCTGCATCCACCAAATGTGGGTGAAGGACGCACTGTTATCTAAGAGAAAAAAAAAAAAAAGTCACCATGAACTTCTTAAAGGGAAGCCGTAAAAAAAAAAAAAAATGGACACGATTTGTGAAAATTTTAGGGAAACTTCATCAAAAAATAAAACCCACTTTTATTAGGGATGAAGTACACTTGTATATTTTCCTTGGCTAGGAGATGACCTGTCATTTATGCGTGGCCCATTAAATGAACTGAAATATTTCCAGCAGAAATGCTGTAGAGCAGGAGGTAAGGTGCCAGCTGTGCGCTTCAGGTCGGACTTTGTGTTACTGTATGTGCAGAGAACATGACTTGGAGGGAAATTGTAAACTTTCTATAGCAGTCAGGAGTCACTAAAACATGGACTCCACACTTACAGCGGTATATATAACCTCCTTTACCTTTTATTTTAAGACGACAGGAAATAAAACAATTGCGTGGGGTAATTCTGTCATGAAGCCCCCACCTCAGAAAACAGCAAGGGGCAGGGGGAATATATGTGATTATGCTCCTGCCTCTCTGGGTGAGGCTACAAGAAATTTGCGTCCTGTCCCGTCTCTGCGTCACAGGGAGAAATGTCTGTCTGGGCTAATCGCCTGGAGAATTAGAGGCCCTGTGTGATTGCCACGTGAAAACGGCAGCTTAGCCAATCAGCTTCCATCTGACAACCTACTAGAGTGGAGGATATCTGGTCGGGATTTAAAAATAAATAGTTTAGAAGCTATAACTTAGATAGACCTGTGACCCCCAAGCGGCTGCTCCATATTTTCCCTTATTCTCTGCTTTAAATAAAGCAGAGACGATGACTGGGCAAGAGCAGCTCGCCGCTGCGTCACAGGAACTTTCCAGGAACAGGACGTTGTGCAGTAAACGGAGGTAGGGAAGGTGCAAGAGGCATGTGAGTGAGGTATGATGGGCAGGGGAAGGTGCAAGGGGCATGTGAGTGAGGTATGATGGGCAGGGGAAGGTGCAAGGGGCATGTGAGTGAGGTATGATGGGCAGGGGAAGGGGCGTCTGCATGTGAGTGAGGTATGGTGGGCAGGTGAAGGGGCGTCTGCATGTGAGTGAGGTATGATGGGCAGGGGATGGGGCGTCTGCATGTGAGTGAGGTATGGTGGGCAGGGGAAGGGGCGTCTGCATGTGAGTGAGGTATGGTGGGCAGGGGAAGGGGCGTCTGCATGTGAGTAAGGTATGGTGGGCAGGGGAAGGGGCGTCTGCATGTGAGTGAAGTATGGTGGGCAGGGGAAGGGGCGTCTGCATATGAGTGAGGTATGGTGGGCAGGGGAAGGGGCGTCTGCATGTGAGTGAGGTATGATGGGCAGGGGAAGGGGCATCTGCATGTGAGAGGTATGATGGGCAGGGGAAGGGGCATCTGCATGTGAGAGGTATGATGGGCAGGGGAAGGGGCATCTGCATGTGAGTGAGGTATGATGGGCAGGGGAAGGGGAGTCTGCATGTGAGGGAGGTATGATGGGCAGGGGAAGGGGCATCTGCATGTGAGTGAGGTATGATGGGCAGGGGAAGGGGCGTCTGCATGTGAGAGGTATGGTGGGCAGGGGAAGGGAAGTCTGCATGTGAGTGAGGTATGGTGGGCAGGGGAAGGTGCAAGAGGCATGTGAGTGAGGTATGATGGGCAGGGGAAGGTGCAAGGGGCATGTGAGTGAGGTATGATGGGCAGGGGAAGGTGCAAGGGGCATGTGAGTGAGGTATGATGGGCAGGGGAAGGGGAGTCTGCATGTGAGTGAGGTATGATGGGCAGGGGAAGGGGCAAGAGGCATGTGAGTGAGGTATGATGGGCAGGGGAAGGGGAGTCTGCATGTGAGTGAGGTATTATGGGCAGGGGAAGGGGAGTCTGCATGTGAGTGAGGTATGATGGGCAGGGGATGGGGCGTCTGCATGTGAATGAGGTATGATGGGCAGGGGAAGGGGCGTCTGCATGTGAGTGAGGTATGATGGGCAGGGGAAGGGGCGTCTGCATGTGAGTGAGGTATGATGGGCAGGGAAAGGGGCGTCTGCATGTGAGTGAGGTATGATGGGCAGGGGAAGGGGCGTCTGCATGTGAGTGAGGTATGATGGGCAGGGGAATGGGCGTCTGCATGTGAGTGAGGTATGATGGGCAGGGGAAGGGGATTTGCAGGGAAAGCAGGGTGGGGGTCTGTTAGGATACTGATATGGGGCATGTCGGCCAGTTTAGGGTACATGTGGTATCTGAGGAGGTCCGAGTGCACGTGGGGCTACTGGGAGGTAGTAGGTGGTCTCGTGGCATGTGCTGGAATCCGGGAAGGCATATTGGTGCTTTTTGTGGTTGTTTTCAGGCTGTTTTTTGTTTATACTTGAAATCAAGTGCAACATAGATTTGAGGGCCCTTGAGGAAGATCAGGTTGCTCATGACTGATCTATATCTGTAATAGCCTGGAGTACACTAAAATAATCTTCCTTTCCCAGCCACTCCTAGGATAAAACTTTGCAATTGTCCCTCAGATGGTGTAATGGTGCGTACACACGATACGATAACAATATCGCTGACTGATCGTCCTGCGCCTTCCCGGTGTGCTGGATGATCGTTATCGTTTATCTAGCAAACCACCGCCGATCGTGGGCCCCTATGTAACCTGGTCGATATCGACCAGGATGGCCTGCACGCAGGGCCCGCGCATCGCTGTTCGTTTGAGTGTTGGAAGGCACCTAAAAATGAACAATTTGAACAACAATGATATGAACGTTATTGTTAAGTTTTATCTTACCGTATGTGTGCGCACCTTAACACGGAACATTCCACACTACACAAAAGTGCCTCATGCCTCAGTGACGTCACTAGCTCCTAACTAAACGTATCGGGTGTATTACCGTAAATAGGGGACCAGGCCACAGAGCAGCTGCACCAATCACACGTCAGACACTGACAGAGCAATCTCGCCGTATTTACACCTCTAAATAAAGCAGAGTTTATTTTAGGTCTATTTTTTTCCGCTCTATAATCTCAAACTCTACAATGTGTCTTGATGTAGGCAAAATTTAGGTGCAGAACTATATTATACTTTACAGACATGGGGCCGTATTCAATTAGTCTCGTATCTGCGATATTTTTCGCATGCCGGACTTTTCGCCTACATTGTGTATTTTAGCTGATCGTGCGCTCCCCCTCTATTCGCCGTATTCGATTCCAAAACACGCGAAAACGCTACCCGGTGAATGCAAACCAGGCGAAAAGTGCTGTCAGAATTGGGGAAAATCAGCCTGACACCCCCTAAAAGATGCGCTAACATTGGGGATCAATGTACCTGACCCCGAATAGCCTAATAAAGCTATTTGGGGTACTTAAGGTGTGTCAATATCTTCTATTTAGCGTCTTTGCACAAGTGGTGAAGAATAGCATTAAGCATTTTTTTTTGTAAAAATAAGTAGTCCTGTCACATTTGGGGTACTTGAAAATGGGTGCAAGCATGGTATAAAGTCTATAAAGTAAAGTTTAAAAAACGCACCTGAAGCAAGCACCTGCAATCAAAAAACACCTCACCCATACTAGCAGACCCCCAAAAGTCTATTTCGCTAGTTTTTAAAGTTTGCACCCCACTTTGCAATTACGTAGTTATCCTTTGGAGCCTGTCCCAAGGGTGCAGAGTGGTTTCCCCACCTTTGCACCCCTAAACAGCGATTTTGCACTTTTTTCGACACCTATTCACAGGCAAATCTTTTTTGCCTATTACATTGCATTTGTGCGCATGCGAAAAGAGTTTGCAATTAAATACAGAGATAAGTTCCCACCTGGCGAAAAGTGGCAAACGGCGATACTTTTTCACGGATTCCGACTTTCTGCGGCTAATTGGATACGGGCCTTAAACCGCACTTGGCCCGAAAGTCCAATCTGTGCGCAACAAGCTGCCATCCGAGAACTGAGTTACGAGCAGAAGATAAAAGGAGATGGTACTGGGAGAGGAGGACATCTTTATCTGGAGAGCGCATTCATCTACCCGCACGTTCCCAGATCGCCTCCCCCACCACTGAAGGCCCTGGTAAGCAATACCTAGAAGAATCGAGACGCTTTGCCACAAGCCAGGAATGTATCTGAGCTCCCGCGGAGCAGCAAAGACCTGGAATCCAAAATACCCCGAGCACTTGAAGCAGAGAATGCACGCAGGGGAGAACGAGTGGACGCCTGCCAGAGTCCGACCTCAGATCTAATGTCCACTGCTGACATTACGCCGACTTACTGGCTTAGAGAGGGTGAGAAATTCCCTCTGGAACCATAAGGCATTTTACGTTCAGCCAAGAGAGGGGATTTACCAGGCTGCTGTCCAATGATTCGGGCACTTTATCACAGGGAGCAAAGCTGTATAATATATTCTATCTGCGGAGGTCTTCTTGTACAGGGATTGGCCTGTAGAAAGACTAACCAACCGGACCTCCCAAAGCGACAGACCATTATGGAGACAAAGAACGTGTCACATCAGGGGGGGAAATCCTGGGAGACGAAGAATCGGGATAGAGACCGAGGAAAATTACAATTTAAAAAATAAAAATAAAAGAAAAAGTAAATAAAATTATAGTAGTTTTCCTTCGTTATATTTTTAAAGTTCTCGCTACATGAGACGTGATACCGCGCCGGTTAACACACAGCACTGTAGCGCTCTGCCTCTCCACCCACGAAAAGGTTAGTTTTAGAAAATATTAATAAAGGTTTGAGTTTATTTTGAAAGGAGGGTCCTGCCCATGAATTCAGCAGTTCTGGCTCAGTATTTGTGTAAATCAAGAGCAACGGATGAGCTGAAAACCTCCAGCTGGGATTTAGCAAGTTCCAAATGACATCACAGCAGGGCACTCGGCCAGAAGCACTCCAGTAACAGCACCACCCGGGCCCGACCCAGCAGCACCGCGGGACGCCATGTGCCGCGCGCTTAGACACCGAGAACCTCGGCCTGAGCTTTACGGCGGGAAGCGAGGGGTTAAAGCCGCAGCCTTGGCAGGTTTTTGTGGTACGGGGAAAGAGGCGGGGGTCTGAAATTCACAGCACACCACTTGGACGGTGGATTTAATCATTCCAGGGCACTTCACTTATGTGAAAAAAGAAAAAAAAATGCTCCAGAAAGATCTATCTTTGTGTTATCAGCCTGACATTTAGCGATTGGGAAGAGGGGGGGGAAGAAAAGTATTCCACATTAAAATAGCCATGGGAACTCACTGGAAAGAACTGAGGACGTTACACCAACGCACTCGTTTGTTTTGTAAAACTGAAATGTTGACATGGCAGAATGTCGACAGACCGTCCCTGGTGTTCTAGCGGTGACTTACCCGCTCACGCTGGCAGCGGCATCGCCAGCAGTGACTTTTCGGTCCGGCCGGTGCGGACATCTGACGGAGAAGTGAGTTTGGTCCCCTAACCCTACCCGGTCCCCCTTGCTGCCTAACCCCAACCTCTCCTAGTGCTTCCTCCTAATGTCGATATTCTGAGAATGTCGGGTATTCGTAGGTCGACATTTTGGGTGTCGACGTGTTGCATGTCGAAATTTCAACAATGTTGACATCATGACTGTCGACATTATGATTAAAACACACACTCACACACACATCTGTGTGTGTGTGTGGGCACATTGTGGCCTATACCAGCATATAGTGGAACCCTATTAACAGATAGTTTCAAAATATTCAGACACACCGAATAAGCTGTGAACAATAATTGCGAGGTTTCTGCGTTTTCAGCAGAGCGCTATGAGGCAGCACTCACTAAATATCTGGCACTTTGAGATCAAACTGAACCAAGACCACTGCCGGATTATACACATACAGTAATAACCAACAAAGCCAGCCCACTCTCTACCGGGATTCTCACCAGGAGGGCTGGCAACTGAGCGCGTGCATTATTCGTCCATCAAACAACCTGAGTAACTCACCGGAAAAGACCAATTTGTCCCCATCACAGCTCCAAAACATACTGAGCCCCTCACACAGCGCATCTGGACACCATAAAGCACAGCCACATTCTCATTACCGAACAGCAAGTTTTCTGTATTGTACGGGATTCACGGCAGTATAAACACATTGCGTTCCCACTTCACAACCGTGCAAAAGTCCCCCCCCCCCACTCAAGGCACTGATCACTGCATACAACTGTGATGTGGTCTCACACTGTAAATATACCACCAGGGTACAGAAGTTCAACCTCTCCACCACACGTTCGGCGTCCCACCCACAATAAGGCCTCTGCCGCTGGACACAAGCCAGGCCTCGGCTCGGAAATATTTATGAAAACAGCTCTGGGTTATACGGCAAACAGATGTTCTTCGTTAATACAATAGATGGGGAACGATAACAACCTCATCTAATTAACCATTTCCCAGCTCCGCGAGGCTATTCCTGGAGGAGAGCTAGGAGTTAAATGTACTAATCAGATCCATAATTAGCAGTAGTAATTAGACGTTAGAAGAGGAGACTGTGCCGAGTTAGAAGAGGAGACTGTGCCGAGTTGATCTGTTTTCAGACATCAGCTGGTCCCACACCCTACTACAGCGCATTGAGACGGCCTGGGAAGACCGTTGCTCAATAATAAGTGGACTGTAACCTATCCGGAACATCGATGGCTGTTAACCCAATCTCCTCTCCTTCCCGATGATGTCACAAGAAGTCCTGTGCATGTGGCCAATCACAAGCAGGAAAAAGGTCAGCCAATCGGTACTTCTTGGTTATATTACACAATGGCGTCATGGCCTCCAAGGTTGAGCAGGTAGACAAGCTACAGTTCTTTAAATGGCACGTGGTCCCTACACCCAGTGGAGGGAGCCACATGCTGTGGCTATAGCATGGCTATACTGGCTGGTAGTGGATGGACAGGCCATCCATCCACCAGATTCTGTGTCCCCTGGCCTAGGGCTAGGATATCCGGCCAATGTCACTGTGGACACAGCAACGATCAGAACCAGAGACACGGGGGTGGGTTTTGTAGAACCGCTCCTCCTAAATGTTTTCCGTTCTTCTCCTGACGGGTTAAGCTGACCTGCAGAGAGAGAGAGTCTGACATGCACTTATTAGCGGGGGGTGCTGGCTGCACACATGTAAAGACAGATTATATATATATATATATATATATATATATATAATCTGTCCTATAACTACCCCACAGGAGGATCTGTTTCCTGAAGCTGCAGGGAGCTAATAAAGTTATGGGATATAATGAAGTTAGAGTCGTCCCTCTTCATATATCTGCCCCCAGTGAGGGGTTCATGCGGAAGGTCTGTGTACGGTAACTAATCACAGGGGGACATTACCGGTCCGGAAACAAAGGCATAATTGCTTTGGTTCCTTTAATACGCAGCCGCTGGAATATATGCTGGGCAGCGCCCCCAGTCCGGTTTATTTCATAGTAATAACCAAGGAAATGCACGTCACAGACGTTGCTAAATGTGACGCTTGTGTGCGATCCGGAATAAAGTCACATCGGAGTCCTTTCCCAATATGACCCCTGACTTACAGTAAGTACAACCTTCCCATGTATCGCCTGACATAGGGCTCACCGGAGCCTCATTCTATTTATATATTGTTCAGCGCCCATCAATAAGCTTGCACATTACCATAAGCTCACATAGCCACAAGTTACATGTGATAAGCTCTACTCATATACAAGGACTGTTCTCAGCCAACACCGTGTAGCTAATTTATCCCGGTCACTAGACAGAGAAAACGTATTATCCAGCAGGAGGCACTACAATGAATTCCAGGGGTATCTGGGAGTTGCATGAAGTGGGGGATTAAGTATAGGGATAAGACAATCACCTCCCCCCCTCCTCCCCCCAGGAC